>JARHVA010001755.1:1605000-2205000 GCA_037957365.1 Torreya grandis | reverse complement strand
CCTATCTCTAAACTCTTTATTTAATTTAGTTTGTATGCATACACTATAGTAGTATGATTTTATCATCTTTCCATGCTTAGTGTATTTTATGTCATTTTTGTATGCCAATATATCCTTAGTTAGATACCTCTTTTTTACAATTCATAATTTAGATACCTATTGGTTACTACCTACTCACATTTATATCTCTTTATTTTACCTCTTTTACATCTTAGATCTATGTTGTCTTTGTTCATTAGTTCCTTATTATGTCATTTTTTATGCCAATATATCCTTAGTTAGATACCTCTTCGTTACAATCCATAATTTAGATACATATTTTTTACTACCTACTCACATTTATATCTCTTTATTTTACCTCTTTTACATCTTAGATCTATGTTGTCTTTGTTCATTAGTTCCTTATATAGGCTTCTTAATTATACCCTTGATCACCCCATTTTACAAATAGCTCTTGTTTATAACTTATGTCCTAATTTTTGGCCTCACCAATTATATGTATGTTAGATCTAGTATGGTCTTCTCCATTTTTCCTATAGTAGAGGATATTTATATTGTTATCCATATTAACCCTACATATAAGAATTAGGTCTAAAATATTCATAAAATCCTTTTTAGTATGAAATGATTTAACCCTTCTCCCCCTCCTTTCAATGGTTCATGATAATATTTGTATGGCAAATGAAAAAATAATTTTTATTTTTTATTTTCTTAAATTTGTGAAGGGAAGAATTGTAAGTTTGGTTCAAGAGTGAACATTGTGGAAAGGGAGATTAAATTATATTATTCATATATTCATACCCCCATGGCCCCTTTTTGGGCCAAAGTTTTTAGAATTTATTTATCCTTTGACCTCATCCCTAAACCTATTCTTAGTAACACTTTTGTTCTAGTGAATTAAAAATTACTAAAAATTCTACATGCCAAATTTCTTAGTATAATCTCTTATGTAGACAACTATTTTGGTACAAGTCATATAATTATAATGTTATTATCATTTTTTCATATATATGGATCATCGGTTCATTTTAGGCTCTTATTGGCACATTTTACCTTGTGTTGTACCCCTACGTTCCCGTATCAATTCATTCTTAAATCTTTCTCTATCTATAATTCATTTTCCTTAGGATCCACCCAAGTGTATTTTAGTTCATTTAGGTCTCTATTTTAGGATTTTTTATGTCTTGACTATTTTTGAAACATATCAAAAGTAGTCTTGACCACTATCATGCAATACAAAAGTGGGTTCATTGACATTTCTTCCCCATGTTCACCATGTTTCCTTATGTTTGATTTTCAAATTTACCTAGCATGATAATAAATTCTAAATGTTAATTCAAGAAGTATATATATACACAAGCACCCTAATACTTTATCAAATATCATAACATGATTTAATAAGATATTACACTTCAAAAAATGGCATCTAGATTGTTGTAAAAAAGAAGCACAATGTTGTCTTAGTCGGTTCTAGGTTTAATTTGACTAGGCACAAACATAGGATATTATATTTATGCTCAACGTTTGAACACTCAGTTGCATCAAGATTAATCCACATAAGGCACAACCCTTAGGCATTCACCTAAAGCATAGTTCAGAAGGAATCGGGGCCTGTGTTGGGCTGGTTGTGCCATGGCACAAGGCTTTAATTAGGAGTCATACATTTAAACAAAAGATTTAGGTATATCCAAAGGCACAAGACTTTGGTGGACTAAGTCTAATGTCACCTAGGTGCTTAAGAGGTCACAAGGCCACTTCCACTCAAATTACTCATACTAGACATGCATTCTTAACAAGGATTGGAATACTTGGCATATACTCTATACTCAAACATTATGTAAAGTAAAGATGACATCATGAAAGTTTGTATGGACTCTATTAAACATGAAAAATAGTAGCATGCATGAACATTATTTATCATAATTATATTAAAAATATGAAATTACAACCATTACACATTCCATTATAAATATATAAAGAGATGCATACACCAAACACATTATATTTTAAAGTAATAGTTATTTGTCATTAATCAAATTTCATAATATAGTTTTAGTTCATACTTTTTAATGAATTAGAGGCTCATATATGAGCTTGGGCACTTACAAGTGGAGCCGTAATGGCTTCCATACTATTCCTAAGCCTAAAGGTTACCAAAGTAAGGTCTATAGAGGATTCATTTTTCTAGAGCTTCACCACAATTATTCATCTCTTTACTCTTCTAGTTTAAGCTCCTTAGATAGCTATGAGCATCTTCACCAGGGTGGAAGTTGAATGTTAAGTGCCAATTTGGGACTTGGTGATCATAACCACTAATTTCATGACTTCATGAAGTCTGTGCTGCAGTTGCCACATATTTCCAAATCATTAAAGATGACCTAAAGATCTAGGAGCTAGTTAACTACCTACTAGTTGGCACAAGATATGTTTTGCACCCTCTAGCTGGTGCCAAAATGCCCAGAGGCTTACCACTATATAAAATGATACCCTCATACCTAGGTGGATGTTGTGTTCATGTGAATCTTTTATTGAATGAGCTAGGGGGCCAACAATTACCCCATAAAAAAATTTTAGTCCATCTTCACACTAGCCTATCAAGATCTTGGTAGCATAGAACTCAGGCACATTATATTTGAGTTTAGTGTTGAAGTATTCAAAGATATTAATGGTGAGCTTGATTTATTTTGTGGAGCTATCTATCTTGGTGGATGTAGTACTGACCACAAACACATCTATTTTCTCCAGCTCCTTGCAAAAATCCTTGACATAAATTTTATAGACCTCTAAAAGTTTTGAAGTATTGATGTTGACCAAAAGAGATGCTTCAGCGACCTCCACATGC
The DNA here is from genome assembly GCA_037957365.1 of Torreya grandis. Taxonomy (NCBI): domain Eukaryota; kingdom Viridiplantae; phylum Streptophyta; class Pinopsida; order Cupressales; family Taxaceae; genus Torreya; species Torreya grandis. Next base: position 2,202,158 of record JARHVA010001755.1, on the reverse strand, counting down.
TCGTAGAGTTGTTATAGATTGAATTTATTATCCTATAACTCATCCTTATAATTTTTTGAGGATATTTTTCCTTTTTATCACCTTGCCATCATTGATGATGTTTTGGCATGCAACTTTTGTGGCCATTATTATTAGTGCATTCCTAGATTGGACTAGGTTCATGGCATGAGGGTTAATAAGGAGGGAGTCATGTCCATCTTTAGGTTCTTTTAGGCTCAAAGTAGCCACCTAGGTGCCTCAAATAGGGGATCATCCATGTAGTGGTCTGCCATAAATGAGAGTTGTTTACACATCATGGTCATGGTAGATTTGGGGGGGGGCATAATATCATACATTTATAGGTCTTTATCCACCCGTCCATTTTTTTTGTCTCTCTTATATTAAGATTTTTATCATCCTTCTTGATTATGGCCTTTTCTTTTTGTACTTCTTCCTCTTCACTAGCACTACCACTCTCTTCAATGCTCTCCTTAGAGGAATCACTTATTTGATCCTTGGGGGTTTCTTCCTCAAACTTTTACCCCTCATTTAATTCTTCATCTTGGGGCTTGTTATAATTACCTTTGGGGAAATTATTTTGGAACCAACATCATCTTGTTGATGCTAGGGTTCCTTTGTTGTCTCTATTTATTTTTCTAAGGCACCAATATCACCTTATTTTTCCTTAAGCACCCATTCACTACTTGGGCATGCCTCTTGCATAAATTATTATACCTTGTTAGTGAGGTCACTTGGTAATTTATTAACCATTTCAACTATTGTTCCTACACTTTTGGGAACCTTTAGGGCCCTTTTCTCTAATTTGGTCTATTCCTTTTCTTGGGAAAGTCTCCACTTCTATTCAAGTGCCAACACCTTATTGATGTCCTCCTCACTCAATCCCATTTTCTTCCAAGCCACTCTTTTCTCCTTGAATGTTTGTAGAGGTGGTGTTGAGGCTTCTTAAATAGATGTGGGGCTTGTTGGTTCCTCTATTTCTTAAATCATGATGATCATGCTACTTTGTAGGACTTTCTATACATTTTTGGCACATGGATCCTCTTCTCCTTCCATCTACTAGATATAGGTCCTTGCTTAGTCTTCTTTAGTTTCCTCCTCTATTATAGGTGTGAGGGTTGCTTCTTTCTCCATCTCTGTAAGAGTTATAGTAGGTAATGTAATAGGTCCCTTGGTCTTTTTCTTATGCCTCTTATTGGAAGAAGTGCTCTCTTGCATGAAGGTCACATGATTATTTGGAGTGAGGGGGGTGTAATTGTCTCTTCAAAGGAAATTTTTAACTAAATACACTCTATGATATCTTCAAGCTTATCTCCCCATTTCCTTTAGAGAGTCTTCTCCTACATCTTTAGCACAACCTTCCCTTCATCACTAACTAGGAAGGGGTGATCATCATCCTTTCTAGGATTATCGCCCTTCTTTTATAACTTCATTTCATAGTAGAGGTTGAATATCCTCCCATTTATTATCACTATATGTAGGGGATTGATGTCCATCCTATTGGTGTCATATTTCTGATCTTTGGTGGCCTTGGATTTAAGGCACACAAAATATCACCTCATCTTGATTCTATCTTGATATGTAGTCTTGAATGGTATCTCAAGCTATTACACAATAGGGATTCTCTTTATCACCATCATGAAATACTTGGTCAAGAATGTGTGAGGCAACCAGAGCCACCCTGATAGGTTCCCATCTATGAGTGTTAGGTGTAACATAGAGAAGGGATGCATCATGGCAAAGGTTATCATTTATACCTATTTTTAGGGAATTTTTTGAGGGTTGTACCACTCCATATAGGCTTATACATACCTACCAAACCACCTTTGAACCCTTATATTATACTTCTATGAGAAGCTAGGTGGGAAAATGAAGTCTTGGTACTTCATCATAGGGGCCTTATGGTTGGGTGGGAATACCCACAGGTGGTTGTCAATAATGTCTAGCATACCTATCTCCTCTATTACTATCATAATCAACATATCCCTCATCAAAAGGTTTCACGCACTCGATGGAACTCTTATGCATTCTTGACTATCTCCTAGGCAAACTTGAAAATGTTGAATTTACAACCTTGAAACATGTGGTGATAAATGCATAATAAGGTCTTAATAATAGAAGACCACCAGTGCTAGGGAATAATGTATAACTAACCAAGTACACTGCTACCCTTGTATCAAGGTCTTGGATGTCATTGATGGGGAATGAAAATCTTGAATTATAGTAGCCCAAGAGCTTTATGACCCTTTTAAACTCTGCTTCATCCTTAATCATCTCATAGATGTCTGCCCCTACACTAGGTAGTCCTATGATTATACTAATGAGGCTTGTTGATATCCTTATATAACATCCTAAGAAGTAAAAATGATCACCATGTATATGCAAAAGGAAGAATTATACCAAGTATTCTAGCCTGCCAAGGCTTGGCATATCAAATAATTGCATGGTACTTGTGGTTGTCAATTTGTATTTGATGGAGACATCAAAGAGTACATCACCTACCTTTATCTTATTTCCCATGTCTACCATCTAATCCTAGTTTAATTCTTGTGCATTGCTTCATGTTCTATGATTGTAATCCTTAAGCTTACACATGTGCATAAATGAAACCCACTTCTCCCATACCATGACCTCTAAGGGGTATTTTATTTCTCTATAGTTGATATTTTCACTCACTTCTAGATCTAATTCAGTGATGTTTATGCCTTCCACCATCTGTGCCTCTAGTTTCATGATGGTTGCTTCCCTCACTGCTCATTCTTTATTCCTATCCTTATGTTCCTATGGAGGGTATATGATTAGCCTTTTATTACCCATCCTAAATCTGTTGATATTGAAGTGTGGCTAGTTAATTATTTTAAAGCTCAAAATCATGCTTGGCACTTCTTCAAAGTCACAATAAATGTGACTATGTGTTTGACTTTTGAGCTTCCTACCCCATTAATGGCATCTTAGTCATTCTACAAAAATCCTAATACCCTATTTATATATCAAATTCTCTCCACTTACCTCCTTTTTAAGTTAGAGTAGAACATAATCTTGTTTATGGTCTTTTTTTCTCATTTTGGGGGGCTATGGATGATTGGTTCTCTCCAGTAGCATTCTCTTGTTTTAATGTCTTTGGATCTATGTTCTATTTTGAAATCTTATAATTTTAATAACCTATTAAAGTCTATCATCTACCCATTTATTCTATGTTTTCAACTACCTCATTATTGGCTGGCATTATGTGGATTTCATGAAATTTTCTAAACCCACAAAATCTACTAAAATCTATTGCCAACTACTCATTTATTGCATATCTTTGTGATTTCACCATCATAGCATTAACTTTGATAATAGTTTACTTGGTTAAGTGATAGGTAATTCAAATGGTCACTTATTATCAACCATTGGATGGGTGTCAGCTATTATGATGGTCATTATTTTCCACTTGATTCAACTTGGCATGATCTTCACCCTTATTATGGCAACCTGCACACAATGATTCACATGCGCATGATTCAACCTCCTCCATTCCATCTCTTCTTATTGTTGTGTTTATTTTTAAGTGAACTTTTATTTCTTGGTCAATTTTTCTATGCTTTCATATCTCTTGATTCGGCCTTCCCTACCCCATACAAATCCTTATGTTGGTTCTCTAGTGCTTCATGGTCTCTTCTTGATTTATGGTGCATGAACATATTATATGCCTTCCTTTGTCAACTTGAAATTATAGTTTTATAAAATTGGTAAAATTTAAATGCACCCAAAAAATTTGTCCATCCTTAGGCATTTAAAAAACAACCATGATTGACTCACCCAACTGGATTTATACATGTAATCTCTAGAAGAGTTCTCAATACAAAAGAAACAAACATAAGAAAATATTTGACTTATGCTAAATTTTATTATGGTCAAAATAAAATAGCTAAATTGTGATTGGGAAGATGGTATCAGATGGATAAATCACCATCTTACTGACTGTATAGATTCAATATACTATCATTGAAATGCCCAAAGAGCATTTCACCAACCAACATGCACAACTTACATGTGCTAGTCTCCAATATACTATGGATGATATAAGGTCCCATCCATAAAATATGTATCTTCTCTAGGTGCCTGAGGTAGTTAGAGTCATATAACAAGACTAGTGTACCTTCTATAAATACCTTACACTTGATGTGTTGATCATGTCATACCTTTGAACATGTCTTTTCTATTTGTTGGATCCATCATGATTGGTTGCATGTCTCGTCTAGGCACTCTAAGTATTCCAAGCATGTGTTTAAGGATTCATGGTCATCTAATCGACCAATACACATGATGCATAATGAGGGCACTATGAATTCCATAGGTAAAATGGTATTTGTGTTAAACACCAATTTAAATGGTGTAGGCTTGTTCAAGCACTTATATGTAGTATGATAGGCCCATAAAACCATTGACACGTGGTCATCCCAATCTTTATGACCAACATCACATATTTTTGTGAGGCATATCCCCAATATTTTATTAAATGCCTCTACAATGCCATTTATTTGGGATGGTAGGGTGTCATTTTATGGTGCACCATCATAAATTCATATAATAGGATTTAAAATATTTTATTGATGAAGTGTGTATCATGATCTCTAGTCAAGATAAGTGGGCATCCATAATGACTGATGATATTCTCCTAGATAAATATTGATACAATGGCTACTATATAATTTTTGGTTGATGCTACTTTGGTCCATTTGGTGAAGTAATTTATGTTATCCAAAATGTACTTTACACCTATTTACCTTGTTGTGGAAGTAATAGGTCCAACAAAGTAAATGGATTAGTTTTCAAATGGCACTTGGGAAAGGATGGGGATGAGAGACATATCATCTTGGTGGTTTTATTTCTCATGCACTAATAGACGTCATAAGTTTTGGTGCATTATTTTTCATCATGAAATAGAGTTGACCACCATAAGCTTAATTATAGTACTTTACACATTATAGCATCTCCAACATAATGGCCTCTAACAATCCCCTCATGCCTCTTGTATTATTGAGACTCATTTGTGTTATAGGACACATAAATGCATCACCTCATTGTAGCTCAACTTGTATAGTTCCATACCAATGTGTTGAAAAGGGGTGAAACAAACTATGAGCTACTTTTTCTCCTTAGTCATCATGGTCTGGGATACAAATCCAAAGGTTAGAAATGCAATAATCTCTAATAAGTCTTTTGAGATGCATTATAAATTATAAAGTTACACATTAGGAATATCATATTCAGTTAGCACTACCACATTTCCATATTTGATGTAGTATAGATGGTTTAGGCTCGAGTTTTGTTTTCTAAGCTTTACTACAACAAAGAACTATAATTCTTAAAATAAAATAATCCATCAACAAATGCACCCATGTAGAATATGCTTATTCACCAAGTAATTGATGGCCTCATGATTAGTGAAGAAGATGAAGGGGGCCACTAGCAAATATTATCAAAAATTCTATAGGGAATAGACCATGGTAAACACCTTACACTTAGTTGTGGTGTAGTTTTATTCTACCTTGGTTAGTTTTTTGCTTGTGAAAGAGATGGGATGGTCCATTTTGTGTTCAACTGGTTGTGCTAGAATGACACTAATTTTATTACTATATGCATCAACATGGACATGGAATGGAGTTTCCCAATTAGGAAATTACAATATTAGTTAACTTGCTAGTTTGAGATTTAGTGTCTCAAAAGCATATTCCTACATGGTACCCCAATAGACTGGGCCATCTTTTTGAAAGAGATATTTTAGTGGAATCATAATCTTGGCATTGTTCCTTGTGAACATCCTATAGTACCCAAAATACCCAAGAAAGGTGTGAACATCTTTCTACATTGATGGGGTTTGGAGATGAAGGATGATTGTAATATTTTCCAGATCAATGATTAAACCATCCTTGTAGATGATGTGACCAAGAAAAGTGCCAAATGGTATTGCAAAAACACACTTCTTGAAGTTTAGTGAAATTTTCAACTACCTACACCTTTCAAACATAAGGCATAAGTTTCCATAGTGATCCTTCACTAACCCATATATTTTCCAATCATCTAAGTATACTTGGAGGAACTTGTGAATGAAGTATTTAAAAGCGGTGATCACCACTTAGGAGAACATAACTGATGCATTTTTTAGCCCAAAGGGGATCATGTTGTAATCAAAAAAACTCCGATCAATCATAAAGATGGTTTTGGGCTTGTCTTCCTCCTTGATATAGACTTGTTGGTATCCTGAGAACCCATCAATAAATGTGTATATCTCATAACCTATGATGCCATCCAATACTTCATTGATGAACATAGTTGAAAAGGGGTCAGTCACATAGGCAGTGTTCAACAATTTTTAGTCAACATAAATCTAGATGCACCCATCCTTTTTTATGATAATAACCATGGGGCTAACCCATTTGGATTCCTACATTAAGTAGATAATGCCTACAGTTAGCATGCCATTGATCACCATCTTGACTTTGGCATGAAGCTTTGGGTTCATCCTGTAAGGCCGCTTCTTGATGGGTTTTATACCATCGATTAGTTTGATGCTCATTTTCCTAAGGGATGGGTGTGCGCCTTTCATATCTCTATAGTTATAAGGGAACTAGTCTTGGAATTCCTTTAAGACATCCATAATACATACTAGTTTTATATCAGACCAATAGGCATCTAGAGTGGTAATTTTTGGTTCCCCCTCTAAACTAATATCTACCTTGGTAGTTCTTAATGGTGCTTGTTAGGTTCATTCTTTTCTCTTGGTGTGAATCCTCAACTTATCTACTGCCCTTTGGTTATTTATAATTGAATATGCGTAGTGTCTTTTTATTCTAGGGTGTTATCCTCAACTTAGTGCACTATCTTCCTTTTTATAGTCAAATTCTTCTAGTTGCATGCATTCCATATGTCATCATCTTCATCACTAGAGTTACTATAGAGAGTTTGATTTTTGAATAAGGTTGGGAGTACTAAGCCTTTTCTTATGAACATATATTTTATGTGCTCCTCCAATATTGTAGTGTCCTCAAATACTAACCTTTGAACTACCTATAATAGCTCAATAAATTCAAGGTTTTGTGAAGAAAAGGAGAAAGTGTGAACAAACCACTCCTTAAGGGCATCCTAGTTGGCTATCTTACAACACATCTCATTGAATACATACCATGCTCATGCCTAAGTATTCAAGGTCCTATATAATGTGTGCACCCATAGATTCCTTGGGGTGTTTTCTTCAGAAATAGTCCATATTTATTTGTAAAGATGTACATGTGAGATAGGGTAAGAGTCATCAGAGTAGGCTAAAATGTCTAGGTCCTCATTGTTCTTTCTAAACCTAGTACAAATAAATACCTTTACATCTTTCCAAGTTGGCAAGCTAGGATTTTTTTCTACCCAACAACAAGAAATAGTGATCTTCAATGTGTATATTAGTGTACCCATTTTATCCACCTCTTTTGGGATGCACAACTCAAGGTCATAGACATAGTCTTCCACTATAGTACTCCCTTCATATATTTGGAGAATTGAAATCTTATCCCTGCTAAGGTAAAACACTCTTTTTCCCCTTTTATTGGTATAAGGGACACATATTTTAAAGGCATACTTGATTTGTGCCCAACCTACCTTTACTATTTTTGGTGCCTTTACATGCACCAAATAGTACTCTCAATTAGTGGTCTCATATGCTTCCTCAACCCATTGATCATAAGCAATGTCAATGGTGTTTGAGGCTGATTGTCCATCTTCCCAAGAGAGGATTACTTGATCATATGGGTCTAGAGTATTATCTCCTTGCATCATGATGTTAAATATGTGGTTGATCTCATCCTTGATGTCTATGCTTTTAACATAAGGGGCTTCTTAGTCATTTAAGAGTGGGATAACTACCCTCTATTTTCCATTCTCAAATGTCATGTAGTGCCTTTTAAAGTGCATATCTAAATTGTTTTGCATATCACCATGGCCTTCTTAGTAGTGTCAGGTAGTTCACCTACTCTGCTAACTTGATCACTTCAAATTTAGCATGAAATTTGGCACCCATTATATCTACAACTACACTCTTAAAAATTCTAATTGGCTATGTCTGTGTCTTATTATTCATGAAGAGTATGTTATGCCTATTTTTCACACCCCCTTAATTTTTTCCAAAATTAATACTTTTTTCCCATAGAGATGACTTAGTCATGAAATTTAAAACTGTGTCAAGGAGACCCAGTCAAATAATAGTATATTTGAATGCATATTTTTTATTATGAATTGATGATGATAGGTTAATGAATTCTTGTTTATTTTGAGTGGTTTCAAAAATCATAGTGGATTAATGAATAAAATGTACATCTATATATCATTGTGTATATATATGTGTGTGTGTGTGTGTGTGTGTGTGTGTATATGTGTGTGTGTGTGTGTGTGTGTGTGTGTGTGTGTGTGTGTGTGTGTGTGTGTGTGTGTGTGTGTGTGTGTGTGTGTGTGTGTGTGTGTGTGTGTATGATCAATCATTTTGTCTCTTAGAATGATTCTTTAGATTACAACTCAACATTTTTAGTTTGATATGGTTATGCCTTGTGTGTTTTCAAATATGGAAATATATATATTTCTATGACATTTTTAGATATCTTTATTGATTTCAATCAGTATGGATTATCATGACAAGTTCAGGAATGGATTTTAGTGTTGACAACTTGAACAATTTGTGGTGATTATTGGCATGGTTTTCATTGGTAATGTTAACTTAGATTTAGAATATATCAACATGATTTTTGTTATAATTATATTCCCTCTTAGTTTATTTTTAAAAATTTGTCAAAATATAGATGGATCAAGTTGAAATTTTGCATTTGAAGAAGCAATGCCATTTCATGTTGAAAGATAACTTTAATAATTTTATCAATTCAGTTAAGAGTTCATTTTTGTTTCTTTGATATAATGGATTTTTAATCTATGGACATATTGGTTTGGTTTGATATTTGAGTGATTGTTGCTAAGGTGTTAGAACATTTCCTAAGTATAAGATCTATAAAGGTTATATGTTTTAAAAGGAAAACACCTTACTTAGGATTATTTATCCCAAGTCTTAAGATAATATCATTAAGCTCTTCGAGTCATGGTGAAGTCTAAGCCCTAATACCTTGGTGTCTTAAAGGGTATAAGGATTCATTAGAAGATAAATTTTACATTTCCTAAGTCTAAGTCATAAGATGTATTTATTCAAAAGGTAGGTATTGGATTTTATTTTAAGCATGTTTGATGACAAGTTGGCATTCTATTGACATGGTGAGTTGGATTTTGACTTGGATTTAATTAATAGCTGACATCTAGTTGGCATTGAGACATCATTCAACTTGGCACTAGTCAATAAAGCATTAAATTTAAGTCATATTTGAAGGGATATTGTGATCATGGTGAAGATTTTAGTAGTCTTAAGAATTTAATGCCAAGCAGACATGCCTCAAAAGGTGGAAGTTCAAATAAGGTTAGTAGGAAGGTTAGTAATAACTAAATTTGATCATGTTGATAATTTTTTTAATCTAAATCACTAAGTACATTCTTGATTGAGGAGAGCCAATAGGAAATGAACACCTAGCCAAGTCAGTTATGGTATGGGGTGGTAAATACAAGTAGGTTGTTTTTCTTGGTTTTTGGTTATTTTGGAAAGCTTCTTGTGGAAGCAAAGCTCTGGCTAGTTATATTTTTGAGTTACAGAGAAAGGATTTTGAGGATTCCAGGAAGAAATATTTCAAAGGTGAATTAGTAATTATGATTTATATAGTTCTGAATAAGTTTAGAAAATATTCATGGTGATTTAGATAAGCTTGTAGTTACTTGAAAGAAATCATATCTCAGTTACACAAAATAAATAAGTTCTAGTTTGTATGAATATTTATTGAAGGTTTGAGTTATTTTTAAATAGTTTTCTTTGTTTCATGGTGAAAAGATGAGCTCTGGTATGAGATGATTTGATAAATCTATCTACATGTTAATAAGTTTTGAGAAGTTTCCATTTCCATTTAAATAATTGTTACTTGTATGATAAGGAATGGCCTCGATTCTGCCTATATTTTGCATGTGTGATGAAAAAAAGAAAAGTTGTGGTTTAGTTGTCCCTTCCATGCATGTAATTTCCTATGACTTATCCTTACCATAAAGGAGATAATGGATGAAGTGGTTATTAAGATGGTTCTTTGAATACATTAAAGTTTTATTCTCAAATATATATAGTTTTGAATTTTTGTACTTAACTCATATAGAAATGTATTCAATAGTATATTTGAAATACACTTAGTACCAAAAGGATTTTTTTGAAAACTTTAATTTTTTAATATAATATTACATGCTGTTACATCTAGAAGTTTCTTCAAGTCTTGATTTTTTGAAATATAGCTTTGCATGATGATTGTTTAGATATTTTAGAGCTTCTTTTTCTGTGAATATGTTGAGGGTTTTGAATTTTTGTCCTTAGCACTGATTTGGAGGATTATGGACATTTTTATCTTGAATATTCAAGGCTTCACTTTTTTGAATATGTTTAATATTGAGTTTATGTCAAAGATATTTGAAAATGGGTATTTTAAACATCTATGGTTAAAGGTTTTTCTAGGATCTCAATTTTATGGATAAACTTTGTTCATCTTTTTGTGTATATTTGAAATATTTGAAGAACTACAGTGCATGCATATCATGAAGTTGAGAAGTGCCAAGGTTTTGATATAACATGAATTGGTTTTTGATCTGGTTATTTATTTATAAGTTGTTGTCCTTATTTTTTGTGATTATCCTAGAAGGGTTTAAAATATTTTGGTTTCATGAAGATTTGGTTATTTTTTAGGACCACAAACTTTGGTTTTATATAGAGGCATCTTCTATTTGTTTGTTTAGAAAGATTATGAGATGATTGTATATATAAAAAATTTTGAGAAAATATGGTCAGCCATAGTATCTAAGGTTATATCAAGGAGTTTTCAAATATATAAGTATGATGATATTAGAATCATAAAGTATCAATTTATATTTTCATTTTGAAAATATTGGTTTTAATAGGTTAGATAAAAATGAAGTTTATATTGAATCTACATCTCAGTATTGAAGTTTTGGGTTTTATTTTGAAATTGGATATTGAAGTGATAGTCCCTTGATGAACTTAGTTGTTTCTCAGTTGAAATTTTGATGAAGATTATATTTTGAGCAAGTAATTTATGTTTCAAAATATTATTTGGTGATTTAATTTTGGAAAATATTTGGTTGAAATCATGTTGCTTCAATTCTTAGATTGATTTAGTTTATAGTTGATTTGATAAAGATCAAAACTTTGATGAGATATATCATAATATTTTGAAATAAAAGTATGATATTATAATTTTATTTGAAGACTTAGTTGGTTTTAAAGATACAGTTGAAGTATTCAAATTTGTTTTTTTGATGAAATTCATGGATTTGATAATAATATTGGATACACTTGATGTATAATTTAGTTCAAAAATTGGTTGAGATATGATAGTGCTTTTAGGAGTTCAGTTCTACTTCATGTTGAATGGATATATGTTGGTTCTTTAGTCATCAATTTATTTTTGAATATATTTTAGATTGTTGTTAAAAAGTCTGGATGGGATCAACTCAGATCAAGTAAGAGCAATGATGATAGAGGTTGGGGCTAGAATTTTGGTAGTAATGTTAATCAATAGATTCCTAATAGAAACATTCAGAGAGGTGGATTTAAGGATAGGAGGTTTGTCCCTAGGTTTCATAGTGGTGTTAAGATGTCTATTCATTTTTATGCAATAGACCCTAAATTTTGGAATATCCTCAATCTAAATTTTAATTTATCCAATAATAATGGTAATAGGGGAAATAAGGGATTTTATGGGCATAGGTTTGGTACAAAAACTCCCTCACAAAATAGTTCTTCCTACCATTTGGAAAATAACCCACACCATTTACCAATTCAGCTTCCCAATCTTGAAAGAATTGAGTATGTTTTTGAACCTCTTCTTGCTAATCAAACCACCTAGCTTGAGATTAAAATATCTCATGAAAAAAACTATGTAAATATTTCCATGCCTTCAGTTTCAATTGAGCCTTCTTCTCCTCATATAGAGCCTATTAGGAAATTTTAGAAGTTAGGTTTGGCATCTTCTCATAGTAAACCCATCATAGGATATAGGAAATTGAGTTTAGATAAGCCTATTTATGCTAGTAGAAAGCATACAATGGATTCCCACCATTCTACTTCAAAGAAAAGATTAATTAGTTAAACTGAACCTGATACTTTTGTCGATATTAGAGTACTTAAGAGGATAAAGCTAGAAATTGATGATCTCTTTTTTGATTCTAGGACTAATACAATTCATCTTCCAGTGATTAAAATGGAATATGATGAAGGTGTTAATGATAATGGGAAACCTATAATTGAAGTAATATTTGATTTTGATGACTACTGGATATCATCTGGATAGAATTTTTCTTTTTTAGTTAAACTTTACTTGGCAGAATAGTTTTACTTTTAGACTTGATACTTTGGTTGGCAATTTGATACATAACTTTCAGATTTTTTATAACTTTGGGAAGTATATATATATATATATATATATGCCTAAGTTATTTTTGAGACATGCATTATGGTTTAATATAAATAGAATTTTATTAATCTTTGACTTATCTATTTAATGATGGATATATGTATTCTATTTATTATTAATTGGTGAGAGTCCCCACTTGTTTATATTAGTACCTGGTCTATAATCAAATACTTGATCAATTAAGACTTTTAATTCTTAATTAAATACATTCTTAACTAATAATTGTTTATAATTAATTAAATTTTTAAAGTAAATTAGTTAACTTAAACTAATAACTAACTAGAGATTAGTTATATATATATATATATATATATATATATATATATATATATATATATATATATATATATATATATATATATATGCCTAAGTTAATTTTGAGACATGCATTATGATTTAATATAAATAGAATTTTATTAATCTTTGACTTATCTATTTAATGATGGATATATGTATTCTATTTATTATTAATTGGTGAGAGTCCCCACTTGTTTATATTAGTACCTGGTCTATAATCAAATACTTGATCAATTAAGACTTTTAATTCTTAATTAAATACATTCTTAACTAATAATTGTTTATAATTAATTAACTTTTTAAAGTCAATTAGTTAACTTAAACTAATAACTAACTAAAGGTTAGTTATAACTTATTTTTCAACTAAATTTGGAGCATAAAAGGAGATCAAAGATTCATTTCGAGAGGAAGAACAATAAATTTATTGAAGACTTATACATTTTATGAATTCAATCACTTATCTTTCTCTTTTCTATGCAATTTCTATGAGATAGCATGACTTTTACAAATAGACCCAATGGTACTCTATCTGATGGTTGAGTAATTACTTAGGAAACATAGGTATATCTAGTATTAAACTTGAATAATGATGATTTTTTAACATATTTTGATGATTGTTATTTGTAGTTATATGCACAAAATCAAAGTATTCAACTTGAATAATGATGAACACTTCATTGTTTGGTGACATCTCAATGATTTGTTTTGATTGTAAAAGTTGTCTCTCAAGTTATTGTAAGAAAAGATGTTGGTTTTCTAAATAAAATCTATCATTCCTACTAAGATGACTCTCCTTTGAGACTCACAATTTCTATTATATTTATATAAATTCTGATTTAATATAGTTTTATCTTTTATTAATTTAGTTTGATTTTAGTTTCTTAGTTTATACCTTTATCTATCTTTTTGTTTAGTTTACTATCTTATTCTTATTTTATAGTTTTTTAGATCTTTTATCTTGTTTATTTTCTTAGGTTAGATAGTTTAGATAGATTATTTTACCTCCTCTCATATAGTTTTGTTATAGTTTCAAGTTTCTTATTAGATTTCTTTTTAGTTGTTTTATAGGTTAATTTTATTTTAGATTAGACATTTAAATCTATTTATATTTTAGATTATAGTTTTAATTCTATTTTAGTATAGATTATTGATTAGACCCTTTTATCTTTATTTTTATTTAAAGTTTGTTAGACCTTTAATTGTCCATTAGTTAATTAGACTTAGACAAGTTTAGATTAAGTTTTATAATAGTTATAATTTGGTTTAGACTTAGATTAATTATTAATATTGTTAATTTATTCTTAGATTTATTTAGTTTTATTAGATTGCTAGTTCTTAGATAGTTAGGCATTATATTAGTTTAATCTATTTAGTCTTTTCTTATCTAGTTTACTTTTTATTTTTGACTTAGTTGTTTTGTTGTATTTTATTAAATTAGTTGTTTCCTTTTATTGTTTGTTCATTTCTTACTTAGATTGTTGGTTGCTTCTTATTATGTCTTGTGTGTTGATTTCCACTTGATTGATTATATTTTTCTTATCTTAGATTTGTCTCTTTATATTTTTGGTTTATGCTTTGAAGTTACTTGGAAATCATTATAGCAAAAGCAAGATATTATTTGGAATACATATATTTATTGAATCATAATTATTTCCTTTAAGATATTATCTAATTCATAGATCTTCTCTATCGAGTAGGATAGATTATAGATTCTTATCTAAAACCGTTTCATGATTTGATAAAGTGGATTTCTAATTGTTATAATGGAATATGTTATATTTGATGAATTATTTATTATTTCCTAAAACTTATTAAAAAATCCCTTGCATCTTTAGGATCATTATTAAACCTTTAAAACCCTATGATTAGACTGGTATGATTCCAACTTAACCTTAATAATAGGCAAAAAGGTTGATTCGTTAATGGTAATTTTTTTATCATCAACATAGTACATAAGGGGAAGGTCTCAAAGCTGGCCTACCCATTTTCTCCCAAGTATTCTTGGTTAAGATGTTGACCTTAGCACCTATGTCTACAAGAACCTCATAGATAAACCATCCATCAATAGTGGCATTCACCAAGAGTTCTTGGTCATCTTTAGTATTTTGTATATGCTAAACTTCTCATGCCCTCTCCATGCATGGCATGGTGACCTCAACTTGATTTTGACCTATATGCTCTAAGCTCAAGTTATTCAATAAGGTAAACATTCCTTCTATCTATAAGAAGCATAAGATATTAATTAATTCTTGTACCTCAACTTCCTAACTATCCTTCTTCTTATGGAAGGTGGCATCTTGTGTTTCTAGGTCTCAAGCTAATTGGAGCCCCCCTTGTAGGTTTTTGATGATACTTATAGCTTGTTGTAACATGTATTTCTAGTGCATTGGGTCCGAGTATGGCATATCTATGGGTTCTGGCCATGTTATACACTCATTATGAACCTTACCCCCATAATCAAGGCATAACTTACGTACTGGCACAACTAGAAATTAAGTGATGAATCCACTACATAGGTTTTTATACTTTGACTGCCTCTATGCATGTAGGTTGCACTTTTAGGGTCCATTTTCCATTTTATATGCATGCTTGATCATTCCTACTTCCTTATGTACACCAAGTCTACCTTGGGTCAAATTTTTGTATAGGTTAGGACATTCTTCAACCTTATGTGACCCTAAAAAATACCCACATGTGGGATGTGTAAGATAGTCACACTGATAATGCTTTGTTGAGTCACACTTATAACATGATCATAGTGGGAACCTTCCACAACCATGTAATCTAACTCACCCTCTAGCACCTCATTACATCCAAAATCCTATGTTTTTTGGGCATAACCCTCATTACCTTGGTTAGCCTACCCTCTAACTTTTATGGTGGCCTACCATGCACCTCTTTCCATATTCTCATGCATTTAGTCAATCACCTAGCAATCAATAGTAGTATGGGTATAAGCATTGCACATTGACAATAGATGGTTGTGTTGACTTGGTTGGTGCATTATAACAAAGGGTAGTTGTAGATATCATGCGCCTCTTGATAGACTTTACATCTTAGATTAGTTGGTTTTAAAGATACAATTGAAGTATTCAAATTTGTTTTTTTGATGAAATTCATGGATTTGATAATAATATTGGATACACTTGATGTATAATTTAGTTCAAAAATTGGTTGAGATATGATAGTGCTTTTAGGAGTTCAGTTCTACTTCATGTTGAATGGATATATGTTGGTTCTTTAGTCATCAATTTATTTTTGAATATATTTTAGATTGTTGTTAAAAAGTCTGGATGGAATCAACTCAGATCAAGTAAGAGCAATGATGATAGAGGTTGGGGATAGAATTTTGGTAGTAATGTTAATCAATAGATTCCTAATAGAAACATTCAGAGAGGTGGATTTAAGGATAGGAGGTTTGGCCCTAGGTTTCATAGTGGTGTTAAGATGTCTATTCATTTTTATGCAATAGACCCTAAATTTTGGAATATCCTCAATCTAAATTTTAATCTATCCAATAATAATGGTAATAGGGGAAATAAGGGATTTTATGGGCATAGGTTTGGTACCAAAACTCCCTCACAAAATAGTTCTTCCTACCATTTGGAAAATAACCCACAACATTTACCAATTCAGCCTCCCAATCTTGAAAGAATTGAGTATGTTTTTGAACCTCTTCTTGCTAATCAAACCACCTAGCTTGAGATTAAAATATCTCATGAAAAAAAATATGTAAATATTTCCATGCCTTCAGTTTCAATTGAGCCTTCTTCTCCTCATATAGAGCCTATTAGGAAATTTTAGAAGTTAGGTTTGGCATCTTCTCATAGTGAACCCATCATAGGATATAGGAAATTGAGTTTAGATAAGCCTATTTATGCTAGTAGAAAGCATACAATGGATTCCCACCATTCTACTTCAAAGAAAAGATTAAATAGTTAAACTGAACCTGATACTTTTGTCGATATTAGAGTACTTAAGAGGATAAAGCTAGAAATTGATGATCTCTTTTTTGATTCTAGGACTAATACAATTCATCTTCCAGTGATTAAAATGGAATATGATGAAGGTGTTAATGATAATGGGAAACCTATAATTGAAGTAATCTTTGATTTTGATGACTACTGGATATCATCTGGATAGAATTTTTCTTTTTTAGTTAAACTTTACTTGGCAGAATAATTTTACTTTTAGACTTGATACTTTGGTTGGCAATTTGATACATAACTTTCAGATTTTTTATAACTTTGGGAAGTATATCATATATATATATATATATATATATATATATATATATATATATATATATATGCCTAAGTTATTTTTGAGACATGCATTATGGTTTAATATAAATAGAATTTTATTAATCTTTGACTTATCTATTTAATGATGGATATATGTATTCTATTTATTATTAATTGGTGAGAGTCCCCACTTGTTTATATTAGTACCTGGTCTATAATCAAATACTTGATCAATTAATATTTTTAATTCTTAATTAAATACATTCTTAACTAATAATTGTTTATAATTAATTAACTTTTTAAAGTCAATTAGTTAACTTAAACTAATAACTAACTAAAGATTAGTTATATATATATATATATATATATATATATATATATATATATATATATATATATATATATATATATATATATATATATATATATATGCCTAAGTTAATTTTGAGACATGCATTATGATTTAATATAAATAGAATTTTATTAATCTTTGACTTATCTATTTAATGATGGATATATGTATTCTATTTATTATTAATTGGTGAGAGTCCCCACTTGTTTATATTAGTACCTGGTCTATAATCAAATACTTGATCAATTAAGACTTTTAATTCTTAATTAAATACATTCTTAACTAATAATTGTTTATAATTAATTAACTTTTTAAAGTCAATTAGTTAACTTAAACTAATAACTAACTAAAGGTTAGTTATAACTTATTTTTCAACTAAGTTTGGAGCATAAAAGGAGATCAAAGATTCATTTTGAGAGGAAGAACAATAAATTTATTGAATACTTATACATTTTATGAATTCAATCACTTATCTTTCTCTTTTCTATGCAATTTCTATGAGATAGCATGACTTTTACAAATAGACCCAATGGTACTCTATCTGATGGTTGAGTAATTACTTAGGAAACATAGGTATATCTAGTATTAAACTTGAATAATGATGATTTTTTAACATATTTTGATGATTGTTATTTGTAGTTATATGCACAAAATCAAAGTATTCAACTTGAATAATGATGAACACTTCATTGTTTGGTGACATCTCAATGATTTGTTTTGATTGTAAAAGTTGTCTCTCAAGTTATTGTAAGAAAAGATGTTGGTTTTCTAAATAAAATCTATCATTCCTACTAAGATGACTCTCCTTTGAGACTCACAATTTCTATTATATTTATATGAATTCTGATTTAATATAGTTTTATTAATTTAGTTTGATTTTAGTTTCTTAGTTTATACCTTTATCTATATTTTGTTTAGTTTACTATCTTATTCTTATTTTATAGGGTTTTAGATCTTTTATCTTGTTTATTTTCTTAGGTTAGATAGTTTAGATAGATTATTTTACCTCCTCTCATATAGTTTTATTATAGTTTCAAGTTTCTTATTAGATTTCTTTTTAGTTGTTTTATAGGTTAATTTTATTTTAGATTAGACATTTAAATCTATTTATATTTTAGATTATAGTTTTAATTCTATTTTAGTATAGATTATTGATTAGACCCTTTTATCTTTATTTTTATTTAAAGTTTGTTAGACCTTTAATTGTCCATTAGTTAATTAGACTTAGAGATGTTTAGATTAAGTTTTATAATAGTTATAATTTGGTTTAGACTTAGATTACTTATTAATATTGTTAATTTATTCTTAGATTTATTTAGTTTTATTAGATTGCTAGTTCTTAGATAGTTAGGCATTATATTAGTTTAATCTATT
Source organism: Torreya grandis (assembly GCA_037957365.1). Lineage (NCBI taxonomy): Eukaryota > Viridiplantae > Streptophyta > Pinopsida > Cupressales > Taxaceae > Torreya > Torreya grandis. The sequence goes on along the minus strand of JARHVA010001755.1, from coordinate 2,183,316 downwards.
TAGTCTTTTCTTATCTAGTTTACTTTTTATTTTTGACTTAGTTGTTTTGTTGTATTTTATTAAATTAGTTGTTTCCTTTTATTGTTTGTTCATTTCTTACTTAGATTGTTGGTTGCTTCTTATTATGTCTTGTGTGTTGATTTCCACTTGATTGATTATATTTTTCTTATCTTAGATTTGTCTCTTTATATTTTTGGTTTATGCTTTGAAGTTACATGGAAATCATTATAGCAAAAGCAAGATATTATTTGGAATACATATATTTATTGAATCATAATTATTTCCTTTAAGATATTATCTAATTCATAGATCTTCTCTATCGAGTAGGATAGATTATAGATTCTTATCTAAAACCGTTTCATGATTTGATAAAGTGGATTTCTAATTGTTATAATGGAATATGTTATATTTGATGAATTATTTATTATTTCCTAAAACTTATTAAAAAATCCCTTGCATCTTTAGGATCATTATTAAACCTTTAAAACCCTATGATTAGACTGGTATGATTCCAACTTAACCTTAATAATAGGCAAAAAGGTTGATTCGTTAATGGTAATTTTTTTATCATCAACATAGTACATAAGGGGAAGGTCTCAAAGCTGGCCTACCCATTTTCTCCCAAGTATTCTTGGTTAAGATGTTGACCTTAGCACCTATGTCTACAAGAACCTCATAGATAAACCATCCATCAATAGTGGCATTCACCAAGAGTTCTTGGTCATCTTTAGTATTTTGTATATGCTAAACTTCTCATGCCCTCTCCATGCATGGCATGGTGACCTCAACTTGATTTTGACCTATATGCTCTAAGCTCAAGTTATTCAATAAGGTAAACATTCCTTCTATCTATAAGAAGCATAAGATATTAATTAATTCTTGTACCTCAACTTCCTAACTATCCTTCTTCTTATGGAAGGTGGCATCTTGTGTTTCTAGGTCTCAAGCTAATTGGAGCCCCCCTTGTAGGTTTTTGATGATACTTATAGCTTGTTGTAACATGTATTTCTAGTGCATTGGGTCCGAGTATGGCATATCTATGGGTTCTGGCCATGTTATACACTCATTATGAACCTTACCCCCATAATCAAGGCATAATTTACGTACTGGCACAACTAGAAATTAAGTGATGAATCCACTACACATAGGTTTTTATACTTTGACTGCCTCTATGCATGTAGGTTGCACTTTTAGGGTCCATTTTACATTTTATACGCATGCTTGATCATTCCTACTTCCTTGTGTACACCAAGTCTACCTTGGGTCAAATTTTTGTATAGGTTAGGACATTCTTCAACCTTATGTGAGCCTCAAAAATACCCACATGTGGGATGTGTAAGATAGTCACACTGATAATGCTTTGTTGAGTCACACTTATAACATGATCATAGTGGGAACCTTCCACAACCATGTAATCTACCTCACCCTCTAGCACCTCATTACATCCAAAATCCTATGTTTTTTGGGCATAATCCTCACTACCTTGGTTAGCCTACCCTCTAACTTTTATGGTGGCCTACCATGCACCTCTTTCCATATTCTCATGCATTTAGTCAATCACCTAGCAATCAATAGTAGTATGGGTATAAGCATTGCACATTGACAATAGATGGTTGTGTTGACTTGGTTGGTTCTTATAACAAAGGGTAGTTGTAGATATCATTCACCTCTTGATAGACTTTACATCTTAGAAGTAAAGTGTGTGCATTCCTTTGTGGGTAGTTAATCTTATTATGGCCCCCTAATTCATATTCAGTGTACCATAATCCACTTTGAGTATCATGTGAATAGCTAGTAGTAAGATTTTAGATTTGGGAGTCCAAAGATATAATATATGCCTCCATGAATGCACTAATCCTAGTATCTATACTTCTGACTACCTCAGCTCTGAGTGTGGCCTCAAATGCTTCTCGAGGGTCTGTAAAAGTTTTCATGGAAATCACTCTTTAAAATGGCATGCAAAACCCCCTAATGAACCACTGTGCATGTTGGGAATGGTGCATATCATATGGAAGATTTGATAGGAGAGTTTTTAACCTTAAATCATATATGTGCACAATTTATAAGAGTCTTTGGGTAATCTCTCTTATCATGATGATACTCTGTTGTTCAAACTCTTGAATGTCAAATTCCTTTAGGAATGCATCCTTGAGGGTATCATAGTCAACCATGGCCTAGTTAGGATCAAATTTTCTATACCAAGTATGTGCACAATCAAGTAAAGTGGTCATAAATTAGGTAGTCTTACACTCTGATTAGGTTATGCCCCATGTATGCCATTGAATTTCACACTTATACACATGTTATACAACATTTTTCATGTCATAATACTCTGGAAAGTGCATAACCATTTTATATTAGAATTGTTATGGGGGGTAGCTGGTATTTGAGGTGCTTATGCCCTTAGTGCCTATCCTAGTAGTGGTCTTCCACTATCTCTAGTCACTAGGTTAGGCACTAGTCCTACCATTACTACTAGCATAGTTGATGTCATTAGTACTATGTTACTTACTTATGGTATTGTACCACTTCTTATGGGTTATTACCCACCCTACATTGCTAACATTACTGAGTTGGTATCCTTGCATTCAAGTTCTATTCTAGTGAGTGAGCACCCAATGGTCTAGAGGTAGTCTCATTCACCTCCTTATATGGAAAATATGTTTAATCACAAAGTTGTAATCCAAGTTTGTAAAACATGTATGATTTAAGTCATCAATAGAGTCAATTATTACTTCTATACTTTCTTCAAATGGGGGATCTAGCATATGAGTATGCACTATAGGTTAAAATGGGGTAGGTACATCAAGCGTATCTAGAGTCACCAAATTCTATAGGAACCTAGTGAATTACACACCTATAAAGTGTTGATCCTGATTCATTTCTTCATTATATCTCTCATCCTTGCACTACTATATTTCAAGAGATCCTTACCCATGCCATTCCCACTCACTATGGGTTCTTTCAACACTTCTAAGTTCTAGATATTCCATTAGTTGGTGTTATCTCTTATTATAGATCTATCTTATGAGCTCTTAGGTGTCAATTTACTCATCCCTTTCCATTATGCCTTACCTGCACATCCCCTCCTACCACTTTGTGTTGCTCATATGCAAAAGGAATTTAGCCTTCCATACCTAAAGTTTCAAAACCATAATCTACCATTAGATTTTTGAGCTCTACACTAAACTCTTTCAAAAATGTGCCTTTAGGGTTGTGCAAAAATTGGTACTCTACTTCTTGATGGCATGATTATGTTGAGATGATGAACTCAAATATATATCTATTTAGAGCTTGTTGCCACCATTTATCCACTACTATAGTTCAAGTAGCATCTAATGTCTTAAGGATCTCTAAGTACTCCTTCATCCACTCATAATTTTCCATAGCTTCTTCTTCCATCGGTTGAATATATAATCAACCACCTATACACATTCTAAGGTAACTCATAGAAAAAGACCTCATATAAAGAATCATATAGGTTGTTCTGAACCCATTTTCTTGGATTTTATCCTTGGTAGGTTAGATGCTTTAGTGCAAATCTATCTTCCACCTATTGTATCTATTACTTGATGTTTTTGAGGGAAATATGGTATATCATTCTATCTCACCATTGGAACAACAAAATTCAACACAAGTCCTAATAACAAAACCAAAATGTTGTAGAAACTAAGTAAAATGTTATCTTTGTTAGTTCTATATTTACTTCAACTAGGTGAAAACATGGGATATTACCTTTATGCTCAACATTTGAACACTCAATTGCATTGACATTAATCCATATAAGGCACATGATTTATGTTCTCAACTAAAGCATAACTAAGAAGGAACTAGGGCTTGCATTAGGTTAGTTATGCCATGGTGGAAGGATTTAATTAGGATTCATGCATTTTGATAAAATATTTAGGTAGATCCAAAAGCATAAGCCTTTTGTGAAATAAGTCTAATGTCACCTAGGTACTTAAGAGCTCACAAGGATACTTCCACTCAAACTACTCATGCTATACATGCATTCTTAACAAGGATTGGAATACTTGGTGCAAACTCTATACTCAAACTTTATGTAAAGTAAAGATGAAATCATGAAATTTTTTAGGGATTCCATTAAAGAAGTAAACTAGTAGCATGTATGAACATTATTTATCATAATTGTATTTAAAATATGACATTAAAACCATTACACATTACATTAGTAATATATAAAAAGATGCATACACTAAACACATTATATTTTAAAGCAACAATTCTTCACCATTAATCAGAGCTCATAATATAGTTCCAGTTCATACTACTTAATGACCTAGAGGCTCACAGACAAGCTTGGACACTTACAAGTGGAGCCTTCATGGTTTTAATACTATTCCTAAGCCTAAATGTTACTGAAGTAAGGTCTACAAAGGATTCATTTTTCTAGAGCTCTGTTGTAATTCTTCATCTCTTTACTCTTCTAGATTGATCTCCTTAAATATCCCTTAGGATAATCTTTGCTAGTGTAGAAGGTGCACACTAAGTGCCAAGATGGAACTTGGTGATCATAACAACTAGCTCCATGACTCCACATATTCTACATTATAGTTTCCACATTTTACCAAATCATTGAAGATGCCCTGAAAATCCAAGAGCTAGTTAGTCACCTACCAACTATTGTAAGATATACACTACACCCTTTAGTTGGTGCCAAAATTCCCAAAGGATTACCATTAAATAAAATTATACCCTCTCACCTAGGTAGATGTCATGTTATCATGAATCCTTTACTTAATGAGATAGGGGCCCAACATAGATACATTTTTTATTTCTTTCCTTTTTTACATACTTGTACCAAAAGAAAGCCCATGAAAAAGAGTACATAGTTTCATTTTATAAGCTCATGTCTCATAGGATAATATTGGGAACTAGATATACACATGTTTTTTTTATTGGCATGCATAACTATTGAGTTTTAAACTATACACCTATTGTAAATAGTGGGATGGGAACTAACTAAAGCAAACCCTTCAATCCAAACATCAATTTTTTTATATCTTTCTATCTTCCAAATGTGGACTTGAGCTCAAGCAAAGGAAAAAATATTTTGACATATGTACACATCAACATATTTATCAAAGAAATAATTTTTGGCATCATCTAATAATTAATGTTTCCATAAAGTTTTAGGTCATAGGCATCTATAAATATTTTTTAGAAAAAGGTGACTACTTTCAAGAGGGTTAACTATGGTTGGTTTATACAATTTTGATTAATACCATTGTTAGGTTGGATGATTATCGTCAATTACTCATATCATTGTCTACTTTCTATATTTCCTTTTTCACTATTCATAGGCATCCTTATATTACTTTCAAATTTTGTTATAATCTAGGCCTGTTAGAATCCATGTGGGTCAGTATCATGAATTTATATTTCACTTCCAACTATCAATTCCTATTTTAAGGTAATTTCATTCAGTTTCATTCTTTCAACACATAGACATATATTTATTTACTATATTTAGATCATAAATTCTTATGTGACATTGTTTTACATGATTGATTTAATGTTTTCAACACTTTTGGACCCTCTGTATAAAACATTTTGGTGAAAATGATCCTTAAAACCATCCAAACTTAGAATTTTGTATCCTTATCCCTCTAGGGTCTAATTTATTTGAGATATGATTTGGGGTTTCTATCAACCCTCTTCCTTATTATTTCGTATCATTAAGTTTATCCTTTCTTGGACCATTTCAACCTTTCTAAGCCTTAGTTCTCTTTTCCTTTTTATATTATGTATATTTTTGTGTTTCTTACCTTTCCTAATGGGTAGATTTGATTTATATATGGCATGTGGTTCTATGATATTATTTATTTGGAGATTTATTAGTTTTATATGTTACTAGGCATGATGATAAGGTTGTTATTTTTGTGCTTATTTAATAACTTTTCCTTAACCCTGCACATGCTAGGCTATATGCAATAAACAAAAAAAGCTTATTACTCCTGCTTATCACTTAAGACCAAATAATTAAATTATCACCCAAGGTCCAATAATATATAAATAATAACCACATTGATGTGGAGATAATTTTAAAGATATAAATATGCACAAAGAAACATGTAAACCCTAATAAAATAATCACATTATACATATCCTTTTCAGGTAGCATTAATTTTATTAATTCATAGTATTTACATCCAATGTACATCTCCTACATATATAACTACTATTACAATAATGATTAATTAATTAAACAATACAAAGCATAATATGTCATTAGATGAGCCTATCACAAATATAGAATCCTTTAAGTCATAGTCTTTATCTCTAATTATCTCTTTCCCTACAAATGTATAACCAAAAATAGATCCTTGATCAAAATTTGAATCCATTTGAATGATTAAATGAGAGGAAAATGTCATTATTTATAGGTTTTATTTGACCCTTACTACTTATTTCCAACTCATACTTTCTACCAACTATCATGCCAACTAGATGCAAATATATGAATATTACTTCATAGATCCTATCCATTTGTACATACAATGGCATATTCCCTTTACCTTATTGGCTTATTCATTTTATATCCTATGTCAAACCTCATTCATTTAACTTAATTGGATGCATGACAAGTGTTATGTCTTCTTCATTGGATTTCTTGAATTGTGCATGCAATGCACCATCTTTCATGTACATACCCCATGCCTCACACACCAAGTTTATTATTTATTTTGAGATATATTAATATGATTGAATATGTCTCAATAAAATATTTTCAAACTTATCCTTATTTATGTTTCATTTTTCCTCTAGAAAGTTACCATATTTGGGGGTTAATAGTTATGCAAAATTTTATGAATGATTACATGTTTCTTTGCTTTCATATATAATAAATTATTATAATATAATTTTAATCATGATACGATGGTATGTTATATTTATGATTTATGTATATATGAACTTAAAATTGATAATTTTATAATAGTTAATTTTATTGATATATCTTGTGTGGGTCATTATGTGATGGCTTATTATAGACAAATATTATAACAATCAGGAGGGATAAAGAACATAATCATTCCATCCCTCCTCTTTCCTCTCAATATCAATTTGGTATTAATCAAAACACACATTTTAACCTTATTAAATCTCCTAAAATCAGGCTATATGTCATTATGGATTAAGATATTATTGATTAGTTATAATTTCTCAAAATATCCAATGTTTATAAGGACATACTTTATGAGGATTTGTATGAATCAATTTTAACACATATTATTGAACCCACATACTTTTATTATATTTTTAAAAAATTTAAATATAGTGATAAACTCATCTCTTTTGATTCAGAGGATTTACCTTCCAAATGGATCATGCACCAACATTTATCATTATATATTCAAGTTATCATTCATAATAAAGGGATTAAACATGTTTTTATAGATAATGGTTTAGGATCAACTATTTTAATGAGACATTTATTAATGAAATTTTACTTATAAAATAATCTTGTACACTTTTAGATATGATTATAAAAGGATTTGAATTTTGACCAAGAAACCCTGATTAATATGATGTAATAAGATAAAAATTTTGCACTTTATAGATTGTATGATATATTAAAATAAAACACTAATCTGAAAGTAAAATAAAAATATTATAAAAAAAATCAACTTAATATAAATTTAAATGAATTTATGGATTCATATACTGAGCTTATTAAAATTTTATGTAGGACTGATAATATGTACATGTAACATAAAGGGTTTGAAATGGTTTAGAAGTTGATCAAATCAAGAAGAGGAGTGTTTGGATCTATTTGGATGAGTTTGTGTGTTAGTATGGAGGTGTCTATAATTTTTGTATTTTTACTTGTAAAATTTCCCTCATTATTTTGGAATAGGTTATTATGCTTGTTTGAAAATCATCTTCATACACAATATCAAGTGTTCATTATGTGCATAAATCCAAAAAACCTATCTCCTTCACTTAGAAACTCTATGCCCACTTTTCAAACCAGGTTAAGACTATAAATTGGAAATAAATGTGGATTTATATGAACTCAACCACTCCCCAATGAATGTCTCAGCACTATCTATATATCTAATACTCCAAGGAGGGAAATAAAACCATGCATATTTATCCCCATTAAGTGTATGTGAGCAATGGTGCTCCTTTTTGAATGCATCATGTAATATATCTTTTGATACTTTATAATGGAAAAAATAAATTGGATGAGGTGATTTAGACTTGGATAGGGATTTCTCTTTATGATATATTTATGATTTTGTAAGTTTAGGGCAATCCTTTTGAATTTAAAATTAATAGAATAAGCTTGCTTAGTGCTTATTTGTCAATGCTAGATAGATAAATAGGCTTAGAAATATTGTGTATTTATATGATATTATTTGGGTAATTTATCATTATTATGACATGTGAAACATATGGATTAACCCATAAAGATAATTTTAATTTGAAAATAATTGTTGTTTGGCACAAGGACATGTATGTCAAACTTTTATGTGATTTTTTTTTGAAGGTGTATGAGTCTAATGGACTCATCTGGAAGGTCGTAATACTAAATTGATAATATATAAATAGTCTTAGTATTATAATGAATAAGTTAGACACAAACTATGGAATTCATGTAGGTCACTAATATAAAGTTAGGAAGGATAGACCCATAAAAAACATGTTAATATGATAGAAGGGTTGGAAATATCCATATGTGTATGCACAAATCATGTGAGGTATAAATAAGTCAAGATTGAAATTTTAAAATATCTAATAGCATATTTTAGTGTCTAAAAATGCCTCCCTTTTATTTTAATATTTAAATTAAAACAATGATAGCATAAAATGATAAAGAGATATACCTTACTATGTAAAACACAATTTGTCTTTAGGAGAAGGGTCCAATTTTATAGCTTGTTCCATGAAAACTTACTATGAAACATGAAGCAATTGATGTAAATTTGTGAAATGAATTAGATAAATGAAAATTATGCACAAATCATGTAAGGTATAGATAAGTCAAGATTGAATTTTAAAATATATAATACCATATTTTAGTGTCTACATATGCCCCTCTTTTATTTTAATATTGAAATTAAAACAATGCTAGCACAAAAGGATAAAGAGATATACCTTAATATGTAAAACACACTTTTTATTTAGGAGAAGGGTCCGAGTTTACAAAGTTTTCCATGAAAACTTACTATGACATGAAGTAATCAATGTAAATTTGTGAAATGAATTAGATAAATGAAACTTTTAAAATATGAAGAGAAAGGAAGGAATACAACTATAATCGGGTAAACCATGTTCCTGTTTGAAAATTTGGACATGTGATTTATTATAAGTTATTATACATTGGGGTGATCATGCCCCATAGATTATGTATCAATACAAGGGCCATGTTTTGGTAAAATAAATGCCTTAACCCTCATGAAGAGAGAGTAGTTCTTAGGTTGTTGAGTGACACAACACCTCAACTACACTACTCATTTAATTGATCTCGAAGCTCACAATGGAAGGGGAAGGATATATCAATCTCATGTATGATGAATCAAATAATTTAGATGGAATTATATATTTAAAATGTTCACTTCTTGGTACCATCAATGCCACATCAATCCCATAATCAAAAAATAAAATTGTAATAGTGTGCGCTACAATGTTCATGACCCATAATATGATCTAATTGATGATAATATGTGATGTAGAATGACATAATCTATCATTAAATCAATAAATTTTATAACCTGTAAAATCCTAAAATATGTAACCTACCAAATTTATACATATGCTTTAAAATCTATCTCAATATATAAATAGTTGCCCCAAAATCTAAACCAAACTAAACATTTGAACCGTTTTGAACTCTCTAAAATAATGTCTCAAAATTTAAAATATTTTTAAATCCCATTAGTGTCCCCATTTTCTAGGTAATGAATGTATCCTGTGAATTACTCCTAAAAAAAAGAGTTAACCATATCATGTTATAAATAAATATGTAATCATTTAAAACCATTTTCTAACATGTGGAGATTATGTCATAAGAGTTAGATTATACCATCAAAGAATACATGAAACATCTATTATAAGGCATACAAGTATCATGTCAAGGTAAATATAGTATGTAAGTAGGCATTAGTGATTGTCATATATATAAGAAGTGAATAGTAACCTACACAAAAAGGTGCATGATATGAATCATGGCTCAACACATAAGAAGGGAAGTGTGTGATATGTATCATGGCACAAAAAATTTATAAAATAGTCCAAGATGTAACCACTCATAATCATATAATTCCATGGTTTTAAAACACATAATAAATCACATACAATAACATTCAATGTCACATAAGGAAATATCCACACATTATGGACAATCAAATGTAACACATGGTAAGAGCCACACACAATGGACAATCAAATGTCACACAAACCAAGAGCCACACATAATGGATAATCAAATATCACACAAGGTGAGAAACACAAAAATGGAAAATAAAATGTCACATAAGGTGTGAGGAATACAAAATGGACTATCAAATGTCACATAAGGCAAGAGTCACAAATGATGGACAATAAAATGTCACACAAGGAAATATCCCTAAAAAAACATAGGATGAGAAAATCAATGAAAAAATAATCATAAAATAATTCAAGTTCCCAATGTCATAAACTAAGTCAAGAGCCAAAAAAAGGCACAATCAATGATTAGCCTATAAGAAAATAAATAGTAATAATGAAGCATATAAAAATTCAAACTCATCTACAACATCGATCTATGTCAATGGAATAATATTTCAAAGTAGCATATCCATGAAATGTATCACTATAAATAATATAATCAATAGAAAGGCATGTGTAAGCAACCAGTGTATCTCAACATGATAAATGGAAAGGTCATAGAAAGATATAACATGTAACAATGTAACCTATAGAATCATATATCCCCAACATTGTCATGGTCCCTAGGTATAGGAATGTCCTATATATGCACATCCATGTATCATTTAAAACCTATTTGTCTTGCATCTTAATCATATATAACATGAAATACATGTGCATATGAAAAATTATATGTAATCTACCAAACGTGATAAATAACATAAACGAATGATGTAAGATGTAAAATATGTCATGCTTGGGTCCTAATATTTTATTTAAGAAATATTTTAATTATTTTATATTTTTGAAATATTTAGAATAATGTATATAAGTCATTGTGATAAGTTGTGACTATTTATATATGGGTATATTTCAATTAGTTTTTTCTTATATTGTATTCTTTTATGGAGATTGTGTATATGTACTACATTTTCTTCCATTGTGTATGATCGGTCATGTATTTTATTTTAAATTATCCTTAAAGAATTGAGATTTTGGTTGTCATTGTCAACATCATGTTGAATCTTGATTTATTTTCATTCATATATTAAGGTAATGTACCAATTTTATTTTTCCACTATATATTTCATCTATTGTAACCAATGTTATCCAAGTTTAACCCTTGACTACTTGGTAGGGTGCATCATCAATATGAAAGTATCAAAGAACTTTTGCCCACAATAAATTGGTAGCATATTATGTTTGATTGGTGTTTCACAAGGTATAATGTGTTAAAACTCATCAATGTCATGTCCCAGATGTCATAAGTATGCAATATTTCACATGATTGTATATTCTTCTTTGTCAATCTAAATTTGTCATTCAGATCCACCCTTAATACATATTGTAATAATCAATAATTATTATTGTGTACACTTGTAATTGTTATGTGTTTTAATCCATGTTTTATTAGATATTATTATTATTATTTGTTCTTGTTATATAAACTTAATGACCCCTTCATTATTATAATTTTGAATTTGGTGTTTCAATGATACATAATTATTTTTTCCATGTACAGTCATTAGATGATAATCACAATATGACCTTCCTTCAAAATGTGATAAATGGCTCATGGCATTATGTCTAGTCCTAGGTAATGGAATCATTTTTTAATAAAATAAAATTTGTAATGCAATCCTTAATTTATATTTAATACTCAATACATGTAAAATTTTGGAACTTTTTTGGTCCAAAAACTCCACATTAATCATTGAATTTTTCTCTAATCCTTAATATAGTGTTAAATGTTCAAGTGTTATTCTACACAAGTTGTGCTTGATTTTTCAAGGTTCTCCTTAATGGTGCATTTAAAATATGAGCCTCGTGGTGTGAGATAACATTGAAAAAACTATTTGAATTTTATTTTTGTTGATTACCTCAATTTATCATCTTTCCTTTTGACTCTTTAGATTAGTTTTGGTTAGGAATATTTGATTTATCAATATTATTTATATATGAATTGTCTCAAACTCTCTTGGATCGATAGTTGTAAGAATAAATACTCATCTAGATTTGTATTTGTTTAATTTATTTATCCAAATTAATCATCTATATTCCCTTACATTTAACTTTCATCATTAAAGCCTATGAGAAAAACCTCCGGGAACTAATTAAGGACAATAGAATGAAAATGGAGGAAGCTACATCCAATATTTGTGCTGCTGCTGTCAATATTGGCAAAAGAGCCAGTGAGGAGACTAAAGCTTTGGAGGGACCTAGCAAAATAACGAGACAAAGTACTAAAAAGAAGGTAACACAAAAAGGAGCAATGCTGGTGGAAACCACTACCCAGGATACTATTTTGAAAGAAAAAGAAACAATGAAAATGATATTGGAACTGGATGAATAATCTGGTTCCTCTTGCTGGTAAAGAATCTGGTCTAGTTCTTTGTTTTCTTGTTGTCTTCCTATGTCTAAGGTGGTGCCAGATCTCTATTTTTTTGGGTTGTGACCGGTTGTCTTTCCGGTGGTTTCAGGTCCATTTAAAACCTTTTTTTGCTACTTCCTTGTAGTAGTTTTTAGTCTTTGTATGTGTTATGGTTGCTCTATCTTTTTTCCTTGTACTAGGGTTTCAGGGCCCCTTCAAAACCTACTTTTACCATAATCTAAAACTTTCATCATCATCACTATTATCATAACTTATGATTATGCAAGCTAGATTTTTAGAATTAACTAATCATGGAAGATCTAGTATTATTTATTTAGGTTGGTCAATGTGAATTTGTGATTCTTTATTTGGCTCTTTTTTTATCAACACATTTTTTATTGTTTCCTTATCATTCTATTTAATTTATTATCCAAACTCATATGTATGGATTTAATCTATGGAGATAATATGTGATTGAGGTATTATGGAATAATGTATATAATTAGATTTTGAACTACCTTTATTATTAGGTTACATCATTTTTAAATATTTGAAGGGATTATTTTCTATAGTACATGTATACAAATGTCCATTATTCATGAATTTAAGACATATTTATAGTGTATATGGAATCACTTCCATAACATGTATCCAAGGTCAACCCAAAAGTAGGTTATAATTTAAATGATTAGGCATGACCTGAAATAGTGTGATCAATGTCTTAGGTCCTATTGTCACATCCAATGATATTGATCAAAGTACATGGCATGGAAAATTATCAAATAATTTTATGTTTATATCTATTTTTTGAATAGAATCCATATTGACATCCAATTATTTAAAAAAATCTACATTGCAGATATTCATTCCTAATTCATTATCTATTAAGATAAGTTCTACTCCCATAATTTTAATTTTAATTTGAATAAACAAAAGGAGATATTTATGTATTGTATATTTGGTGGGAAAATTTTCATTTTAAAATGAAATTATTTATTAACCATTATTTAATGTATTTATAATAGAAGTAAAATATGTAGGCTTTACACCCTTTAGCAACATTGCATCATGTAAAACATCATATAGAATATCAGTATATACGTATGATCTTTTTATTAGTTTAAGGATATAAATATTAACATGGGTATTTTTTATTTGATCAATGATATCATACCATTTGGTTTGATTATATGGCTTCATGAGAGGTAGAGGGGTATGAAGAGAAACATGTTGACTACCTTTGTTATATCATACATGATGGGGCACCCAATCTCTTCATGGGGTGAAAACATGGACCATGGAATCAAATATAATATTGGGGTGAAGAATGGGGGTAAGATAGTAGTTGGAACTATAGAAACTTAATTTTTACCACTTTCATACCTAAAATGGGATTCAATTCAATTTCTAGCACACAACATATTTTAATCCTAGAAATCACCTGAATGCCAAAATTCTTCCATGTAAGGGATTTAATTTCTTAGAAATGTGGTGAGGCTTGTTTATTTGGGGTATTACCTTGTATGCACTAATAACCTGGTTCAATTTCAACCTTAGTAAAATTACAACCTAGTATTTTGATGTTTTTGGCTTGTTGATCCATTAATTCAAAACATTTAAAATAATTTACAAAATCCAAAATGCACTAAACAAGATTAATTACATTGAACATATTAATTAGCTTACCTACGTAAAAGTTCCAAATTGAATTAGTGAATTTCATTTATCAAAAAAGGAATTTTTAGCCAACTATGAAGTCAAATGTCAAAGAACTTAATAAATTGATTTATTAATTCCTAAATATTTTAAATAGGTGAGTCACAACCTCACAAATATCTAAAGTTAGTTTTCATGGCTCATAAATATTTGAAACTAAGGTGCCAAGATTTCATGAGTGCTTTAACCCAATCGAGGGTTAGCCTAACTCAACCTAGGTTATTTTAGACTCAACCAAAGTTAGAATTTAACCTAATTTCCTTAAGGTTAGAGTTTATTATTAGATTTATAAATACAAGTGCCCACACCATATGACAACAAGATTTTATCTATAAGATTATTCTGTAGGAATGCCTTCAAGAAACTAATGAGATTAGTGTTATAATATTCATTTTATGCCAAGATTCACACCAAGCCAAGCCAATATCAAATCAAACCCACAAGTGACCATTAGAGAAGTGTCACCACCATTTATAATAATTTATAAGAGTCTCTAATGTCATAAACCGAGCATGAACATCCTTATGCCAACAAGTGGACATCAAATTTGACAAAGGAGATAAAATAATTGTGTTGTTTTTATCTATATTTTATTATCTTATTTATTATGTTATGCTCCCCCTAGTTCTTAGGCAAGAGTGTTTAGTTCCAGTTTATTGTTAATCATGTATTTTTATCATTTTGAATAACAAGAAACTAATCAACAATTGTGTGTTCTTCAAACTCTTAAAATACATAATGGCACACCTTGTAGGATTGTTGACCAATTTGACCACAAGTCAAATTAGGTCAACCCCCTATAGTTGAAAACTTATATAGGGGTCCCCTAGAGTGTGAAATATCTCCCATGGTCCTAATGAGGTCATTTATAATGTGTTTTAGCTTTGTCATATTCATTTTTAGTCCCTAGTTGGTCTTATGTCATCTAGAGGTTGCTTTTAGGGTCATTAAATAGATTTTTACATGGTTTCCCATGGAATACAAAGGTGTCCAAGTGTATTTCAAAGTGTATAATGTTATAAGATGTAAGTTTTTAGTTATGTAACTAAAAATTTGTAGGGTTCTATGTTGAAAACAAGAAAAAGGTTGAAAAAGGAAGAAGTTTGGGTAGTTATATAATTTATATAGGAGTTGTGGCATGTGTGTATAATTATAAAGTGTATTTTTAGGTCTCTTTTATTTGAAACACTTGAAACTGATCAAAACCATCCTATCTTCTCTATCACTCTCTTAGGCAAGCAAAAATGGTCAACCAATCTTTACATGGTACAAGCATTAGGAAGTGAGTTAAGGAAAATGATCTTAAGGGATGAAATTAATCCTTGTCTACATCAAATCCATGGTTATAGTTCTAGGATTGGTTACATGTGCTATATGAACCATTGCTTAGAGTTTATGTTTCTCTTTCCTACCTGCTCATCCCCATCACCTTTAGGTTTCCTCTTACTTTGTATTGGTCTTAGAAAACTAGTTATTTTATATGATCTTGAGGGGTATGCTATTTATTCTCACAAGGTTTATTTCTTGGTTTGCATTTGTGGAGGTTATGAATTAAGCAAACCATCTCCTTTGCTAGTGAGAGACTCCATTACTAGTCTGTAGGTTATGTTCCATCAAATTATAGGAATTATATATCTGAATGGGCCTTCAAATTAAAGGAAAATCTTAAGATAATGATAATCATGTCATCATTAATATGACCTCATCTCAATGGTCTAAATCATCCATATGAAGATAGGTTGAAGTCTTGAAAGGATGATTGGCATGTTCATGGTTTGAAAGAGTTAATTACAGGATATTGAAGTGTTTTTTGTAGGATATTCACATCCTAAAGGATCTCACAGTCTATAAAATACCTACTATTCACCCTAGAATCATTTTAATTGCATGTTTCAAACCATGCTTGAAAATACTAGACACACATGCTTCATTGCAATATATAGACTGAGTATGGACAAAGAAGGCTACAGCTAAACCTAATTGCATATGTCTAAAGTAGAGTGTCAAGAGACTTTGGAGGTGTTTGAACCCATAGAAGGTTTCCATGATGTTATAGGAGTGTAGACAATGTCTTGGAGGTAATGGTGAATGGCTCAAGAACCTCAAATAATATATATGCAATGCAGACTTGAAAAAATGATAAATGGGTAACTTTACCTTAGTTTCTCTGAGGTTGTGTTTTGCTTACCATAATATCATGCCATAGTGGAGATATTTAAAGTCTAGGTTAGTCTAATTAATTTCATTGTAGTCTAGGCCTAGAGAATAACATACAAATATAATAAATGATTAATTTGATTTAATGAGGATGATGATCATTTAACGTTTTAACCTAGTTTAGTATTGACTAGAAACACTCAGTGCTATATGGTGCTTCTTAGTCCAAAATCAGCCCTGAGGCAATTACATGAATATTGTACAATGGTATAAAAATAAGATATGGATACATATAAGGGCCTTAGATCAAGTCAAAGAGTGGAATAAATATATCTTGAGTACATGTACACCTACAAGGGTCTCCAAACATTGATGACCACCTACATCCATATGTAGCACTTTGAAGAACAACCTTGAGAGAAGGAAAACAAGTCTATATTCTAAGAACATGAGATGGAACTCATTAATTATAGGAGGTTTTACAAAACCTCAAGTGGCCATTAATTAGTGAAAACACACATGTCTTAAGATACAATACTTCCTATAGGAGGATTCCAAGATCCCTTATACATAACGCCTATAGTCTGACTGACAGTGGGTTGATAATGAGACCTAATGGAGAAAAAACTCATGAAAAATGACTCCATTTAGATAGAAATGAAACCATGACATAAATATTATCTAAACATGTTGATGTATAGGGTTTTAGTGTGGAATATCACCTATAAGAAACATCCAAAAATTGCCACCTATAGTTTACACATAGTCCATGGACTAGTGCATGCTAGTGAAAGGTGTGAGCTTTGAAAAGTTGGTAGAGGTATGGGGTGATGAGCATGATAATTATAAATATCATATAGGTATTAATACACCTCAAATTATTCTTAGAGAGGAGAGGTATAACAAAAGGGTTTCAACATTCAACCTACAGTCAGACCCTAACCTTACAAAAAATCACTAGCTTTAAGGAGTCTGTCTTGAATTTTTAGATTGTTAAGGGGTTTATTGGTGTGATAAAACTATTAAATTCCATATATAATGTATTTATGACATATTTTATACTCAAATATTCCACTTTTTCTTGATAAAATAGGGGATATTCCCTTTATTTTGTCTCAAATAGAGGGCACTCCTAGACAACCTAAGACTATAGGTAAGGGTAGGTAAATGGTAAATCCATGAGATGAAGAGTATTATATTATGAATAAATGTATGTAAGGCTGTTTTTATAATGAAAAAATGTGGAAAATTCCTAAAAATCTTGAGTAACCACTCAAAAGTGGTTATGGGCATCTAGAGCATAGTCAAGCCTATTAGGCCTAAACCAAGCTTGAACCCTAATGAGGCTCATTTGCATTTATAACATAAAATTAAAAATAAAATAAATTTTATGACATTTAAATGGATATATAAGATGATTTTATATCATTTTATTATAGGGGAACTACATAAGTTGGTCAAATTTGCCCTATTTTACCTTAGACCTATGTAGAATGCACTTAAGAGCTCGATATGCCAAATTCAAGAGCTCACATCTGTAGGGATTGGTTGCATGGAGACCCAAAGAGCTGTGTAAATTTTATAAGGGTCTTGAGATTGAAATTTTTGGAAATTTTGGGATGTTAGATGTCATGATTGTATGAACAATCCTTAAGAGTCTAAACCCTCTAAAGCCCTCCTAAACACTTGATTTTGAACTAATGAAGGAAATGCCAATGGACATGTATCCAAATGAGGTAGTTTTATTTATAAATGGTTTTGGGATTATATATAACTCTCTCATAATCTATGACACATGATTTTTCTATGCCCTACTTGTATAGATAAGGTACAAATAGGTTTTTTGATAGATTTTGATTGTTTTTAGGTGTAGAGGAGTTTTGAAGAATGAGGATAATTTGGGGAGGTAAATTGTGACCTATTATAACTCTAAATCTCAATTTATAAATTCATATTAACACTTAAAAATATTTTCTAAGCCATTCATCTCATGCAGTCTTTAGCAGATAATGGAAATGGAGAGTGACTACCAAGTGAGAAGATGAGATGTTTAATTAAGGGTCCTTTTAAGGTCTAATTCAGGGAGTGAAAAGAAAAAAGGTCCTATGTAAGTTTCCTAACACCTATTCCATATATTTTATTAAGAATATAAATATCATTTGGATGAAAAATGTGAGGATAGACCTATAAATCTAGTGATGATGACTATAGATGATGAGAATAAGTGTCTAGAAGAAGACCAATGGTTAAGAAAGCATCTAATGACTGTTTAAGCATATTTATAACCCCTCCTTGATAGTGCACATGTTTAAACTCATTTTCTGAGGAAAACATACCTCCATTCTTAAAAAATGGGGACCCATGTATCAAATTATGCAAATTTGTGCCTTAAAATAGAAAATTCACTTGATCAGAGTATCATTAACATGTTTTCATCCACATCTGGTATGGGTTAGCATTTTTGTACATAATTTTGGTTTTCTCTTGTCTATAATTTCTAACTTTGGATATTTGTGTTTTCTAGCTATAGGTCTAATAAATTTTACTTGGAATGAACAATTCTTGGGTTTCATGATTTTAATGTTAACTTCATTATTTACTAGCCTTTGGTCTATTGAAAATGAAGTCAAATTGCTAATGCCTTAGTCTAAAGTTGGTATAAATGATTCTTATAAAAGTAGCAAGAGCTTTGATTTACATTTTATGTGGGAAATTTTTGATTGGTTATGGGCTTAGTTTAATTTGTTTATCTTATAACCTAGTCCTATCTTATCTTTCAAGCATTTTGGTTTGGTAAATTCTTTTGAACTTTGCATTTTTTTCCCTTCTGACTCTTTGAAATGACCCTTTAGTTTTTAAATTATCCTTCAAAACTTTTGTTCTGTAAGAAATTTACCTTCAAAAATTTTGTCTGACAAAATTTAGTCTTTAGGGGAAATGTGTTGGACATTTTATCCAAGATAATTTCCTCAAAAGAATACCCTTCACCAATTTCCTCGAGAGAATACCCTTCAAATTTTTGAAAGTGCCCTTCAAATTTTTTAAAGTTCCCCTCAGGATTTTTGTTAAAGACACTTTATCTCCCAGAATTATCTTTCAAGTTTTCTAAAATGACCCTTCAGACTTTTGTCATCAGACATTTTATTCGATGAAAAAGGCCTAAAATGATTCCGCATATCAATCTTGCCAATGCAATTTTACCAAAATAGAATCTTCAAAGGCATTTACCCTTCATAAGTTTTTTCAGGGACACTTGTCCTATAGAATTACCTATCGACCTTTCAGAAAGGGCCTTTTTCCCTTCAATATTACCCTTTGAAACTTTTTAAAGTGCCTTTTAGATCTTTTGAAAGTACCCTTTGGATTCTTTGAAATGACCTTTTGGGACCCTTTTTACCCTAACTAATTCCTTTAGACTTTTTATCTTGGGCATTTTGCCTGATGAAGTAGACCTTGTAGGATAATTTATTTAAACATTTTGTTTTAACAAAATTGGTCTTCAAAACAATTTACCCAAACAAAAAGACAAAAATAATTTCTCCACGTAAAGAACCTAAATACCCTACAACAGAGTCAACAAATCAAAATGCAAAAATCTTGAAATAATTCATCTGAGACAATTTCTCTGAGACATTGATTTCATCATACTCTTTTGTGTCATGGTCATTTTAATATGTTTTAAACTTAGCCTAAGATTATGGATTGAACCTTTATTTATTAATGCAAATGAGAACCTTAGCTTAAGACTTTAGCTTAAGTTTATATGTTCTCGAGCCTAAATTTCATGTTTGTTGGTAGGATCAATGATCTATGTTTACTCGTGTGAGACTGATCCATTAGTGTGATGAACATTGATAATTCAAAGCCCCAATATGTTGATAAGTATCATGATTTTGTGAAAAGGATTTTAAGTAGCCAATAGTGGGACATCCCTCAGATCATAATCTAATGAAGCACATTTTCCTATATAGAAGTAATTTGATGATGCGAGCTAGACATTAACCTTTTAATGGAGTACATAAGTCCTATGGAGCTACCAAGTGGCACACACAAGTGAAGATCAAACTAAAAAAAAATAAGTGGTAGACCCAAAAAATAGTCCTGAGGACATGTTTAAAATTGATGGCCACACACCCATCAAAAATGTTCACATGAACGTCAAATAATGATCACATGAGCACCAAATTTAAGATAACAATAGTCTTAGGGACATGCTTAAAATTGATGGTCATATGCCTATAAAATAAATTCCCATGGACATCAAATGATGGTCACATGGACATCAAATTTAATATATTTGTTTGGATCCAAATTATCTAAATATCTATGGACTACATTGATTCATGTAAATAGATTGGATGGTGTGAGATCAAAGCTGATTTTTCAAAGGCAACAATCATATTTTTTGTAGGGATGAGTAGGATGCCATGGATATGCCACATCAGAGCCACATGGGTATAATGCACCAAATTGGAGACCTTATAGACCTAGTAATGCAAGGAGAGCCTAAATTATCATCCATCTAAAGATAATTTAATTGAGGGTCCACTAGTGAGTAGTCTAATATGCCATACCAACTCAGAGGAGAATTTTTTAAGGGAACATGGAATTTTATTTTGACCTTAGAAGCAGAGGAGGAGATTACTCTAGGCCAAGAATGTCAAATAACCATGAAGATCTTGTAGTAGCACAGGGGTTCCAAAGATTAAGTAAAATAAGAATATTCTTTTTTTAAATAACATTGTATAACATTTTGAAGTGGAATATTTTGTTTTTAAAGGAATGTGTTGTTTGTAAAACACACTACCTATAGATCAGTCCATTGGAAAAGTCTAGTGTATTTATAAAACATTTGTGGAAAGGATAGTTGTCCCTACACTTGTACTTTTATGATTAGATATGACTGATTGATATGCTTCTTTGTACCTTATAAAAGGAGAATTTTAAATTGTAAATAAGGGGGGAGTTATTAGAGCCAAATTAATTTTTAAACTTGGAGAAATTAATATAAGCAAGGGATTTTGCAAAGATTGTCCATTATTTTTTTGTGTTCATTATTATCATGGCTTCTCTCTCACTTTCTTGTTTTTATTTCCAGATTTGAATGGTTCTTATGAATTTTTGGCATGCACATTTAATTACAAAGTTGTTAACTTGTAACAATGCTAAGTTGACTAAAAGTCCTTAGGTTCATTTTGTTTTCTTACTCTTTTTGCATTTGGGTTATTGTTGTTTGCTTGTAGGGTAAATATTTAAATTGAACTAGGTTCTTATTTGCATTATTTCCACCTTCCTTATAAGCTTGCCTAATGTGTAATAGGATTTGAGCCTATGAGACTTCATGTTACACATTGGTTAAATGAATGTCTAAATGAAATCTAAACTTTGTCATGATGTTTGGAATGAAGATAAGAAACATTTATTTCTTCCCTACCCTTCTTTTTTAACTAGATCAGCTTAGTTTAATTGTCATTGTAAATATCCATCTTAGATTAGTTCCTAGATTATTTCTCGATCATAATTCATTATTCTTAGCATAAATACTTCACATTTTTCATAACATCTTCTATTTGGTCATGGTGGCTCCCAACCACCAAATATTATAAATATTGTGAAATAGTCACTTGTTCTGCCTTTGTTCAAAGATAATAGGATTATCACAACCTACAACTCATGCATTGATTTCTTAGGAATTATAAAATGAGAAGTGTTTATTAAACACTCTGGGAACCTATGGTACACATTTAGGCATCAATAGATGGAGTTTTTCTAGTGTTAGAAGGAGGGCCTAAATAGATCTTTATGAATTTGCAAAATATTTACTAATTTTGGTTTTTTTAATCAAATATTGATGTATTATTTGCATATTTGTGATTATTTTAAAATATTTGTGTAAATATCATTGATCTTTATTTTCTTAGACCAATCTTTGGGCTTCCTTTAGACAAAGATCAATATTCTTTGAAGATATATGGATATTCATGAAAAGGTAGTTTATGCTTTGTGTATTCCCTACGTTTAAGGTTTGTAATAGTAATTTTATACAAAGATTGACTAGTTCTTTGCAAATTTGAGTTTATTTTAGCTTAAATATGTAAATATCCCTCTCATTCATCAGTATAGATGTATCTTTGAGATTATTTAGTTAAATATAGTCATGTTTTACATGCATTTGTGCAAAATTGGATTAATGTGCAATATTAATCATTGTACTTTACAAAGGTTAGTTTGATGCATCATATTTTAAATAGGTTTCAAAGTCACAAGATGGAATTGCCAAAAGTGAGACCAAGGTGAGCATAAACTTTCAAGGTATCAGCCAACTTCACCAAGTCAGGGTGCTCATGTGTTCAAGGTATGGCTTTGCTAGGTGGTTCTCTAATAAACATGTCAGGTATTATGCATGACTTACCTAGAAATATTGAAATGAATTTGATTTCTTTTAATCCTAATGATGTTGTCATAGCTGAAGAACATGTTAAAAGTTTCAAAGTTGCTTTAAGACTTCTAAATGTTGTTAATGAGTAGTAGAATGTAGATTGTTGCCATTTACTTTCAAAGATGCTACATACGAATGGTTCCTTAACCTTCCAAGGGATTGCATAGCTAGCTGGGATGATTTTAATAGAATATTTATTGATCAATCTGGTAAAATCATTAGTCCATGCATTATGTATCAACAATTCACCACTATTAAGAGAGATACTAGTGAGACCATTAGAGCCTTCAATGCTAGATTTTAGAAGCTTTATATCAAGACCATAGCTCCTTATAAACATGAAGAGGATTTATCCTTAGATATTTACAAGGATGCTTTAGACCCCATGACTTATGTGTTCCTTAAATTTTTTTTTAGAATCATAAACACCTTGTCATTGGCTTATGATGAAGTTATAATAATCAATGATCAAATACAACCTCAAGGTCAGCTTTCATACAATGTTCTCAATGTCAAACCTAATTTACCATCACTAAATATCAGTCATAATGCCAATCACAATGCATTTAACTTTAATCAAACACCAGCATTGAACCAATTACCTGTAATCCATGCCTATATTGGCCAAAATTTGGGGTTCTTCAACAATGGTACAAATGGATTTCATCCACAAAGATAGAGAGATTTGGTGCCCACTAGTAATGGAAATCAATTTCATAACTAAAAAGAACCAAATGATGAGGATGATTCCATATTTAAGATGTTTCAAAAGTTGAACACTAGTTTTCTTTATTTGCAAAAGCAAGTGGGTAATTTTAGGGAAAGCTCCAACATAGACTATGATTCTCAAAGGTTCAATAGATTTCATGATAACAAAAATAATAAGTCATATGAGGACATACATGAAATTAATATTTATGATATAGGTCTAGATGATCACTATAATAACTTAGAAGCATGTCAAAGTGAAAGGGATACATCTAAACCTATGCTTAATCAAGACTTTATTGTAAGGACATCTAGCTTTGCAGGAAATTATAAATCCTTCATGTAGGCTTTTGATTTTCCATTTAAAGAAGAAAGTAAACTAGAAGATGATCTAGAAGATGAAATGGATGTTCAAGATGAGAAGCCCTATGAATAAGATCAGATATAAGCTGACTTCTCTTCAAAAAATAGTTTTGAAGGCAATTCATATGAGGTCATTACTAAAATAGAGTCTACCCCTGAAGAAGAAGACCAGTGGCAAGATTTATACCAATATTTCTTGAAAGAAATTAAGGCATTTCAAGATAGAAATATCATTGTGGAGACCTCAAAGCAAGATGTATTGGGACTTGATTGGGTAGCTGAGATGTTATTCTGCATAGAAGATGAGGATGAAACAAGTGAAATGGATCTAAAATTTTCATATGACACCTGGAAGTATGTGATCAACTTGATTCAAATGGTAAGGTTGCAGATAAATTTCATGTTCTTTCAATTGATCAAGATGAAGTAGCCTTTTAGGATGACTTGGAAAGTTTTGGTACAAATATTGGTAGTCTATCCCCACCTTAAGCTAAATTTAATTAAGACATTAGGATAAGGATACTAGTTGAGCTACCATTATTGGGTGAAAATGATATAATCCACTATCTATCTATGGATGAAATAGAACTAGCATTCTTCTAAAAATTAAAATAATTTAAGAGGAAGATGATTGGGTCTTATATTCATATCTTTGATCCATGCATCTAAGAATGCTGATATGAGACCAACCTACTACACCTAAGGACATAAGCATGCAAAAGTTATCATCCATAAGAAGAGGTCATTGAATGAAAGAAAACATGCTTCAAATATCTATGGTAGGCTAAATAAATTTCCATTTGAACTTGAGGGTAAGTACTTTATGTAGTTAGTAGAGGGCTTAGTTTAGTTTCTTTCCTATTCTTTGTGTCTTACTTTTTTCCTTCCTATCCCTTGTTTGTATATAGTGCTTGTTTATATTTGTTTGTTTTCTCTTGCTTTATTCCTTGCTTTTAAATAAGTATTTTTGGATAACCCTCATCTCAAGTTTCATCCAACTTCTCAAGATCTTCATAGTTTATAAATGCAAGTATGAATTCTCAACATTGGTTGATCATGACTTGTTGAAATATGAGCTTGATGTTGTAGTTTAGATAAGCTATCAAAGACTAATATATAAGTGAATTGTTCATTGAGTTGTAAACATTGTTCTAATATAATATTGGTTTTAAGAAGGATTACACATGTAGGATGAAAGCTTAAATTATTAAGACATAGTCATGTTTTCCTTAAAAAACATTAATTACTTAGGACAAAGTTTACAGCCAAGGATGATTGTCTACAAATCAAACACTTGACCAAATGCCCTAAACCTAGCTAACCTAGTTCACAAATTTTGTTATAAAGTCAAAATGACTTGAAAAAAAACAAAAATAAAATCCTTATTACAAAATTTAAATAACTTTCTAATTAGATTTTATTTTGGTAATCTCCATCAGGTTTATGGATGTTTGGCTGACAGTGGAGCAAGGCCTTGATTAGAGCCAAAGGCATCTCTTTCAAGGATATGGATGCATGTTTGGTAGCAAATCAATTCCAAATCCTTCCTTGAGCTAAATCATGGTTCTTAATGAATATCTAAACATGATGAAAGGTAGTGTTAATGATTAAAGCCATGAACCTGGAAGTTGTTTTCTAAATCTTGTGGTAGTTAGTAAGTGGAATCCAAAACACACACACAACATGTCTATGTCTTGATGTTTGATCCTAATTTTACATGTGCAATATTTATTCTAACCATGAACTGATCTTAATAATGGTGCTTGATCAAATGGAATAAGTAGTTTAATTATTAGTCTAAACTAGAGTCTCTTAATTCTAATATATTGTTATATTTCCTTTAGAAGTTGCCATTTTTTGAGGTCAACATACCCCCATTCTTAAAAAATGGGGACCCATGTGTCAAATTTTGCAAATTTTTGCCTTGAAATAAAAAATTCACTTGATTATAGTATCATTATCATGTTTTCATCCACATATGGTATGGTTAGCATTTTTGTTCATAATTATAGTTTACCCTTGTCTATAATTGCTAACTTTGGATCTCTATGTTTTCCAATTTTAGGTCTAATAAGGTCTACTTGGAATGAATAATGCTTGGGTTTCATGATTTTAATATTAAATTGATTCTTTAATAGCCTTTGTTATATGGAAATCAAGTCAAATTGCTAATGCCTTGGTCTAAAGTTGTTCTAAATGCTTCTTCTAAAAGTAGCAGGAGATTTGATTTACATTTTATGTGGGAAATTTTTAATTGGTTATGGGTTTAGTTTAATTATTTTATCTTAGAAATTAGTGCTATCTTATCTTTTAGGCATTTTGGTTTGGTAAATTCTTTTAGACTTTAAACTTTTTGCCCTTTAGACTCTTTGAAATGACCCTTCTATTTTTGAATTATCCTTTAGAACTTTTATTCTACAAGAAATTGCCCTTCATACATTTTTTCTGACAAAATTTAGTCTTCAAGGGAAATGTGTCAGACATTTTGTTTGGGATAATTTCCTTGAAAGAATGCCCTTCACCAATTCTCTTGAGAGAATACCCTTCAAATTTTTTAAAGTTCCTTTTAGATTTTTGAAAGTTCCGCTCAAGATTTTTGTTAAGGATACTTTATCTCCTAAAATTATCCTATGGGTTTTCTAAAATGACCCTTCAAACTTTTGTCATCAAACATTTTATCCGATGTAAAAGTTTCAAAATACTTCCCCACAATAATCTTGCCAATGTTATTTTCCAAAAATAGAATCTTCAAAGGCACTTACCCTTCAAAAGTTTTGTCAATGACACTTGCCCTATGGAATTGCCTTCTAGCCTTTGTGAAATGGCCCTATGCCATTTGAGATTACCCTTAAAAACTTTTGGAATTTCCCTTTGGATCTTCTACAGGTACCCTTCAACTTCTTTGAAATGACCCTTTGGGCCCCTATTTTCCCTAACTAATTACTTCAAACTTTTTATCTCGGGCATTTTTCTCAATGAAATAGACCCCATAGGATAATTGATTCAAAAATTTTATCTGATGAAATTGGTCTTCGAAACAATTTCCTTGGACAAAAAGTCTGAAACAATTTTATTATGTAAATAACCCTAATACCCTACAATAGAGTCAATAAATCAAAATGAAAAAACCCAAAATAATTCACTTAAGACAATTTCCCTGAGACATTGATTTCATTAGACTCTTTTGTGTCATGGCCATTTTAATATATTTTAAACTTAGCCTAAGACTGTGGATTAAAGCCCTTATTTATTAATGCAAATAAGAACCTTACCTTAAATTTATATGTTCTAGAGCCTAACTTTCATGATTGTTGGTAGGATCAATGATCCATGTTTGCTCATGTGAGACTAATCCATCAGAGTGTGACAAATGTTGATAATTCAAAGCCTTGAGATGATGACAAGTGTCATAAGTTCATGGAAAGGATTTTAAGTAGCTAGTGGTAGGGCATCCCTCAGATCATGATTCAATGGAGTGTATTTGCTTGAATAGAAGTAATCTAAAGGTATGAAATGGAAATCAAAGTTTCAATAGAATACATAAGCACCATGGAGTTTCCAAGTGGCACATACATGTGTAGAGTAAACCAAAAAATGACAAGTGGTAGGCCCAATAAATAGTCCTAAGGACATGTTTAAAATTGATGGTCACATGCTCATCAAATATGTTCATGTGAACATCAAATGATGGTCACATGGATGTCAAATTTAAGATAAAAATAGTCTTAGGGATGTGATTTAAATTGACATTCATGCACCTATCAAAGACATTCTTATGGATGTCAAATGATGGTCATGTAGACATCAATTTTAAGATAACTACTTAGATCCAAATTGCCTAAAGATCTATAGACTATATTG
Organism: Torreya grandis; assembly: GCA_037957365.1. Classification (NCBI taxonomy): domain Eukaryota; kingdom Viridiplantae; phylum Streptophyta; class Pinopsida; order Cupressales; family Taxaceae; genus Torreya; species Torreya grandis. The sequence continues at coordinate 2,155,327 of JARHVA010001755.1, read as the reverse complement.
AATCATGCAAATGGATCAAATGATGCAATATCAAAGCTAGTTTTTTAAAGTCAATGATCATATTTTGTGTAGGGATGAGCAAGATGCCACAAGGATGTCATGGAGATGCCACATTAGATCCATGTGGGTACAATGTGCCAAATTGGAGACCTTACGAACCTAATAATGTAAGGAGAGCTTGAATTGTCATCCGTCTAAAGATAATTCAATTGAGGGTCCCCCATTCAGTAGTCTAATACACCATAGTAGCTCAGAGGAGAATTTGTTATGGGAACATGGAATTCTATTTTGACCTCACAAGTAGAGAAGGATATTACTCTAAGCCAAGAACATCAAAGAACCATGAAGATCTTGCAATAGTGTAGGGGTCCCAAAGATTAAGTAAAATAAGAATATTCTTTTTGTAACTAGAATTTTATAACATTTTGAAGTGGAATATTCTATTTGTAAAGGTATGTGCTATCTTAAAAATGCACTACCTATAGATTAGCCCATTGAGAAAGTCTAGTGTATTTCTAGAATATTTGTGGAAATGATAGATGTCCCTACACTTATACTTTTGTGATTGGATATGATTGAGTCACATGCTTCCTTTCACCTTATAAAAGGAGAATTTTCAATTGTAAATAAAGGGGAGTTCTTACAGCCAAATTAATTTGTAAATGTGGATAAATTAATATAAGCAAGGAATTATACAAAGATTGTCTAATATTTGCTTGTATTCATTGTTATCATAGATTTTCTCTCACTTGTTTATTCATATTTCTATATTTGAATGGTTCTTATTAATTCTTGGCATTCACCTTTAATTATAGAGTTGTTAACTTGTGCTAATTTTAGGTTGACTGAAATTCCTTAGGTTAATTTTGTTTTCTTACTCTTCTTGGATTTGGGTTAATTTTATTTGCCTCCAGGGTAAATCTTTACATTGAACTAGGTTCTTAATTACATTATTTCCACCTTCCTTAGATTATTTTCTAATGTGTAATAGGATTTTATCCTATGATAATTCATGTTACACATTACTTAAGTGAATGTCTAGATGAAATCTAAACTTTGTCATGATGTTTGGAATGAAGATAAACAACATTTCTTTATGTCCTACCCTTCCTTTTGCTTCTTTTTTAACTGGATCACCTTAGTTTAAATATCATTATAAATATCCATATTAGATTATTTCCTAGATTACTTATTGATCATAATTCATTGTTCTTAGCATATATACTTCACACTTCACATAAGATCTACTATTTGGCCACGATGGCTCCCAACCACCAACTATTATAAATATTGTGAAATAGTCACTTGTTTTACCTTTGTTCCATCAAAGATAATAGGATTATCATAACCTCCAACTCATGCATTGATTTCTTAGGAATTATAAAATGATAAGTGTTTATTAAACACTCTAGGCACATGTGGTAAATACTTAGGCATCAACATCTCCCTAGTCTGGTTTCAATTGCTCAAAAGAGGCCTAATCATGAGGGTAGTTTTAAGAAGACCTTTGAAGGTCTCTACACCAAGTTTGGAGAGTTTTCATGATTCAGGTGGATAATTTTTCAAGAAGACCTTCCAAACCTCTATTATCCACTTCACCCTTCTACATTGTAACTAGTTTTCATGCCTTGATATGTGGCATTATGACCCTTGAGCTCCACTTTCTTCTCTCTCTTCTCACATTCTATAAATGCAAGCCATTTTGGCTCTTGTATGCTAATGCCACACTTGGTATGGAAAAGCCTTGATGTTTTGATATTGTAATTTTCCTTTAAATAAGATTTTTAATCTAGTTTTAAGTTCACAAACATCTTGTCTAAGTGTGTGAAGTGATGTATGGTGAATTATAGTGATAAGCATCTATCCTTACCTTCTCTTTATCCTTTCATGTTTGGTACAAGTAGTTCTCACTCTAACATGTCATATGGAGTGTAGCTAGTGTGTTTGAATACTTTAAAGTGTACAATTATTCTTAGTGTCAGTAATTTGACCTCTAGTTCACTTACCTTAAGTAGTTCCATGCATATCACCTCCATATTTGAAATAATAATGTTAGAGCAATTTAGGATTTTAAGACCAGTGTTGTGAGTCATGTATCTTAGTGAATTTGTATGATAATATTGTGGAGATATTTATGGTGTATCAACCCCTTATATTAACTTAATTTAGTGTCTACTTCTACCCCTTTTCATCCATGTAATCAGTTAGTATAGGTGATAAGCACTTAAGGATAAATCTAGGGAGCTAGCCCTTAAACCTAGAGGTGTACCTACACTATAGGCAACCCACAAGCCTATAGGTATTTCAATGTTACCCAAATCTTAGAGTAGGCTTGAAAAACATCCTCTATGGTGTAATATTTAGTGACAATAATTTTGGCATGCTTGATGGGACCATTATCCTAAAGACAACTTGTCAAGGTGGATGTTGGTCTTGACAACATCACAACTGCATATGGTGTTCTAATCAACACTTGGTTACTCTATTCATGGTAATATATGGTTTTAGACCATTATTTTGTTATATCTTTTTTCTCATACTTTCATAGTCCATACTAGGTCATATTCTAGTAGAGTTTTCAATCCCATAAACCCACCTCTTCAACCTGAACTTCCTCTTAAAGTTCAACATCCTCATCCTATCTCAACCTTTGAAGAACAAGAGGAGTTTGAAAGCCAAGAAGAACAAGAGAGTGAATAATAACTTGAATATAATATGGCTAAACAACATGCCTTCCTAGCCTTTAACACTAAAAATCATATCCATTTTGATGCATATGATGACATACCTCCTAGTGTTACTAAGAGTGTTCCCACATTCAATGGTGAAGGTCATGTTACCAATAGTGAACATATTAGGGATATCTCAAACTTATATAGTTTTCACAATGTCACTAAAATCAACATGGCTATTAGGATCCTTGCCATGTCTCTTAGAGGGAAAAAAACTTGACTAGTATAGGACTTTGCTTGGTGGATGTATCACAACTTAAGATGATTTTGAAGAGTTGTTTACATCAAGATTTGAAGACAAGAGTGATCACACATCACTCATTCATCAACTCAATGTTATTCAATGATATACTTAAGAGATAATGCTTGATTTTAATGATAGATTCCAAAAGACTTGGCATAGGCTGCCCCCTCCCATGTGACCACCTAATATCTTTGTGTTTCCTACATATATAAGGTCTATTGGTATTGACATATCCATAATGTTGCAATCCATGGGTGGCTACACCTTACTTGAAGCATATAACCTTAACATTAGAGCTGAGAATGGACTAATACAAGCTGTAAAGTTGCCTCCAAAAGTATCCATGCCTATGTTACCAAATAATTATGTTGTTACTCTAAGTGTTGCCTAAATTCTAAATTCCAACACCAAACCTAGAATTTCCCCTAAGAAGGCATAAGATACTATTGATTGGAAAGTAAAATCTAATTCTTTTAAGGTTCAACTTAGGCAACTCAGTCTATAGTATGGTGTGAATCAAAACCCCTATCCTTATCCTTAACAAGTAAATAGGTTCCCACATAAACAATATGGTCAAGGGCATCCTAACTTCAATAGGTCTACTAAGGCATACACTCCAACTTCCACCTCCATAAGATCAATGGCATCGGTGCATAACAACTTTATGCAAGGATAAAAGTGGAAACAAGGTTAGTTCATGGATGCCAATGAAGGCGAGGAACAAGATTTAGTTTCTCAAGGAGGATTTACTCAACTATAAATGGGATATGAATTTCTTGTAGACACCTAAAATTGGCCACTAATAGATTCAATCAAACTTCAGACTGATTCTTACCAACCTTTACAAATTAAGCCTAAGAATCACTAAACATCCCAAATTTCCTTGTGCATCACTTGTCAAAGATCAGAATCCCATTGAGACATCCATATTTGGGGTATCCTACCATAATCAACAAAAACCTCTCATGGATTCATCTCCAATCATCATATGACATCACAACATGTAATTTGACCTACAAACCAATTAAATAGGGCAAGTGCACACATAAAATCAAATCTTGGAAATGCTAAAAAGAATAATCAAAACTAATTAAAATTATAAACCTAACTAAATTCCTATTTTAATTATCCATGAGTAATTAATGAAATTATAAAAAAGGAAATTAAAAAATCAAGAATATCCTAGGTTTTCATAATTACCTTTTATGAGTTGCCAAGCCTTTGAAAATATCTAAAAATATCTCACCCATGCATATTAATTACAAATCATGAGGTTTTGACAAATTTTAACTCTAATGGGGTTAATTAACTCACTTAGGTTAGGATTTAACCCATTCCAATATTTAATTACACTCTAACTCACCTTGAGTTGGGGTTAGTTTCTAAACCTATAAATACAAGCATTTGCCTCTCATTTATGGGAGTTTGGATAGAGTAAAGTTATAATGTTGGTTTTATAGAAAGATTGAAAGCAATAGTGTTATAATTCCAAAATCATAAACCAAGTCATCAAGCCATATCAAAACAAACCATGGTGCCAAGGACAGAAGGAGATAACCAGGCTCCATTTCCAAAGACTCTTTGAACACAAGCCAAGAAAACCACACAACAAAGCTTTTGGAGCATTCAAGGAAGGTAAGGAATTTTTAATTCTTTGAATTTTATTTGTGCTTTCATATGTATTTTTTTCACTATGCTCCCCTTATGATTTAGGCTTAGAGATGTTAGCTTATTAGTGTGTTGATTTTATTTTATTTTGTGAAACTAACACTTGTTATAACCTCCTCTCCCTTTTTGGATTCCTTGATCATAAATGACACACTGAGTGGGACCTAAATCACCCCACGTACCAAGGAGACTAATATAAAACTCATAAATCTTCAATGAATGCTTGAATATCTTTAAAATTGTAGTTTCAAATTTATTTTTATCATATTTTTAATTTTTAAATTAACTCGGATCTACACAGAGATCGACATCAGTGAGGCATAACTGACATCAGTTCTACCAAACCATCATTGGCTTTTCCTAATCAAACCCAATTATAGGTAACCTTCATTAGTCAGGGTGTAAGGGAAACATGGTTTAAAAACTTGCATTTTGAATGTTTTTAGCATTTTAAATCATTATTTATTGGTTTCATTGATATTTATACTCTCTACCTAATCATTGTGTTATAGGTTTTGAGGATTTTTAATCTAAATTAGATCTAACTAACATTTGTTTATCTCATATTGGTTTTACCTTAAAGTTCATAGGCAACCAATATTGGTCCTTATTGACCGGTATCAATTATTACCAATCGACATCTATTCTCTGGTAATCAACATTGATCACAGGTGACCAATATCAGTCTCTATGTTTTAAAAATAGGAAACTCGAGAGCTATGTTTTGAAATATTGTTTGTCCATCATTTAAAGTGCTTCAAATCAAGGAGAAAATCTCTAACCCTCAAAGTCTAAGGTGGGAATAGAGCATGAATTTACAAGATTAGAGTGATGGAAATTTCATTTTAGGTGTTTAAAATGAATTTAACTAACTTTTGAACACTTCATTTTGGTGCTAAAATGAATTTGTTAAGTCTTAAATATTTGATTTTAGTGCTTAAAAGGATTCTAAAATGGCTAAGTCTTGAACACTTCATTTTGGTGCCTAAAACAAATTTGTTAAGTCTTGAATATTTCATTTTTAGTGCTTAAAATGAACACAGGTGTTTTTAATTAAGTTGTTTTGTGTAAATTCTTATAAGTTTTTAAAATAAGGAAAGGGGCTAAAAAATTCACAAAACATTTCATTTTTGGTGCCTTAAAATGAACTCTAAATCACTTAATTTGTGCTTTGGAAAATGTTCATTTTATGCCATGTTTATTTTAAACTTGTTTATTTGTTTTCATAAAATGAATAGTGCATGCATGCTCTCCTCCCATTCCCTATAGGTAAATTGGGTGACCAAAAGCACCTTTTTACTTGTTATTTTTGCCTAGTCCAAGGTGTGGAAAGAATGTTGTCTAGGATGTCCCTAGAACCCACATGGTTTGGCTAATCTAAAATCAACCTTTAAAGTCTTTCCACTTAGTTTTATTTTCATGCAATTTGGCTTGTGAAGGGTAGTTCATAGCTTATTCATGAGTTATTTATAGAAGCATTGACCTGGGGCTTCATCTCCTTGTAGTGTTCCAACCTCACTCCATAGTGGGGTATATAAATTAGGGTATACATACTACAAGAGCTAGGGGGTTGAGTGGCCTAAATTAGGTCTAGTTAACTAGGGGATTTCACTAAGTAGTCCACATATGGAATCAATATGAAAAGGAATAAACCCTTGCATATTAAGTTAACTAGTATTAACTCAATTGATTTGTTGCATATCTAGCATTAGCCACACTTGGGATTGATCTAGACATTTGAAAATTATAATTTTAGTCAACCCCATTTGACCAACCTTGATAGTTATAGGATCTAGGATATTAAATTTATATTTTATGTCATTTCATCCTTTTATTGTTTGGTCTTTTTGAGTCTAAAACCATTTGTTTGTTTATACCACATCAAGAATGAGTTTTGTTTATACATCACTCCTTTATTTAAGGAGGCATTATGATGGCCATTTTGTTACACACCTTTGCCTTAATTTTTTTCCAAACTTATTTATGTGTGTGTCTTGATTGAAATGGGTAACATTACACTGCCCAAATCATTTCAATCTTTTATGCCTTTTGAGTCTTGAAATAACTATTTGTTATATCTTTAGAGAGAAAAAACAATGTTGCATTTCTCAAATCATTTCAAGACTTGTTTACCTTGTGATTTTTGCCATTTTTTAGGACCAATGCCATGTATGCCATTTTGAATCTTTGTCTTATGTCATTATGTCATTCTATTTTGTTTAGCTTGTTATTTGGTTGAATATGCCTAGTTTCCCAAGTTGAGTTTTGAATTAACCTTGCTGAGCTCAAATTTAAACATTGATTGATTTCTATTGATGCCTTGCTTAATTGGGGCTTATACACCAATCTTTCTCTTTTGGGTTATAAAACTTAGGTTAATTAATTACCCAAATTTGAAAACTATTTGCTTGGCTCTTTGCTTAATGTCGTTATGTCATTAAATTTTGTCTAGCTTGTTTGTTTAAAAAGAGCCTAGTTTTCATTATTATTTGTACCTTTTATTTAGGAGAAATCAACCTATCTCTCCATGTTCCTTTTGCCTTATTCCTTATATGAACTAACCAAGTTCATGTTTAAATTTAGTATGCCTAATCTATGCCAAAGTGTTCCAAGTTTATTAGATTAAAATCTCACCTTTGTTTTAAGTATATATTTTAATGTCATGTTTGGCCAAAAGTCTGATCGCATGCCTTGTTTGAGCCTAGATTTTGATATCATGTTTGGCCAAAAGACCTAGAAAATTTTATTTTCCTAGATTAGACCTATTTGGAACATTTTGAACCTAGATTTTGGCATGCTAATTTTTATTTAGCCACTTGACCTTTTATGTGTGAGACATTTGATGTTAGATTATTTTATACCAAGTTTTAACACAAGCCATTTTTGGAGATACAACTCCCCTAGACCAAGTTAGACCAAGTTTGAACCTTTTATCATTTGGACATTATTTTTAATATTTTATATAACTCTAGGCATTTTGATGGGGCTTTCATTATTGATGCATCTATGTTTAGCTACACTTATGGTAGAGTTACATACAATATAAGTTATATAATGACCACACAAATTGTCTTTGATCAAGATCCCTATGGTAAATAAGTGGTTTGTGAGATGGATTTCTATCCCCATTACAATCCTCAATCTAGGGAATGAAGACAAGATCCTCAAGTGTAGTATGTAGTGATACGTTATTTTGTAATTTTGACATATGATTCTTACCCTTTGCTAACCACCCAATCCCCCACCTATACTATTAACCCTCCTTCAGATTATGCAAGTCACCAAGATCCATTACATCCAAGGAATACCATTACCATACCATGACCTTATATTTTGGATTGTGAAATAAATCAAGCTCCACAACTCCCTACCATTTCTATTCTAGTACCTTGTCCTTTGGATTGTATGAGAAACCAAGCTCCATGATGCCCTACCATTTTGATATCAGGACCTCATCCTTTGGCTTGTACGAGCAACCAAGATCCATGATGACCTACCATTACCATTATAAGACCTCATCCTTTAGCTTGTGTGATTAATCATGATTTGAAACACCCTATCATTACCATTCTAAAACCTCATCCTTTGGCTTGTGTGAGCAACTAAGATCACAATGTGCTACCATTTTCATTATAGGACCTCATCTTTTAGCTTATGTGAGCAACCAAGATCCATGATTCCATACCATTTCTATACCAGGACCTTGTCCTTTAGCTTGTGTGAGCAACCAAGATTCAGTATGCCCTACCATTACCATTTTAAGACCTTTTCCTTTATCTTGTGTAAGAAATCAAGCTTCATAATGCCTTACCATTACCATTCGAAGACCTTATCCTCTGGCTTGTGCAAGCAACCAAGCTTCAAAATGCCCTATCATTATATAACCATTGGTCATCCTTCATCTATTACCAACCATTACCAAATTTAGAAAACCCCTACCAATTCTCCATCCCCAACTAAGCCAATCAGTACCTCTCTAACCAAGCTAATCATTCGAGGACCAAACTCTATTCAAAACTAGTATTTTATAACTGATTGTAAACTAATTCTAACAAAACCAACCAAACCATGATGTTTTTGTTGAACAAACCATTTGTGATGATTCAACCTATGATGAATCATCTCTTAATACTATTTTTATTATCGAGGAGCCTCACTCTAAAAATCCAATCTTTGTTGAGTCACTTTTTAATGATTATAACCACCTATGGGAAAATCATTGCCTTAACCATATGCCTATTTTTAAAGAGCCTCCCTATGATAAGCCAATCTCTAAGGAGTTATATATTGACCCTTTTCTTATTTTGGAGGAATCTCACTCTAACAAACTAGTCTCTATGAAACCCATTATGCCATTACATGCCATTACTTGTCCAATACCAAATGTTCAACAAGACATCATTGCAGTAACATCTACACTAGATGAAGAATCAACATTGGATTTAGGTTTTATTTTTGAACCAACATCAAATTTAGTATAAAAATCAATCAGTCTCGAAATTAGATTCAAATCTCCTTGAATCATAATCAAATTCAAAATTAGAATACATTCATGGTTATTATAAGATTAGTTACGCATGCCTTGTGGATCAATTTGAATACATTTGTGATCCTTCTATGGTTTTTGAGGATGATTACTTCAGATTTGACATAAATTATCCTATTATATTTTATGAGGATTGTGCTACCTATTCACATTCCATTACCATTCCACATGCCATTACCACCAACCAGCCTCGCCATTATAATGACATTCCACCTCCCATAAGTGTTGATTGGGGCTGACAGAATCATACCTTATTAAATTAAATCCATGGAAACATATAAATTGAAGAACATCAGGGAGGCCAAGACTAAATTCATGCAGAAGAAGAACAATCTCCTAGTGAAATCATTTTAGAGGTGCTAGGGGACAATCAAAGCTCAAACTCAACATCTTCTAGTGAAACCTTTTTGGAGGTGCTAGAAGACAATCAAAGTCAAAAGTCAACATTTCTTAGTGAAACCTTCTCAGAGGCATTATGGGAAAATAAAGATAAATTCATTGGTGAAAACTTCTTCAAGGCACTAATAGCTAAGCACAATAATTATTCACTTCTTGATTAAGACATTATCAAAGATCAAATTAGTAAAAATTCCAATCTATTACATGATTAGATGGTATCTACTCTCAGGCTCAAAAAATAAAAAAATATGGTGGTATTATTGAGAGCATATTCAAAAGTCTTTAGCCTCACCACAAATAAAGTTATGTTAAATCCAGAATCAACAACATTATGTATGCCTAAAAATTGTAATATTCATTTATTTTACAACCATTATACATTCCATTATCATCCACCATTCCATCTCCACATCAAACATATCATCCATTATTTATCCCTATTTACCATCCCTGATTGCACTTTCCTTTAAAAATTCTAAAAAAATACCTTATCTTGAAGCTCTAAGGAAAGATAATTAATGACCAATGAAGATCACAAAAAAATCATTATTACCAAATCTACAGCTAGTTCTTGATAGAGTAGCTATTCAGAAGAGGTGTGGGATAATAGTTTACATGATTGATTATTTCAGTTGTGTCATATGCTGATCAAGATGTGCATCTCCACATCATCAAGAACAATATAATAATTTACCATACCCATGCTAAAAACAAAAACCATACCTTTCCATTTTCCATATACCTTGCCTTTTTCATTTTGACATTCCCTTTCCATTATTCCATACCTTGTTATTTACCTTACCTTATCACTTGGGGGAAACCGTCTTACCATTTTATCCAATCTTCATACCACCATCATCCTAAAAAATTCCATACCCCATGCAATACCCTATATCATCCTACCATGCCATCCCTATTAGACCAAAGCCTATTTTTAGCTATCATACCCAAGCCTATTTTGATCCTAGTTATTTTGGTTCTTCCTGCACCTTTCATGAGGGGATTCTAATCCAATTTCAATAGTTTTAAAATTCCTTTGTTTAAATGATAGTTTATGAAATTAGTGTGATAGTTGATCTGGCAAGTTATCTTTCACTTATGCTTGATTGGTGTTATTGATTATAACTACTTATGGGAAAATCAATAGTCTAGCTTATGTTATTAATTATAACTACCTATGGGAAAATTAGTATCATAGACCTATGCCATTGTTTCTTGATTATAATTTACTATGGGAAAATTAGGAATAACAACTTTACCATGTATTACTACATCACCTTTCCATTACTATTCTCATTTGCCTGGCCATTTGACAAATTTGAAAACTTGTTATGACCTAGTCAATTTTCTCCCTAGTTTTTATGTTGGCAGGGATAATGTGAATTTTAGTCATTTTGGGACTATGTAGGCTATGCTCACTTCACATTAAGGTTAATTTATTCCCCCTTTCCATATGATTTCACCATTTTTCAAGCAACCTAAGTCAACGCTCTTACCATTTTATGAGTAACTTAAGCCAATGCTCTCATCATTTTGCAAATAACCTAAGCCAATGCTCTCACCATTTTGTAAGCAACCTAATATAATTCTCTTTCCATTTTATGATAAACCTAATATAATTCTCTCACCATTTTATGATCAAGATAAGACAACACTCTCACCATTTTACAAGCAACCTAATCCAATGCTCTCACCATTTTTCAAGCAACCTAAACCAATGCTCTCACCATTTTATGATCAACCTAAGTCAATTCTCTTTTTATTTTATGAGAAACCTAAGCCACACTCTAATCATTTTATGAGTTAGACAATTTAGTATCTCATAATTCCTAATCAGGTCAAGATACTTAGAAAATTCCAAAAACATTCATAGACTTTCAAAATCCAAAAACATTTATCCTATTTAAACTTAGTCAATTTTCCTTAATCTACCCCACTAAGGCAAATCCATTCTTAGGATTCTTTATTTTTCTTTTAATTTTAGGATTTTTATGTGTTTTTTTTCTTAGTTGTTTATTTGTTTATTTGTTTGACTATTTTTTTACTTTTAGTATTGTGCCTCGACTTAGTCTATATGTGTTCATTGGGTGATTTCTTGTGAATTATTCTTGAGTCCATCCATATTCATATGTCAACATTCTCATCATGGTTTTTATCATCGATGCATTGTTTATAGTTATTTATTAGATCAGGAGTCTATCCTTATGCATATTTTGGAAAATTTATCATGGTGTTCTATCATGAGGCATACCATCATGTGTTATAGCAAAAATAAGCTCAATAAGTCTTACAAACAATGACATCATATAAGTATCTCCTTGGTACCCTTGGTAAATCCTCCCACATTTGATTAAATCAACCCATTGACCATTCTATTACATCAATGCTAATAAGGACAATTATTTTTGCATTAGCATATATAACTAAATCATTTCACATTTATCAAATCTTATTATTCTATTCATCTCTTTCATCACTTTATGCATCCTTGTATGCCTGGTTGTTTATGGCTTCTTTAATCATTAGACCATTGCATCTAAGTTTGTACCCACTCATCTTTAATATTAAAATAGGTTATATCTTTGAGTTATGCTTACCAATCTACCTTACTAGGGAATAATCACACATCATTATTCAATCGAGGTCATCTTAATGATTATAACCACCGATGGTTAAATCATCATTTTGACTCATTAGCCCTAAATGAGGCATATGCCATTGCCATTGATTATAACTGTCTATGGGAAAATTAGAGTTGTACCCTTTATTACTAATTATAACTACCTTTAAGAAAATCAATACTTTTTAAATTAGGACATGTAAGCATTTTATAATTTGGATTAATCTCACCCATGAGTTAATTCCATCCTTCTTCTTGATTTTTTTCGAGGGATTATCCATCAACAAATGTGTTAGCACTTCCTCGAGGGGGCATCATTATAGGCTTCCAAAACATTGTTTATAGATTTTTCTTCCATCATCATCATATTATTTTAGGTATACAATCCTTTCTCATTATTTGAAAAGACATTATTGTGCTTACAGATTGAAACATCTTCCCAAATAGGAGCAAACTATATACACCTAAAATAGGCCACCAATGGCTTCAACCAGGCTTCAAACCGATTCTTACCAACCTTTATAAATTAAGCCTAAGAATCACTAAACATCCCAAATATTCTTGTGCATCACTCATCAAAGCTTAGAATCCCATTGAGACATCCCTATTTGAGGTATCTGACCATAAGCAAAAAAAATATCTCATGGATTCATCTCCAATCATCATATGGCATCACAACATGCAATTTGGCCTATAGACTAATTAATGGGACAAGTGCACACATAAAATCAAGTATTGGAAATGATAGAAAGACTAATCATAATTAATTAAAATTCTAAACCTAATTAAATTCCTAGTTGAATTATCCATGAGCAATTAATGAAATTCTAAAAAAGGAAATTCAAAAAATCAAGAATATCCTAGGTTTTCATAATTACCTTTTGTGAGTTATCAAGCCTTTATAAATATATAAAAATATCTCACCCATGCCTATTCATTGAAATTCATGAGGTTTTGACACCTTTTAACTCTATTAGGTTTAATTACCTCACTTAGGTTAGGGTTGAACCCATTGCAAGCTTTAATTACATTCTAACTCACCTTGAGTTGGGGTTAGTTTCTAAACCTATAAATACAAGCATTTTCCTTTCATTTATAGGATCTTAAATAGAGAGAAGTTATAATGTTTGTTTTATTAAAAGATTAAAATCAATAGTGTTATAATGCCAAAATCATAAACCAAGCCATATCAAAACAAACCATGGTGCCAAGGAGAGAATGAAATAGCCAAGATCCATTTCCAATGACTCTTTGAGAATAAGCCAAGAAAGCCACACAACAAATCTTTTGGAACATTCAAGAAAGGTAATGAATTTGTAATTATTTGCATTTTAGTTATGTTTTCATATGTATTTTTTTTCACTATGCTCCCCCTATGATCTAGGCTTAGATATGTTAGTTTTTTAGTGTGTCGATTTTGTTTTGTTTTGTGAAACTAACACTTATTCTAACCTCCTCTCTATTGTTTAAATTCCTTGATCATAGCTCTCATGCAATCACATGAAGGATGGAAAACTCAAGGAGTGATTTTTAATAATTTCCTAGTTGAAAACACCTATGTTCTCAACCAAGGTAATTTCAGATACCACAAGGGAAAGGAGGAAGGCTTTGGGAGATGCTAATGGTGTTTATACAAGTTCAAATATTCCTCCTATAAGTAAGCAAGATATGATTGCTAGCATGATAGTTTCTACAACTCCTCTACATACTCCAAATCAAAATGTTGGAAATCCTACTTAAATTGTTCCAATGTCTCAAGCTTTAACCACTTATTTATATCTAAGGACTCAATAAATTGTGATTACTCATGCTTTGAACATTTTGGATTCTTTGAAGAATGTTAAGGCATATATCTTTCTTTGGTATGTCCTTCATATGTTTGGCCAAAATGAAATTTTACAAAAATAGTTATCTCAAATTCATGTTAACCCTCAACCATCAAGTCATGGTGATGTTTATCTCACCAATTCTCTTCATTCCATTATTGAAACCTCTTCTAGATATGAGAATCCCCCACCCTTCTACCTCACTCTCATTATGGGGGAAAAAATTGTTCATAATTACATAGTGGAAAATGGGGCTAATACTTTAGTTATGCCCAAGGTTGTAGATGATAAATTGGGCCTAAATTATGAACCATATAATAAGGGGGTACTACAAATTGATGGGAGATTTGTTAAGTCAGTAGGACTAGTCAAGAGTTTTAAAGTTTTCTTTCATTATTGTCCTATCTTCCCCATCTATCAAGACATTGTGGTTATTGACTTACCTATTCACTTTACTATCTACCTCTCAAGGGATTTCATAAGCAAAATAGGAGGTTACCTCTCAGCTGATTAGTCCTTCTTGGCCTTTAGAATAAGGTATGAAGCAAAGGTAACCATCAGGACTGAACCAGTAGTTAAATTTCATATTGAACCCTATTTAAAAGTAATTTATAATTCAAATTATGTCATCAATGATAATGAGGAGACTATTTTAGATGATGGAAAATATTCTAAGCTTAAAGGCATATCTAATCTATTTCTAGATGAGTATGGTGCAGACATGTATGGATATGACCCATACACTTTGAGCAAATTGATTTAGGCATATACATCATCCATAAAGAAACATATGAGAAATTTGAGGTAAGAATTGAAAAATCCTTTTCATAAGATACTAATGGAAATGACCTCATTCACATGTATGATGTTGATAGTTTTTAAATTAATGATATATCAATATGGTGAGAAGAACAATGTCTTTCTACCTGTAATTGATGAAGGATTCCTTGAACTTGAAATCCATAAGGAGGAAGATGACCTATGGAAAAGGTTCAATGACATAAATTAAGAGTTTGAGTAGTTTGGTAAGTGAACCTCCCCTCCTAAGAAGAGTGAATTTGCTAGTAAGTTTGTTAATGAACATAACAAGTGGGTTATTAAGTGTCCTACTGAGCAAGAAAGATTAAGACTTATCAAACATGAGGTTGGGTGTCTTACTATTATCAAAAAAAGTTTCAATCATAGATAATCCTAATGAATTCAAGACAAATATGTTTATGTTTAAGGAATATTCAAGACCTTATCCTGAAGATGAATTACCTTATAATATGTTGGAGCACAAGGAGAACAATCTTGATGATCTCATACTTCAAGAACATCATGTCCAAGAGGAATGCAAGGGTGAAACAACTTTGATCAATCCTAAGTTATAGTTTGGGAAGGGTAAATTAGATATGATAGAATTAAAATCATATGTAAAGCCAAGGAATCCTCTTGGAGGGAAAAAAAGAGTACCCTTTAAATCTCTAAGTAGTAGACTTACAAGAAAAAGAAGATCCAAGGATGGTATGTATTTTGACCATCAACATGAGCAAGTGTTTGTGGATAAGCATGATTCACATGATAAATTTCTTTCATGGAGAAGAAAGGATGAAAAATGAACCATCTTTGACCCTAGTTGAAGCATGGTAAGTTATTATTCACATCAAATATTGAGGTCTTATATATACTAGGATATGTGTGTGTCTTTTGTTTCTATTGTGTGTGTTCCCTAAGTGTTCTTAAGAACACATGTATGTTTTATTTAGTGTATTTTATTGTGTGTGTATTTTTTTGGTGTTTTTTGTGTGGTTTTAGAGGCAATTCAATGTCTAACTTTTTCATAGGTGATCCATAGCCTAGTAGATAGGAGTAGGCCACTAGTCTTTGTCATATCTAGCTTTCCACTCTTAGGAAATTACAAAGAAAGTTGACCAATTTGACCTCAAGTCAAATTAGGTCAACCCCCTATGGTTAAAAACTTATATATGGGTCCCCTAGAGTGTAAAATGTCTCCCATGGTCTTAATGAGGTAATTTCTAATGTGTTTTAGCTTTGTCATATTCATTTTTAGTCATTATTTGGTCTTATGTCATCTAGAGGTTAATTTTGGGGTCATTAAATAGACTTATACATGGTTTCACATGGAATAAAAAGGTTTCAAAGTGTATTTAAATGTGTATTATGTAGAAATATGTCAGTTTTCAGTTCTATAACTAAAAATCTGTAGGGTTTTACATTGAAAACAAGAAAAAGGTTATAAAAGGATGAAGTTTGGGTAGTTGTACGATTTGTGTAGGGGTTATGGCATGTGTGGTTACTTATATAGTGTATTTTCAGGTCCCTTTAACTAAATATTATGATTTATCATCTTTGAAACACTTGAAACTGATCAATGTTGTCCTATCTTCTCTATCACTCTCCTAGGCAAGTAAATATGGTCAACTAATCTTTACATGGTACAATCAGTAGGAAATGGATTAAGGAAAATGATATTTAGGGATTAAATTAATCCTTATATAATTAAAATCCATGGTCATATTTCTAGGATTGGTTCCTTTTTCTCTATGAACCATTTCTTAGAAGGTATGTTGTTCTTTCATGCCTGCTCATCCCCATCACCTTCAAGTTCCCTCACAGTTTGGATTGGACTTAGAAAAATAGTTGTTTTAAGTGATCATGAGGGGAATGATATTTATTTCACAAGTTTACTTTCATATTTTTCATGTGTGTAATTCATGAATTAATAAAACCATCTCCTTTGCTAATGAGAGACTCTATTGCTAGTTTGCAGGTTATGTTCCATCAAATTCAGGACTTATATATTTGAATGGGCATTCAAATCAAATGAAGAAATTAAGATAATGAAAAAATAATAATTTATAAGATGACCTTATATCAATGGTAAAAATAATCCATATGAAGATAGGTTAAAGTATTGAAAGGATGATTGACATGTTCATGGTTTGAATGAGTTAAAGTCTTGAAAGTATTATCTACATTATATTCATGTCATAAAGGATCTCATAGTCCATGAAATACCTAGTGTTCACCCTAGACTCAATTAAATTTCATATTTCAAACCATGCTTGAAAATAATACACATAAATGCTTCATTGTAATAAATAGACTGAGTATGGACAAAGAAGGCTACAACTAAACTAGTTATAGATGTCTAAAATAGAGTGTCAAGAGAATTTGGAGGTGTTTAAACCCATAGAAGGATTCCATGATGGTATAGGATTGTATAAAATTTATTTTTGTTAATTATTAATGTATCAAGAACCTAAAACAATATATATGCAATGCAGACTTGAGTCAAATGACAAATGGGAAACTTTACCTTAGTTTCTTTGAGGTTGTGTTTTGCTTACACATAGTATCATGCCATAGTGGAGATATTTGAGGTATGGGTTGGTCTAATCACTTTCACTATAGTATAGGCCTAGAGAATAACATGACAATGTAAGAAATGATTCATTTTATTAAAGGAGGATGATGATCATTTAGTTTTTAAACCTATTTTAGTATTGAGTGGAAACACTCATTATTATACGATGCTTCTTAGTCCAAAATCAACCCTGAGATGATTGCAAGTGACTTATAATATATGGATTGGAATGAAGATTTTAAAATGGTCTAGAAAGTATATATAGATAAAAATAATGGACTTATATCAAGGAAAAGAGTGGAATACATATATATTAAGTACATGTATACCTAAAAGGGTCTCCAAACATTGATGACCACCTAAAGCCATATGTAGCACTTTGAAGAACAACCTTGAGAGATGGAAAAAGAGTTTGTGTTATAAGAACATGGTATGGACATAATTGTTTTTAGGAGGGTTTAAAAAACCTTAAGGTTCCACTAATGATTGAAAACATACATGTCTTAATACACAATAGTGCATATATGAGGATTCTAATATCCCTTTTATAAAGCACCTACAGTCTAACTAAAAGTGGGTTGAAAATGAGACCTAATGGAAGTATAACCTCATGAAAAATTAATCCATTTGGATATAAATGAAAAAATGATATACATATAATATAAATAGGTTGATGTATAGGGTTTTTATGTGTAACATCACCTACAGGAACATCTAAAAATTGCCACCTATAGTTTACACATAGTCTATGGACTAGTGTAGGCTAGTAAAAGATGTGAGATTTGAGAAGTTGGTAGAGGTATGGGGTGTTTAAAATGATGATTATAACTATAATATATGTATTAACACACCTAAAATTATTATTAGAGAGGAGAGGTAGATCAAAAGGGTTTTAACATTCAATCGATAGTTAGACCCTAACCTTGAAAATAATCACTAGCTTTAAGGAGCTTGTCTTGAAGTTTTGGAGTGTTAAGGGGTGTATTGGTGTGATTAAAATATTAAATTTGGTAAATAAGGTATTTATTACATATTTTATCCTCACATATTCCCATTTTTCTTGAAAAAATAGGTGATATGCCCTCTATTTTATCTTTGACACAGGGCACTCCCAAATAACTTAATACTGCAGGCAAGGGTAGGTAAATGGTAAAGCCATGAGATGAAGAGTATTATATGTTGAATAATGGTGTTTAAGTTTTTTTAATCATGAAATAATGTGTAAAATGCCTTAAAATCTTGAATAACCACTCAAAGATGTTTATGGGCATTTAGAGCACAGACATGCCTATTAGACCTAGACCATGCTTAAGCCCTAATGAGGCTAATTTGAATTTATATGACAAAATGAACCTTATAATACATTTTATGAAATTTAAGGGAAGATATAAGATTATTTTTTATCATTTTAGTTTAGGGTAACTACACAAGTTGGTCAAATTTAGCCTATTTTACCTTAGACCTATGTAGAATGCACCCAAGTGCTCGATAGGCCAACTTCAAGAGATCACATTTGTAAGGATTGGATAAATGGAGACCCAAAGAATTAGGTAAGTTTTAGGAAGGTATTTATCTTTAAATTTTTGGAATTTTTTGGGAGGTTGGATGTTAGGATTGTATGAACAATCCTTAAGAGTACAAAGCTTTTAAAACCTTCCTAACCCTTTGATTTTGACCCAATGAAGGAAATGCCAATGAAAACGTATCAATATGATGTATTTTTATTTTTAAATGGTTTTTAACTTGTATATAACTCTCTCACGCTCCATGACACATGATTGGTATGTACCTTACTTTACAGGCAGGGTATAAAATAGTTTTTTATAGATTTTGATTTTTTTAGGTGCAAAGGAGTTTTAAAGAATGAGGATCATTAGGGGGATAAATTTGGACCTATTATAACTTTAAATTTCCATTTATAACTTTATATGATCACATAAACATCCTTGGTAATACATTCATCTCATACAATCTTTGGCAGATAATGGAAATGAAGAGAGACTACCAAGTAAGAAGATGAGAAGTTTAATTAGGGGTCCTTTTAAGGTCTGATTCATGGAGTGGAAGGAAAAATGGTCCTATAAATGTTTCCTAACACCTATTCCATATATTTTATTAATAAATCAAATATCATTCAGATGACAAATGTGATAATAGACCTATAAAGGTAATGATGATGTCTGTAGATGATCTAAATAAGTGTTTAGAAGAAGACCAATGGTTAGGAAAGAATATGATTATTTAATCCTATTATAACTGATAATTTATATTTCACATGTTTCAAATCTTCCTATTTTGATTTCAAATTCTCAAAAGAGGCCTAATCATGAGGGCATTTTCAAGAAGGCATTTGAAGGTCTTTACACCAAGTTTAGAGATTTGTCATGCTTTAGGTGGACATTTATCCAAGAGGACCTTATAGACCTCTATTATCCACTTCATCCTTCTATAATGTAACTATTTTTAATTCCTTTACATGTGGCATTGTGAACCTTGAGCTCCACTTTCTTTCTTCTCTCTCTTTTCACATTTTATAAGTGCAAGCCATTTGGGCTATTATATGCTAATCCCACACCTAGTATGGTAAAGCCCTGCTAGTTTGATATTTTCATTTGCCTTTAAATAATATTTAAAATATTTTTTTGAGTTCACAAACATATTTTATAAGTGTGTGAAGTGATGTATGGTAAAGTCTAGTGATAAGCATTTATCATTGCCTTCTCTTTATCCTTTCATGTTTGGTGCAAGTAGTTTTCACTCTAATAAGTCATATGGAGTGTAGATAGTGTTTTTTACTTATTTAAAGTTTAAAATTATTCTTAGTTTTATAAATATAACATATGGTTAACTTAACTTAAGTATTTATATGCATATCACCTCCATATTTGAAATACTAATGTTAGAGCAATTCAAGATTCTAAGACTAGTGTTGTGAGTCATGTCTCTCAGTGCATTTGTATGATTATATTGTGGAGATATTTATGGTGTATCACACCCTTAGATTAAATTAAATTCATGTGTAATTATACCCCTTTTCATCCAATCAATCATTTAGTATAGATGATAAGCACTTAAAGATCAATCTAGGGAGCTAGCCCTTAAACCTAGAGGTCTACCTCTACTATAAGCAAACGACAAGCCTAGAGGTATTCCAATGTTTCAAAAATATTTGAGTAGGATTGAATAACCTCATATAGGCTGAAATATTTGGTGACAATAGGAACCATGCATCTCATATGTCCAAGGAGAATGATACGCAACCTTTAGTTTTTATGACAAAAGTATTTAATTCTTCAAGTTTAG
This sequence comes from Torreya grandis, assembly GCA_037957365.1. NCBI lineage: Eukaryota > Viridiplantae > Streptophyta > Pinopsida > Cupressales > Taxaceae > Torreya > Torreya grandis. The sequence continues at coordinate 2,134,619 of JARHVA010001755.1, read as the reverse complement.
AGTTTTGTACTTGAAAATCCCATCATTATGCTTTATCTGTAATCAGTAGATTCACCATTTCCATGATATATTTATTATATTTATTTGTGAAAAAATAATGGCTTCAACCTCACTAAACAACATCATTAGGTAAAATTACATTTGGTTTTGTTAACTTCACCTATTTTTACCCTATAATCACTGACTCTGCCAGATCTAATCAATGGCTTTGCCCTATTTAATGATGAATTCAAAAAATTATAGTCACTATATGTATTTTTTCTTAGGAAAATATTAGCTTCACTTAATATGGTGGCTTTGATCTATTGTATAAATTATGACTTCACTATGTGTTTTCAGAAACTTGAGAGCTCAAAATAGAATGTTGTTTATTGATTTACTTTTTGGCCTAAATAAAAAATACCCTAAAATTTTTGTAGGAACCAAGGTGGAGAGAGATAGGCATAAAAACTTATATATCTCACATACACTCGAGTTTGGTACTTAAAATCAACCTAATCAAACTTGTCTTTTAGTATTGTCAAATTTTTTTACAAGTGCAAACAAGGCCAAGGGGCCAAAATTTCATTCACATTTAAGTTGGTTCTATTAAAAAGAACATAAAATTTATTTAGATATCTTAAGAGATTTTTCATTTTTTTAATTCTTTATTTATTATCTAGTTTCAAAGTTCATATATTAAATTCTTTGTTTGTGACAAACCAAAAACTATTGCGTGTATGCTCTCCCCCCATCCCCTATAGAGAACTAGGGTGATCAAAATATCTTAGTTTATTGCCTTTTTTGTTTATTCTTGTGATAAATAATGTCATGTATGATCTTCCCAATCTCTGATTGACTTGGGTGACCCAGAAATGACCTCTAACATCTTTACATTTTATTTTATTGCATTTGGATTATGGGTAAGAGTTCATGTTTTTTTCACACCAATTTAGACTAAGAGGTGTCACTCTTCTCATTTTATGTCACTTTTTTGCCTTGGAATTTTATTCCAAAATTGATTATGTGTCACTTGTTTAAATAGGGCATTATTAAACTGCCCATTTCATCTCAAACATTTGCCTTAGATTTTAGTCTAAAAGCATTGTTTATCATTTGTTTAAAATAAAATTATTAAACTCCCTAAATTGTTCCAAAACACTTGTAACATTTGAAACAATTTCCAAAATGATTTTTATACCTTTTGTTTCAAACACACAATTACACTACCCATTTTGGTATAACCCATTTGTCTTATAACATTTAGTTCTTTTTGCATTAGATTTGAAACTCAATCTTTTGAAGTAAAAATCCTAAACTACTCAAGTTTATGTTAAAGCCTCATCTAATTTAGGCTTAGGTGTTCTACCTTTTGTGTTTGGAATGTGTTACTTGGGTTGATTTCTTATTTGATCAAAAGACCCCTTGGTTAGAACTTAAAAGTTGTTTGTTGTCTTGTGTCTTATTTGAAGTTCCTTTGAGCCAAGTTATTACATTGTGCCTTGTTTTAAGTTTTTTTTGTTGATTTTGAAAATGTCCTAGTTGCATCATTAAATATTCTCTTGTGAAACCAAATACCAAGTCTTAGTGAGCCAATTAATGAATGTCACCCAAGCCAATTTCTTTAGTTTAGATTATTTTTGAGTTCTTGTTTTAGATCGACCTTTATTTCTGAGTCTAGCCTTATTTTTCATGCTAAAAGATTATAATTTCCTTTGGGAAAATCATTGTTATCCTTTTGACACAGTTCATGATTTTTATACCTTGTCTAGATACTTTTATCACTGATTATAACTACCTTTGGGTAAATCAATACCTTAGCCATATATTAGTTTTGAGATTTTGTGTTATCCTTGCCACTAATTATAACTACATTTAGGCAAATCAATATCATTTTTTAGACCAATTTTGAGTTTGTTTTGTCTTCACCTTGGCCTAATTTAGTAATTTTACCCATTGGTCCTCTTTTATAGAGTCAAAGGTTTTCATTTTAGACCTTGGTTGTTTGATACCTTGTAGACCTTTGTTTGTAATGAGACCTAGCCATATATTTGAACATGCCTCATTACACACATATTTGGACTATTTATAATCTAGAGTATGATAACTTTGTGACCAGTGGCACTTTTATTCAAGAGTCATATGGTGATGATGCATCCTATGAGATGGATCCCTATCCATATTATAATATTCCATACATTGAACAAAGGTCAGACCCATTAGTGAAGTATTTGGTGACTGCACCTTCTTATCTTGGCTAAGAACAAGATCAAATAAAATAGTACCTTACTTAAGTGACACCTTTCAATGAACAAATCTAATAATAAGACCCCTACTATGTTATGACACTAATAAAGACAAGTTATGATCCATACTTGTTTGATCATCATTTATTAGAGAATAAAGATGAAATTCTCATCAAAGTCATCAAAATAAGAGCCAAGTTTTTGTTAGACTTCCCACATGAAAGTTTTATTAGTTTTATTATAACTCCTAGTAATGTTCCTTAGAACCAAAAATTCAAACATGCATTAATTAGTTATATTCAAGCTTTAGTCCAAATGTTACAATAAAACCACAGTACACTTATGAAAGGGAAAATTACTCTGGATGATCAAATGTAATAGGTACATCATTCTTATAAAAATTATATTAACTTAGCTTGTAATTTTAACACAATGGCTATTTCTAACAAGCCACTTATTGAGATAGCTCTATTAATAGAGAAAAAAATAGATGCTTTGGGATATGTAAATCAAAACATAGACCCATTTATCCAAATCATGTTGGTTGGTGACATGTTTAATGACCCCATTTTGATAGAAGAGATTGATTCTCAAATAAAATACCTCACTCAAAACATTATGGATAACATGTAAGTGCATTATAGTTTAAAGCAAAGTAGGTCTAATTTACTATCAAGAAACACACAACATATTCCTCCAAATAATTACACGAGTGGATTATAACAATAGAGGATAGGTACACCTATTTCCTAAATAAAATAACAAACTTACACTCCTCAACTAGTTTCTTCCTTGAGTACACAATAGGGGAAATGAACCAAAAACAAACCAACTTACCATTTTAATAGGTGTATAACACTATGACACCTTAATAGGGGAAACAAATGTTTTCACATAATGATCACAAATCAATATACCTCAATAATCACAAATATTTCCTAATTCAAAACATTTTTATATTGGTTAAAAAGTGTTAGTTGGTCAACAAAAAGAATTACCTATCCAATAATAGGTGTTCAACCAACAATAAATTTCCTATATACATTAGGTACCAGGTGATATGAAATAATTTACTTTCACCCAATGGGTATCCCACATAAAAAAAGGACCTAAATTTTAACACCTTTAAAATTAGGGCTTTAGTCAACAACGTGTTCCCTTTATACAATCAGATTTGACAAGTAGATATCAAGTTCCCTACCAAACTCAACAATACTAGCACATCCCACATAGCCAAATGCCATTACCACATCCATAATTCACCATCCAAATCTATATAGCTTATAAAATCTAGAATGTTATTCAATCATAGCATATTCCATATCAATAGTACAATCCCAATGCATGGATATATATACTTGGTCATCTAACCAATCAAATAAACATTCCATAGTATGTTGTTCCAAACTACCTCAATCAAGGTAATACATCTTTGACTACATAAACCCAATATTAATAGACCACTCCATCTAACTTCTTTGCCTAATATTTTCAACAAATGAAGGATGCAATTCAAGCTATATAGACTAAAAAACAAACAAACAAATTCAAACTAGAAGAAATACGCTCTTATCTATTTAACATGGATTATCCATAAATACCATTTATGATGAGTTATGAGCCACCCAAATTTGAAAAATACAAGGATAAAGGTGACCATAAAGATCATTTAAAATAATTATTTTTTTATTTCTATCCAATATCATATAGTGACATATACTTGTTTCTCCTCTTTCTAAGGAGTTTAGCTAGATAGGCTTGAAAATGGCTTTTGAATTTACTGAAGAATTCTATACCTAACTTCGATAATATTTTAGATAATTTTGTACAACATTTTTCATATAATATCAAGCATGAGATTATAGTTTTCAACTTGGGACAAGTAAAATAGAAGACTAGTGAAAGTTTTGTTGCATACTTGCAATGTTGGAGAGCACTAGCAAGCCAATTTACTCATAATTTTCTAGATAAATAGTTGGCCATGATATTTACCAGGATCCTACAGAATAAGAAATCTTACCATATTGAGATATAATGTGTTCATAAATTTGAATAATTTTTAGAGAAATTAATATATATTAATAAATCCCTTGTTAACAAATGGATAATCAAGCTATCCTCTTCCAACCAGAGCCAAAATAAATATCAAAACCAATATAGATAGAACTAGAACCAAGACTAGAACCATAATTAGAACCCAATTCAAATATCAACTTCAATGCCACCTCAAGCTAACAATAATGATAGACCAAAATATTATAACTGTAATAATAATATTTTTGGCAATGGGGTCGTTGAATCATGCCATGTTTAAATGGTGCAAACAAAGAGTGTCCATTTACCTTTCCCACTTAGAAACCACCACCTCCATACATTCAACCAACATTTCCAAAAACCAACAAACATAGAATAAATAATACTATCCATTTCAAGATAATTCAATGACTTTGGTAATCTTATTGAATTTGTGTTCCAAAAATTGGTTCAGATCAATATGATCAGTTGGCCAATACTGAAGCCATTTATTAAAGGGATTCCTTTTCTTGATTGGTAAAAAGAACATAAAATTTATGAGTACCATCATGTTAAAGTACATTATATATATCAATGTATCCAACTTAGGAATTTGATTGTTAATATGCTAGAAAATGAAGTGATACAAAGAGATACCCATTCTCATATGACCAATCATAACTTAGGCATCTACCAAAATATATTTCCCAAACATAACAATAATAACAAATAGTAGCATTAATAACAATAATATAATATAACTCCATCACAAAATCAACTATAAAAATAATAATGAAAACCATAACAATAATAGCAGATTGGTCAAAACCAAGGGAAAACTAGCCAAACCAACTAAGGAGGCCATCATGTCATTGCGTACACCTATAACAATATTTTAGGACATGTCTTAGGTGGTCATGTTTTCACTATCATCATTAATCCCTATCCAACTACTAATAAACCTAGACCTTCACCTAGGAATGATTATCAGCTGAGCAATGCCTATCAACCACCTTTTATTGGTAATTCTTCTTCAGACCATGTTAGTAGCCAGTATAAACACCACCATAAAATTGCCATTTTAGGCCCTATTACCTCTTTATCCAACTACTAAATCAAAGTACCAGATAAATATTATGTAATTTCAAATCAATGAGCCAAGATCACTATTAAGGGACCATAGCTAAATATTATGAATAATCTCATTAAGCCTTCTATGCCTGAAATAAACAAACCAACTACCAAAATTGAGGGGAAGACCTATGATATTATGGAGTAGCTAAATAAGACACCTAAATAAATATCTATCATGGATTTGTTTTATACATCTAGTATCCACAAAGACATCTTGAATGAGTACTTGAGCCAATCCCTTATACTAGATGAAATCACTCCAGACAAATTTCAAGCCATGGTAGGAAACTTGGCCCATGGCCAATGTCTTAACTTTGACCAAAGTTACATGTCATCCTTGGTTCCTCTACATAATAACCTATTGTACATCAAGATAGGTATAAAAAACCATAAATATAAAAGTGTCCTTGTAGATAATGGTTTAGTCCTCAACATTGTGTCTCTAAAGTTGATCAAACATCTTAGATATACAACAGCTAACTTGCAGTTAGATACCATTGTTATCAATGCATATACAATGAGGAATGAGAATCTCAAGGTACTATTAGGTTTCTAATGGTCATTGGGAATTTGACTCATGACACTCTATGACATTTTTGGACCTAGAATTATCTTACAATCTATTATTGGGCCGATCTTATATCCATGAAATTAGGGCCATACCTTCCATGTTGCATCAATGTATAAAATTTACTCATTCAGGAATGGAAGTGACTATACTAGCTGATCTCTAGCCATATTAGTATTGTAAACATATCAAGGTTTAGTATAAGATCTATAACTATAAATTTTAAATGAATCCTATGCCAAAATATGATGGAGGAAGAGCTGAGAAAAAAAGCCATTGAATCAAGATTAGAAGCCAATTACATTGACCCAAACAACCTAGTTTCTACCTCATCTATGCCTATACCAAACATTACTAGTCACTTATATATAATTTACAAAGGTTTCAAAGAATACAGTACCCATGATTCATTCCATATTTCCAAATTTCCATAAAATCCAAAAACCTATGGAATACCCAAGGCCAAAACCAATCTTATGGAGTGGTAGACCAAGGGAAAATCTTAGCTTAATAAACCCATTGTTTATAAACCAACCTATGGCCTAGAATAGGACCCCTTAGCTGAAGATGATTCATGACTTTACATTAATGAATTAGATGATTGTTACCAAAGAACAAAGTATCTTATTCCTAACTACATTATGGATCACCTAGCTTATGAAGGAAAAATCCTCGGGCTACATCAATAAGGAATGATTGAGCCTATCTTAATGACTAAGTACAAGTTAACCCATGGTATTGGATTAAAACTACTTAGGGTCAACCCCACATATCTTATTTGGGTTCTAACACCATCAACTAGTGAAGATGATGCCAACAATCGTGCAATGTCTGATTATAGCATCTATGATTACCTTATCAATACTAATTTGTTTAACCCCCATGCCATTTGTACTATTAACCATGTTTATCAACCTTCACCATTAATCCTTTATCACCCATAGTTTATCTAATGGGACCAACAATATTTAAAAATTCCATTAGATACATTTGAAAATGATGAGGCCAAACGCAAATTTATAGGATTGAGGAATCACAGTCCTCTTGGAGATCACAATCAAGGCTTTTCTATCAGATTAGATCCTACTGGCTATTTTAGAGAGTAGGTGAATTTATTTAGCCAAAAAATAAAATAAATCCAAACATTGAGGTCTGAAAGTAAATAAAAAGGAAAATATCTTGGTGAAAATTGGTTTTTGGCACCATTAGATAGGGATGTTCACCCCTCTTCCTATGAAGCATAGGAGACCTATAATCTAAAGCCTATTTATGGATTATAAATAAATTACAAGGAGTGGATTTTTTTTTTGTAGATTACTCAAGAGTTCACTAAAGTATTTTTTTCATGGAATTTACCAATATTAGGATATTCCTATTCATCCTTCTTGGGAGAATCAGATGAGCCAGTCTGGCTAGATGACTTTCCATTGCCAACCAATTTACCTCTTTGCCAACTATTTTAGAAGATGGTTCTACACTTATTATAGAGGACACTTTAGAGGTTAATATTTTGACTCCAAAGGACCCAAAGTGGATCAAACTAGGCACTTCCCTCATTCAGGAAGAACATGAACTATTTCTATCCCTTCTAATGGGGTTTATTGACATATTTACATGGGATTATTTGGAAATTCTAGATTTAGACCCTACCTTGATTGTATACCATCTCATTTTACATCTTGATGCCAAAACCCATTGAGTAAAATCTATTAAAGATACATCCTCATATTGTTGTGCCATTCAAGAAAGAGTTAGATAAAGTCTTAGATGTGAGATGCATTCAATCGATCGACTATTCAAAGTGGAATTAAAATATTATACTAGTGAGAAAGAAACCAAAAGGTATTAAAATTTATACTAATTTTATGGATATTAATAAAGCCCACCTAAAATATGATTCTACATTGCCTAACATTGACATCATAGTAAACTCAATAGCTGAATATGAAATTCTTTCTTTTATGGATGGATTTTTAGGGTGTAACCAGATTAGAATTAGACTGAAAGACCAACATAAGACATCATTCACCACTTTATGGGGAAAATTTTGTTATCAAGTGATGTTATTTGGACTTAATAATTCTAGAGCTAGATACTGATGAGTTATGATAGTGATTTTCCACAATATGATGCATAACATTATTGAGGATTATGTCAATGACATTCTAGGTAAATCAAATACCCATGTCAATCATCCAACTGTACTAAAAATAATATTTAAGACACTTTATGAGTAAAATGTTAGGCTTAATCTAAATAAGTATGTATTTGTCATAACTTTTGGAAAAAATTTAGGCTTCATTATCTCTTATAAGGACATTGAAGTTGATCCAGCCAAAGTTTGAGTTATTACTAAAATACCACTGCCATCTATGGTGAAGCAGCTTGATAGTTTGTAGGGTAAGATCTATTCAATCTAACACTTCATATCATAGATGGATGAAAAATTCCATCTATTTACACACTTACTAAATAAGGGCATTACTTTTTCCTAGAATGAAGAGTGCTAGAGAGTATTTGATCATCTTAAGGAATAACTTGCCAATCTACCTATTTTATTTCTACCCATGTTGAACAAGCCATTGTTACTTTACTTATCAGTGACTAAAAATTCCCTAGAGGCAATTTTGGCATTGCATTATGAATAGGGTAAATATCATGTCATGTATTATATGAGCTAAACATTGGTCGCATATGAGCATAATTATACACCGATTGAAAAATCATATCTAGTAATGGTGTTTGTAGCCCAAAAATTGTGTCATTGTATTTTGAACAACAAAACCATCATTATTTCTAAAGTATATCTACTAAAATATCTAGTTTTTTTAGCTCTAAGAATTTGAACAGAACCACCAGTGTTTGGTAGGGTGCTAAATCAAACCACTAAGAGGCTAGAAGGCTCAAGGGTTTTATGGGCTACAAGAGATCTATAGTGGCTATCTATTTTGACAACTTGCACCAAGATATAAATAGACATACAAAATAGGTTAGGGATAGCACAAATAGACACAAAAAGTATACAAATAAATCTAATAGGTCTAACCATAGTAAAACAAGTATAAAAGAGTAGACTACTGATTTCATAAATAAAGTGAGAACAACAATACCAAATAGAGGGAGATAACAATTGAAATGTAAATCTAGAAGCTAAGGCACTTTGAGGCCAAATGAAAGACATTTTAAGTAATGAAGATGTTTCCAAAAAAGGGTTTAAGAGCATGCATATTCTATATTTAAGTTATCTTTCCAAGTCAGTATTATTATTTTCTAACAATGCAATGTTCTAGTTTAGCAAGAGAGAGAAAATGTTTAAGCAAGTTTTCTAGTTCACCTTAAGCATGTATATTTATACTATTTAATGAGGAATATTTCCAAATAGATAAATGATATGAAATAAATGAATATTTCAATAAATGAAAGTAATCTTTAATCATATACAAATGCAATAAACTTTAGAAACTACACTAAGCAATGCACAAAATAACTATTTCACTAAAATAATTCAAACCCTAGCATATACACTAAAAAAAATAATGGATTTTTAATTTTCATATTAAATTTCCAATAGATCAATCTCAAAGATGAAGTGTATATGTTTTACCAACCAGGAATCAAAGATAGGAAGCAATGTAGGAGGAAGACCAAGTTATGTGCAAGCTAAAGTCCAAACCAAAAGCCAAGAGCCAAGGAGGAGGTGAAGTGAGAACTTGTAATGGTGTTAGATATCCAACCAAGTACACAAATAAGGTGAAATTCCACATGTAGAAGATAAAGGGAATCCATAAGAAAGCAAGAAAAATTGAGAGTAGCAATGGAGTTTCCAAGCAAGTGTGTAGTAGTATGTGGGATCCTCTGTCACCAATCAAGCTCAACAGTGTCAAGAATGAATCAAGAGAGATTCAAGAAGGCATGAGAGTCAATAGAGGGAAGAAGAATCAAGAGAGATTTTGGAATGAGAAGATAATATGCTCAAATGAATGATAATGAGGCATATATCCCAACCTTAATCCATTTAATGACCTAAATCTTGCCATTTTTTACCATTTGACTTCATTTTAGCACTTTTGGGCACATTTTGCATAAGAATAAACTTTGGTGAAGGAAACATGAAACCTAGGCTATGGTTTTCCTTCACACAAGCCATGTCCAAGGTCAAACAAGGGCTTAGGCTAGTTAATAGGCTCCTGAAAGACCCTGAGGGGTCTCTAGAAGGCTTGTCTTGTGTGTAAAAGGTCCAGTATGGACTAGGGATGTATGGGGGGTAAGGATATGATGTAAGAGAGGTCCAAAAAGGTGGTAGATGTCTTAAAATGAGATTACCAAGGTTGGTATTCTGCATGTGAGCTGATGTGTAATCATAAGAAGGAGTACAGTCACAAGAAATATGATTATATATGCCCCTAAGGTACAAATAGTTGTTCAAATTAACAAAGAGTGATGTGTAGTACCTAGAAGCCATACCAAAGAAAAGGAAAAATAAGAACTAAAAATATAAAAGTAAATATTACCTACACTTACCAATGAAAGACAATAACAAAAAAAGTCAATGATGTGATCCATGAGTGAGAGTACAAATGTTACATAATCCAAAATCCAACACTAAATTTAGCTCCAACTCTAGATATAGATCCTATAAAGAAGGGACACAAGTGGTATCAAATCAAATCATACTATCCAGAATGACATTCATTAGGTCATTAGCCTTAGTGTTCTCCCTATAAGGGATATTGGTGAATTAGATATCCTCAAAAAAAGAGATAAAATTACATGTTACCTCAAAGAGGAGGAACAACTAAGAGCTAAGGATGGCCTAGACACTGATTATTTGAGACATAAATAAGAGTGAGTTAGAGAATAACTTCACTTAGACAGGCCTAATTTATAGGCATTGGTCAAGGTGCTAATGATTGCATGATACTCGGTGTCATTATTCATCTCATTGGTATGGAAGAAACCAACTACAAAAAGATCATGGCCCCATTGATCATTTATGGCCCAAGACACAATAATTGTTCTTGTGTTTCCTCAAATACCACCATCAGTGTGAATCATCACTAAGAGGTATACCATAATGGGGGTCAAGGATGTAAAACTAATAACTATAAAAAGATAATCTAAAAGCAGAGTGGTATAAGTAAGTTTCGTGAGGGAAATAAATAATGAAAAAAAGATACTATAATCATAGTGGTTGACTAACACCATCTATGGTAAGAGGTAACAAAGGGAGAGTGGGGGGAGTTTGGAGAAGATGAAGACTAGTTAGTAAGACTAGAGCAAGTCTTAAACCACCGTAGCTAGCTGAAAACCCTACCTATAACCATGATGAATAAGAGAGAGAGGGAGTTAGAATAGATCAACTATGGAAAATTAGAGAAATGACTAACTAAAAGAAGCATAGTACGTAACTTTTATCCCTTAGTGCCCATGAGATGGGACACGAGCCTGAGAGGTCAATGAAGACCCAGAATGGATCTTGGGAACCAAAATGGGGCCAGAGTGGGCCTAAGGAAGCCTCATATTAAAAAATAGAGGCTACCAATGTGATCAAAATGTGCCAAACCCTCTAAGATGAAGGTTTCATGATTTGAAGTGCAAAAATGGGTTAAAAACCCATAAAAATTAAGAAAAGGGGGCTAAATAGAGGAAAAGAGAGAGAAAAGAGGTCATTTTCACTCTAAGAGAGTTAGAGGAGAGCCCATGAGCAACCAAATCCCAAGAAAATCAAATGAGGACATTGAAGAATGCTATAGATGCACAAATTAGTCTCGATAAGTCTTATGAATGCATTTTGTCAAATTTATTCATTTTTTGGAGTTTAAGAGACCCTAGATGCATTTTGACTCATTATAGATGATTTGATGGATGAATTAGATGAAACAAGCACTCAAAATGATGGGCTAAGTGAGTCAAACAAAATAGGACTGATAGGGGCTCAAACTATGGCTCATAGAGTGAAAGAGGAGGAACCTTAGGGCTCCTTAGAGCATCCCAACATAGGTCATAGATTTTCCTAGAAAGTAATAGCCTTGGGTAGGGAGGCCTCAAGATAGGCCTTAGGGAGCCTGATGAAGCATGGGAGGTCTCAAAAGGGATCAAAATAAGAAGGAGAGAAAAAAATAGATAAAAAACATTGTTTTCTACATGCTCTTACTCATTTTTTGGCTAGTAGACTAATCTATTTGCTAGTTCACTTACTTGTGTAGACACATGGAAGATTTAGCCTACTAGAGGAGGGAGAACCTTCAAAAGTGAGAGAGTGACCAACATAGTGAGATGGGCCATGTGAGGTGACTAATAAAGAGAGAGTTATAGCATGGTTAGCTGAGGAGGTAGATGTTCTACCTGTGGTGGACCAGGATTGCCTATAGAGTGTAAGACTTTGATGGATAGTACATGTACCCTCATTGCATTACTTTAGAGACCTAGTGAATGAATTAATGAATGTATGGGTACTTGAGAGGCATGTTTTCCAATTAGGGCCTAATCTAGAGGCCATCCTCAACATTAAGGATGTCTACCAACTCTATAAGTAGAGTCAATAGGCAACGAGAAAATTACCACTGATGTAGGACATAACAGTAGTAAAGATCTACTTGATAGGAGCCTACCCATAATGAAACAAACATGGAGTGTAGATCACATAATTTTCACCAGGGATACCCACTCTTAGGATGGTGATAGTAGAGATTATGGTTGAGAGGATCTATGCTAGCTAGAGTATATGATGACTACCACTCTCATGGACAAGAGTTGTCTAGAATAAAATGTGAATACAAAGATATGTTTGGGCTTAGTATATCCTAGGTGGATTATACCAATACTTGGATCACATTTGATGCATAGGGTCTGGTGGATTGACACAATCCATCCCACTCATGGATTAGGCTTATGAGAGGCTCCCACTAACATGGTCAAGGATACCATATGTGTTAAGCCCCATTTTGATGCCAACTGGTTGATCTAAACCAATTTTATATATGGTGGCATGAGGCAATTAGATGGAATGATAGCCCCCTTTTATACCTTTTATCACTAACTAGAGGAATTCTTGAGGATCTTGTGCTAGCTAGCAGGTGGTTACTTGACACTAGCTTTCAAAGGACATCCCTATAGGTACTTACACATGGTGACTAGAGAGTGCAGATGTTAGATTAATGGAGTTGATGTGATAGCAACCCCTAGTGATATCTCAACATCTAATGTGTGCTCATCCAGCCTAGGTAGCATAGTAGATTCAAAGGGATAATGACTCTTAGTGATAGATTAGCATTTGACACATGCTCATCAAACCTAGGTAGTAGTGTGGAGCTAGCAAGATAGTGACCCATAGTGATAGCTTAATACTTGGTACATGCCCATCTGACCTAGCACAAAGATACCCCTTTGCCTATAAAAATAGGCTTAAACCTAAAGATGGGGAGACAATTAATGTTAGTGAAGCTCTGCTAAAATTGACATCCACCATTATTATTTTGTAACTAACATGAACTATGTTAATGACCCTAAATGTATAGCCGAGGCTCGCTTATGAGCCACCAGGCATGAGTAGTTCAAAGATGAGCACATGCTCTATTTTCATATCCTAAACTTTTAATGTTGAAACTATGAATTAATGAAGAATGTTATTGAAGCATTAGGGTGTTGATTATTTCCATAGAGATAACATTATTGTATGTTTATAACTTTAGTTTTATAAAAATAATGATATAGTTTCTATGCTTTGAATGTATTATGGTATAAAGTTCCATCCCAAGTTGCTAAAGGCATTTTTTTGCCATATAGTGACTTTGGCATACCTATGAAATTGACTAAGTTTTGAAATTGGCATGCACTAAGGCCCTAAGAGCCATTCCAAGAGTGCTCACCTGAATAATGAAAAATTGAATATAAAGCATTCCCATGACTTGGATAAGCACCTTAATGACCCTTATTTCATTATCCCCATAGCTTGCACCATTTAGAGCTCTATCTAGCTAGATATGAACTTACTCCATAGGACTTATGCCCTTGAATAGGCTCATGCCTATTGAACCATCCTAGAATATCATAGTGCCAATAGGCCACCTAAGCCCATCTTTCCCATGACTAAGTCTCATTAGTACCAAAGTTGCACCATGTTTCAACTAGCCCAATACGGGCCTAAGCCCTTCACTATTGTGTTTCTGGTGAGCACACAAGACTTATGCCTTATGTGAAATTTATGCTAGTGTAGTAGTGTGTTAAATGTTATGTGCCATAGACCCTACAATGTTTATACCTAGCTATACCAAGTATAGAACTAACTTGGCTTGACTACTAAGTGCATGACTAATCACAAAATCTATATAAGAGACTTTTTTATAATATTTTGGTCTATTATCATGTTAAATTTCATTATTGAAATGGTGTAATAGAGAGATACTCTAACTATCTCTCAAGAACATTGAGAGATGACTATATAAATTAGAAGATAGTTTCACATAGAAACATCTTACATGCAAAGGATAGGAGCTGATAAAATGGGTGTAAGCCAACCTATACAATGCTCTATATGAGGTGTTCTTTTATGAGTTACTTGAGAATGTATATTGGTGGTTAGTTTCCTACACTACCTCTAAAATTCAAAGCTATTGCTAATGCATCAAATGGAAAAGGGATCACCTAGAGAGGCTTGAGATCCTAGATGAAGTTTGGATGCACACTATAGATAAGTGGTGGAGTGGCATATTGAATAGTTACATGTCAGAGTTCTTATATTTGAACTTCTCTTACCCTAAAGAAATAGAGTATGAGTTTTTTCACAAATCAAGGAGCACATTTATAAGAGAACTCAACACCAAGCTGAAAAAACTTTTGGTAGATTATGATATAAAAACCATAAGAATGGAAGGATAAAATCCTTGTGCATATGAGCAAGCATAGAATATGAGAATGGGAAGTGCAAGTGAGGTTCAATGTAAGATGATGATCAAACTAACACCTAAGAGCTTTAGAGGCTAAATTATAACAAGTGAAGGTGTAGGTTGATAGAGGATCTAAAACATGGAAGTGTCAAGAGGACCTATAGTAAGTGGTAAGGGCATGGGGAAGGATCCCTTGAAATGCATCAGCATGAAGAGAGAGGAAAAATCAAGATATTAGGCTCAATAGTTGGGTTTAGGATGCATTAGTTTCCTAAAATATATGGTCACTAAGGACGTGCTAGAAGAACTTACCCTCTTTGAACCTAAAGTGTAAACTCATGCACTAGATTCAACATCATAAGATAGAAGAATGGTAACTGACCCTATTATCAATGTTGACTTTGATAGACTTTAAAGTTTGAACCCAAAATTTGTGATTAAGCAAGTGATTCCCTATGATAAATTGAGTGAATATACTATGAACCTAGTGAGCACCAACCCAAGAATCCCAAACATATGTGCAGGCATTCTCATATAGAGGATGTCAATTGTGCTAACTAGGCAATAACTTATAGGGAGTGGCTTGGCACCACAAGTGAGTAGTACTATGCCATCAAGTTCAATGACACAACCTACAATGATAGGGTCAATTCTTAACCTAAAATTAGAGTCATTAGATGGTCACCTCTAACATAGACACCAAAGGGATAATCACCTTACAACCTAACACCACCCCCTCAACAAATTTACTATGAGATCGTGATGCACTTACATGAGTATCATAACATAGAGAATGCCATAAATCATATACTTAAGTTTGAACTTCAATGACACACTTGGGGAATCACTCAATTAGAATGTAAGGCAACTCAGTTCATGACCACCTTGCTAGATCATTCCCATACCTGGTACCAAAAGTTTAATCTAAACCGAGCTATGGTTGATTACAATATACTAAAGGAAGCATTCTTAAAAGAATTTAATATTTTTGAGTTTGAGCAATAGAGCATTATGGCACTCAAGGATATCATCCAAGGGATATATGAGAGCATCTTGTATGATGCATGGTTTAAGACTCTACTCTCTAAGCTCTTGTATGACATTCACCCCTCCCAACACATGCATTGGTTAGTTGGGGGCCTAATGGTACCTCTCAAGAGATCACTATCCATAAATACCTTCACAGACCCTTGTAAGGCACTTAAATCTATGCTCTAAGCTGAGGTAGTAAGTAGTGCCAACATTTGGATCAACCCATTCATGGAGGCACAAATTGTGTCAATGGCCTCCCAACTACAAATTCTTACCACTCGTTTGATGTATGACACTCACAGTTGGTTGTGGTGCACTGACTATGAGATAGAAGGGAATAAAAATAATAATTTCCCACAAAGAAATGTTTACACCCTACTCTCAGTTGTGAATTTTATCATGGGTTGCATGAATCTTAGAACTATTCTTTGTTGTAGCATATTAGTCAAGTGAACACTACCATCTTTTATAAGATTTGTGATGCCTATATGCATTCAACATCATACTATCAAGTCATTGATGAAATACACCAAAACATGGAAAGAAGTGCATGATAGGTGACAAAAATAATTAGCAATAAGACAAATCAAGGAAATTAAGGTTATGTCCTACACAATATGGGCTATAAGAACTAATGAGGTGCATGTAAGTGAGGAGGAGGATGTGGTGGAGGAACATTCCCACCATGACTATGTTATAAGTGTAGGTTGACTGAGCATTATCAATGTGACGTCCCCGTGTACCTAATGTGTGGGTATTATCAAGGACCACATGCAATTGAGGAATGCCTAGACTTGTACAAAAAGTTGACTCAAGGTCAAACTAGAATAGAAAAAGGTGATAAAATGGTCAGGTGTGAATCCAAAGAGGAAAAGTAGGATCCCAAGACATAATAGGCTCACAAGGAGCTGCCCAAGGTGTAAGCCATAACATAGAGTGGGTTTACCACTCATCTACCTACTACATCAACCTAAGAACTATGTTTGGAATATGGTGAATCCATCCATACCAAGTACATAGCATGAATCAAGCCAAAATCTACACACCCTAAGTGAAATAAGGATGTATTGCAATAATCCATGAGTGTGATACAAAATTTATAGGGAGAGCTCTAACTAGCTAGAGATCTAGAGGCATAGGCTACCTCTTTGTGAAAGAGGCAAGACATTTAGAAGGCCAAAGTATAGGAGTTGACCAAGATCTTGCACCTCTTACAAATTGAAGGGATGTTACCCCTACTAAAGTTATTACTATTAAAACATGCAAGGAAGAAACTAGAAGAAGAGTTTGTGCCTCATAAAATTAAAGTTGATATACCACAAATAGATCAGGTGTGAGAAATAAGGCATACTCATAATATAGATTATGACCAAGATTTATTGATAAATGCCACCATCAAAGGATGGTTAGTTTTTTAAGTACTTGTAAACATAGGTTCCAAGGTTAATATTTTGATCAAAATTGCCTGGGAGAAGATGGGATGGCCACCCTTGAAGCCCTCCCCTCATATGTTGTTCATGGCCAATAAAACCCAAGTAAAACCTATTGATATCCTAAAGGGTACCATTGTAGATATGATGGGTGCCAAATTTTGAGCTAACTTCAAGGTCATCAAGTTGGTAGAGTAGGATAACTATCCAATGCTCTTGGGTAGGCCATGGTGCTACACTAACAATGCATACATGTGCTTCAAGAAACACTAGATGACTTTTGAAAATGGTAAAGAGAGGGTGGTGATCCCCTTATCAAGTGATCAAGGGCCCCCATACATAGAAAGCATTGATCTTGAAGATGAGATCAACCACATTTATAACATCACAATGCAAGGAATCAAGAAGCTTAACCCTAGTGATCAAGGAGTGCTCAAATGGGAAGATGGATAATCAACTTCAGATAGTTTTGATGTAGACTATGATTGATGGGTCAAAGAGGCTTATGAATTTACTGGTCGAAGGTGACACCTAGTATGGGTAGTTGAGCCAAGGCCAGCTGGAATAAGATTGGTTAAGATCAAGTGCACTTAGAAGAAATGGGTTCCCCATGTCAAAAAGGATAAGAAAAGGCTATTTCAGCTAAGTAAAGGGAAGCTTGTAGCACTCCCAAATTATGAAGGGAGTCAACCTATAGAGAGATATGTCTATGACATTAAAGTGTGCATCCCTAAGGAGTTAGATAGAATGGGCACACTAGTGTATACCTTAAAGAGCACTACTGCTCATTGGTGGGCAGTGTAAAGACCTAGCTTGTAAACATGGCAAGATGTGGAGGTAGCAATATGCACTACATTTGGAAAGAGTAATGAGGATTTAGATATACCTACTTATTCAGACAATTCTAACCCAATCACACACACATGTGTGTGTGTGTGAAGACACCAAGACTATCTATAGTGAAAATGAGCCTAGAAGCTTTTGGATGCATGCCTTTTATAGGACTTTGAAATCATGGGCATGAGCATGGTACATTGTAAATGAGATGCACTACAAGATAGGAAATTGGGAGATACTCAAGGAGAGGTTTATTTACACTTTCTCCTTCTCTTCATAGAATTTAGAGCTACTAGAGCCATTGCAAATAATTCATAGGGCAATATTTGAGGACACTTTCATCCTAGAAGAGTGCCTTAGAGACATGTTTGGGGAGAAATGATTAGCACTCCTAACATTATTTAAAGATTAAGAAATCAATAGTGACTCTAGTGAGGAAGATAACGACCTAGAAAGAGTGCAATTGAAAAGATTTAATAGGAAGATAAAAACATGTGCACCTTGTAGATGATAACACCCTAGACAAAGAAGATCTGACACATCTCTGAATTGAAAAAATTGAGGGGACAAGGATAGTTATAGACTCTCATTAGGAGAGGAATGAACCCGACCATGCACCACTCAAGATCACTAAAGTAGGCACTACCATAGAAGGTGATTCGAATATTACCACTATAGGTGTTTACTGGTCTAAGATAGAGATGGCACAAATAATATACCTCTTAAAGGAATTCTATAACTTGTTCCCATGTAGCTACTAGGATATGAATGGAACCCACCCTTATCTTGGAAAAATGAGCATCAAGATGGTGGATGTCACAAGGCTGATCAAGAAGTTCATGTATAGAATGAATTCCAATCTCTATGCTAAGGTGAAAATGGAGATTGATGGAATATTAGATGTTAACATCATCTACCTTATATAAGAATCTGAATGGGTGAGCCTAATGGTCATAAGAATCAAGAAGGATAGGTGTATATCGATCTACATTAATTTAAAGATTTTGAACATCACATGTGTTAATGACTCATTCACTGATGAGGTCCTAGATGGAGTCACAGGTTACAAGATATATACTTTCACTAATGGTTTCTTAGGCTACCATCAGGTATAGATCAAGGAGGAGGATAAGCCCAAAACAACCTTTAAAATTGAGTGGGGTGTTTAACTTACAATGTGATGTCCTTTGGACTTAAGAATATGCTAGTTGTATTCTCCAGAGTGGTGATCACTGCTTTCAAAGACTTCATTCATAAGTTCCTCCAAGTTTATCTTGATGACCAGAATGTGTATGGCCTTGTAAAAGACCACTATGAAAATATGTACCTCATGTTTGAGAAGTGAAGATAGCTCTAGATATCATTAAACCTTAAGAATTGCATCTTTATAGCCCCCTTTAGAAATGTTTTTGGGCACATAATTTACAAGGATGGTTTGTTTGTGAATCTTGTGAAGATAGCCATCATAATTTAGCTTTAGACTCCTTCAATGTAGAAAGACATTCATGCCTTTCTAGGCCATTATGGATACTACAAGAAGTTCATTTAGAGCTATGAAAAAATAATAACACATATATATGAGCTCTTACACAAGGATGGACCATTCTATTGGGGCAAAGAACAAAAGGAGGCCTTCAAAACATTGAAGCTAAAGTTGGCTAGTGCACCAATTCTACAATTTCTAGACTGGACTACTCCTTTCCACATCTATGTTGATTATTCAAGCTCCACAATTGGTACCATATTAACACAACTAGGTGAGGGTAAGATGGACCACCCCATATCCTTTATAATTATGAAGTTGATGTAGGCAAAACAATATTACACCACTATCGAGAGTGAGGCATTGGCAATAGTCAATGCCTTCCAAAAATTAAAGCATTATCTATTGGTAATCCCTTGATATTTTTCACTGATGATGAGGCACTTAAGTACCTTGTGAAAAAGCCTATTTTACATGGGTTAATATGTAGATGGATCATTCTATTCTAGTAATTCTATTTTTCCATTATGGTAAAACCTATAAATTATAACTTGGGGCTAGACCATTTATCCTACATCAATTTTGGTGATGTGACAATGTTGATTGAGGATGAGATGCTAGATACATAACTATATAGAGTCTAGAACATCTCTAAATATTTTTTATATATTTTTTCCTTCTTAATGTCTAGGTTTGCACCCCAAACCATGTCAACTAATGAGAAGAAGCAACTTATGGTTCACACTACCCCCTTCTAGCTCATTCAATGGGAGCTATATAAATTAAGTAGAGATGAGGTCCTACGTCGATGTGTTTTGGAAAATGAAAGGGATTACATCTTCCAAGAATTTCATGATGGAATCATAGGAGGTAATTATACTAGCAACATAATGATGTGTAAGATATTACAATCAAGCTTATGGTGGCCAAGCATGTTCTAAGACACAAAGGAGTATGCCAAGGCATGTGACATATGGCATTGCATTAATAAGCTCAACCACTATGATGAGATGCCCCTCATCTCCATTCTTTCCTAAGTACCATTCAAGAAATGGGCCATTGATTTCATTGGGCCAATAACTCTTGTAACATGGTACATAGGAGTAAGGTATATTTTAGTAGCCATTAACTATTTAACTAAGTGGGTTGAGGCTGCATCGATGAAAGATTACATAGCCACAATAATTGTGTGCTCCATTTTGGAGAATGTTATCAGTCGGTATGGGTGCCAATTAAATTTTACTAGTGATAGGGGCACTCATTTCATCAATGAGATGGTGTGCATCATTTTAACTAAATACATGGTGGCATACTAGAAGACCATCTTGTACCATCCATAGGTAAATGACATGGTTAAAGAATTCAATAAAATCCTAAGAATGTGCCTGATAAATATATGTGACATTGATTTCAAGGACTGGGATGATCATGTTTCAATGATACTATAGGTGTACCACATGACATATAAGTACCTAAACAATGCTACATAATTTCAAGTGGCTTTTGGCACTAAAGCAATTCTTCCTATGGAATTTATGGTGCCATCATTATGCATTACATGGATTGGTCACTTAAATGACCAAGAATCTTTAATCACAAGGTTGGAAGACTTGGAGTGTGTTTGAGCCCAAATCTACACCAAGTAATTTGTGCCTTTTTTTTAGTGTCAAACTATTTAGGAGGTTGAAAATCTATTGTGTTCTGATATCTCTATCTAGGGTATTTTGTTGATTTTCCAAGTTTTATGAGAGCCTATGTTAGTTCCCAAAGTTTCACTAGAGCAATTGGGTCCTTATCTATGAAAAGGCCTAAGTATATCCTAGGATGAGTATCAATGTTTATGTCATTAGTCCAAATTCTATCTCCATGTCTTCCTTTAGAAGGTCAAGTTCATAATTTGATTATTCCTCTATCATGTCTTTACTTGGTGAAGGTGTTTTTTCCTTAAACTTTTTAGGCCTTTTGCATGAACACAATGCCTAATGAAAATAGGTCTTTGGGATTTTTGTCTTATATAAAAAGACCAAATACGTATTCTCATCGAACATTTTGTCTACTACAAAATTTCCAAAAAAAATCCATACCTTGTCTTTTCAGTCTTAATTATTTTCAAATCATTTGATTCAAAATTTTTGTCTATGGTAAAAATTCTGAAGGGCACTTGCCCTTCAGATGATCTTCTTGCACAAAAATTTTGAAGGATTTGTATGGTCATTTTTCCCTTATAAAAGCTATGAAGGAACATTTCCTTCAGGCATTTTACCTTTGCAAGATTCTTAAAGGGCACTTTTAAAGTATCATTTTGCCTCTACAAAATGTTCAAAGGATTATTTACTTTGTACACTGTGCCCTTGAAAAATTCCTAAAGGGTGTCTACCAAAAAGTTTGAAGGACACTTTATAAAGATGGAAGACATTTTTAATAGTTCCAAAGGAATTGTAAGGTTTGGCCAAAGGTTTCATGATGGGAAGATTCACTGGGAGAAGATAGAAATGTATTGAATTCTTCTTGCATACATTGATTTGTTGCCTTATGATCAAAGAATAAATGTTTTAGGGCCCCAAATGAAATTACCAAATTTCACCTTCAACCTTCAATGTGTTTTGGTGACTGAGGTGAGGAATTACTTGATGAGCCAAATGAAAGACATGTGGTTATCTCAATGGGATCCTAAGAATTTATATTAAGAAAATAACCAGGTTAGATTTGTCAAATTTACAAGGTAATGAATTTTTAATTTCCTTTTACAAGTAATGAGAGCATTTTTAAGGGTTAGAAGGATATTGCACCCTTACCCATATCAAGAAGGATGGTGCAAAGGTAAAGAATTGGTCAAAGTCCAAGCTAACATCTAAGTTAGACACATGGTAGATCCTCAAGGTTTTATAATTTTTATCACCTTTTGAAGATTGCCTCACTTACCTTTTAGTGGGTAAGGTGTAAAGAGTCTCCAGGGACCAAACTCTCATATTTGTAAAGTAAAGTAATTACACGTGGTAGGTTCTTAGGGTTTTTCAAGTTTTGGGCCATTTTTGAAGATTACTTCACTTACCTTTTGGTGGGCAAGGTTAAAAAGTCTTTAACGGCCCAAAAAGCACTAAATTAAAATTTTTACTTATATGGATCCATGTGTTGTAAAGAGGATTACCTGGTATAAAATAAAAATTTGCACCTTCTCTCATTTTTTGAAAGAAGCTCAAATTAATAGAAGGGGTAGTCAATAATTAGCATTTATGCTTCAAAGCATTAATGGAAATGCTAATTTCAAAATGCAAAGGATTATAACTAAGGCATTTTCCTTAATTCACATTTAACTTTTGCTTTCAAAGCTTCTACTTGTGTCTTCAAGCTATTTGTGTGCCCTATCTATGTGCAATGGCAAAGAGTGATTATGAAAAATTCTTCAAATATTTTCAACTTCAATTGCGTGTAACCATCTAGATTTTTAGTAAGTGTTCTAACTCCTTATGTTGTGTTCTTTGAAGGGGGTTTGAAGGTATATCTAGGGTAATTTGAGTGAAGAATTTTTTCAAATTTAAATTATTACACTAGAGAGTTAGGGGAAAATGCCAACGTCTTCAACATATGTGAAGAGAAACATTGTCTCTATTTTGGATGGAATAAAAGATACAAATTTTTTGGGGTTAGAATTTGTGGCCTTATTGAATGTTTTGAAGCAACCCAACCCTCTTCCAGTAGTTTCCAATCTAGGCATAAGTTATATCACCCCTATGATGGCATTCCCTTTGGCTACCCCATACCTAGATTTAGTTATTACATGTGCTTGATTATATCAACTTGATACTATAAATATCATCGATGGTAGCCAATTACTTATCTTCTCTTTCACTTTTTTGGCCCTCTACACCATGTTTAGGACTCCTCCCCAGCTTGAAAGTATCATAGTGTCCTTGGAAGAATGCTAAGAGTATATAGAAAAGAATGAGAAAATAATATGGCACATTATCAACTCTTGGTGGCTAGTCAAGAAAAGGTAAAAGGTCTCAAGAATGTCTAAGAGTCTAAAACTAGTAGAATTCAAGGAATTGCCCTAGTATGTGATTATCATGGCAGTAAGAGAAGTTCAAAAGTCACAAGGACACTTTTAAATCTGAGAGAATTAGTTAATTATGTATTAGAAGAGGATGTGGGATGAACCATGAAATTTTAAGAAGCACAAGTGTCCATCCAAGTCATAAAAATCATGAAAATTGACATGAAAACTCCTCATTCTAGCTCAAAAAATTGCCTTCATGATTTGGACCTATTTGAACATCAATAAACTAATTAGGGATAGGTATAATGATTGAAATAAAGGGTAAGGATTTTATACATGCCTCTCTATGAATTATTTATAGGCTTTGTCATTTGGAATCATCTATAAGTGAGCCATCATCATCTATAGGCCAAAAAAAACTCCTCCTTCATGTACCCTACACACTTAGCCTCCAAAAATGCATCATTTTTTGATGAAAATCCATGGGAGGAAGTGGATGACAAGTTTAAAGACACTCCATGGCCTTAGAAGCATTAGGGACACCTTAAAATTAGCTCACTTGAATTTTTACACCTTTCTCACTAGCTTGGTCACTATGTCAGTTTTGATTGGCTAAGTTGAGAGATATTATTTTCACACTTATAAGTTTTTTAAAATCATTAAATTTCCATAAGGAGTTATTAAAAGTATTAAGTATCTCTTCAAACCTCTTGTAGCCTAAAAAACACATAAAATAGTCAAAAGGACCTTGTTTTTCACCCCATCAATACAATTCCATACATATGAAATGTATGTGGAGTATCCTGACTGAGTCTTATACAACCTCCAATCATCATACTAGTCAAACTTGTCCATTAGAGAAGCTATCCATCTCCATTTTTCCAAATTGCTCACTAGTAAGGGTTTAGGTGGGTTTTACCCTTTTAATGTTCATTCATAAAAATGGCACATTAAATCTACCAAAAAATTCCATAATTCATATTTCAAGACCTTTATCAACTTCCCCTAACTCCTTAGATCCTCATGCACAACCTCCAAAAAGATGTGAACATCTAAACTTCTCATATAGAGCTTTTATCTTGATTTACACAGGCCTAATATTGCATTTTGGAAAAAAAATAGATTATTTATGGTTTCTCTACCTTAAAAAATCTTTAACATATCGTATATGTCCTAAAAAACATGTCCCAATGTGTTGGAATGCATACCTCATTCTAAAAGTGTGAATGACCCTGATTTGGATACTAGGCATAAATCATGTTTAATAGGCTTGCCTATAACCTTTACATTTTAGACCTCCCTATTTATCTCACTCCTTTTATTTATTTTTATCTAACTCCACAAAAATATTCAGAGTCAAAACAACCCTTGGTTCATCCCTTTATACATTTTCCTCTAAACCTACCAATTTTGCATAAGGGGAAGTACCCTCTATTTAAGACAAAATAGAGGGTAATTCCCATAATTTATTAGACAAAGTGCATACTGAATGGATTTTATCAAGTTTAAAAAAAAATTATGATTTTTTTTATCTTTTGGTTAGGTGATTTGACCCCTCAAATGCACTAGAAACTCAAGATAGACTTTTAGGCAAAGAACTATGTATATGACAGTAAAAAAATGACTATGTATTAGCCTTTGAAACCCTTTATCTATATGTTTTGTGTTGTATTGTAGTGTATGAATTTTATTAATACCATTAAAAAAAATTCCAAGCTATCCCATCACCCTAATCTTCTATATACCTCTTTATACCCCTGCTTGGCACAGACTATATGCACAATCTTTGACTGTGTTTTGATTTTAGAGGGGACACCTGTAGGTTATATTTTATGAATAAATATTTAAATAAGTGTTTTAAACCTCTACATATTCTCTCTACACCACATTATATCTTCCTTTATTCCTTTCATGCTTGGAAATAAGTTTGTTATCAAAGCTATCAAGCTTAGTCCTCAAGGTGACCTTATAGCCAGCCTGTAGGTGATCAATAGACCTTGAAATGCCATTTTTAAACTTCTCCATATCCATTTGGTATCATTTTCACTTAATTATTCCATTTAAGACATAAGAGTGTGCCTTAAAACACTTTTAACTATCAAGGTCATTTTATATATTCAAACCCCGTAGACTCTATTGCCTAGAATCAATTGTTTAGGGGCATCTTTGGACCTTATAATAATAGACTTTAACTAATCCTCTTGACCCAAAAAATTTCCAATTAATTTTATTTTCTAGATACTACAAGATGATCACAATATTATGCATCAAACCTTTTATTATTGTATTATATGATCTTGACAAAAAGGGGCTAGACCTCTATATTCATAGTTTAGGGAAAGTGGGCCTACACATGTTTTAAAAGTTTCTCCACTTAAAATTTCCAAAATGACACCTAAAATGAGTCTAAATTGATCAATAAAACATAATATAACTCCAAAAAAGATTCACCATGCTCCCATTTTTCAATACAAGTACCTTTACATCTTTGTCAACCCACCTATAGGTGGACGTTTACACACTCAAGCAGTGAAGATGAGTATGGGTAGAAGATATGGTTTTTTTAGGTTTAAATGAGTTTTAAGATTTTAAAAAGTTATAAAATACTTTACTCACTACCAAAACCCTATTTAGTTCAAAATCTCCTCTTCAACATGCTTGGTGGATCATGAAGACACCTGTAGGTAGGCATGTCATGTAGAAACAATAGGCTGAGTATGAACAATGTGTATGTTTTGACATCATGATATACTTGGATTATTTACCAATACTACAAATGGGTATTAATCATCATGAATATCTTGAAAATAGTTTTAAAAAACTCTATTCAACATGATATTCCCATTCTAAACACCTGATTATACACATTCTAATGATATATTGTGTGAACATGTTCTATATGACTATTAAAATACCTTTTTACACTCCTTAGAAGGTATAAATTACTACCTCATGATTATAAAATATATACCAAGCCTTTAAACCTTCATTACACCTCTGTGAACATGTCATATAGGTTCCACACATGTGACTGCAAGTAAAAGGTAGATAAAGAGCTTATTGTGTATCTAATTTCACTATAACCTCAATGATGTTCATTATGAATATTGAAAATTTTAAATAAATATATTTTCCTAACACATTTGGAGTGAGTAATACATCATGCTACATTGGATTAAATCCATTTTAGATAAATAATTTTTCTACAAATGGTGAAATTGGAGTGCAAGTCCATTATCAACACTTTTTTATAAAGTGAGTTATTTGAGCTATCAAATCCTTTCCAAATTTGAAACCAATCATAGATAACATGAGGTAAGGGATTAAAAAACCTCTATAACTAATTTTAGCAACTATATTATACGAAAAATACCAAAATGGAGTAAAACCTATAGGGTGCCTAGATTATCAAGCAAAAAAACATAGTCAACTTCATGAGGATGGTTCATAAATCATAGGCCACCATTATTCAAAATATTATTATTTAAATTAATATATATTGGTTTAATTTCACCTCCCTAAGTCATTTAATCTGAAACCTCACCTGTTGTCCATACCAAGTATAAACTTAAACACTAGTTCTATATGTCTAGAAGGGTGAAGAAGGATCAAAATAGTTTTCAGCCTAAAATGGCACTTCCAAAGAATTTTAAACATGTAACTAAACTTTATAAATATAAAGGGACATTCCATGATATTCTCCCATGTGGCACACTTCCCCATGGTCCATAAAAGTGCCAAACTCTTCTCTTTTCCCAATAAAACAACCCTTTCTTCTAAAAAACCCACAAATTTTAGTTACCAATAGTTGATTAAGACATATGAGGACACATGGGATATGAAATCACCTTTTTTAACCTTCAACTTCCCAATAAATCTGTATAAGTCATTAAATGCCCCTTTTTTGACCTCAAAATGACTCTTAGTACTAAAAGGATTAAAAATACTAAGGACCAAGGCCAATATAACATTAAATGACATCAATTAACCTATAATAAACATTTATACATAATATTTTAGACCCCCAAACACCTAAAAATCAATTTTTTACTTATAGGGGTCCCAATTTGACCTGCATGGTCAAAATTGGTCAACAAATTGATGACTCATAGGGCTAGTATGCCTATTATACTAACTAGACCAATATCTTTATAAGTCCATTTGGATTAAGGATTCATATGAAGTCTAAGACAAATAAAGGATACCTTTGACCACTTGAAAACTATATTTAATCAAGGCAAGACCACTTTACTACCTCAACCACACAAAATAAAAGACACACAAATCAAGGCAAACAAACTAACAAGACACACACACATGCTCAAGGAACTTATGAAAAATAGGAAGCACAAAACTATATACAGCTAAAAACTAAGCATTCCTACCTTTCCAAGATCAAAATGAAATTTTTTTGCATCTTCTTCTTCATGAGATGAATCATGGTGCCAAGCATGTTTCTCTTTAGATTGAACACTTAACAGATCAGACCTACTTCTTGGCACCTCAATTGATATGATCTCAAGCAAACCATCTTCAAATAGGTCACCAATGTAAAAGTATTCCTTTTGGTCTTGTACACATACCTCATATTATTTCCCACTCTCTTTCTCATGATCAACTTGCATCTTCTTTATAGGCATGATTTCAATAGGAATGATTTATTGTTCCTTGGAAATTTGAGGCCAATATAAACTTATTTGAACCTCCAAATGCTGATGTGAACTTTTATCTTGCATATCCATGATATTTTGAACAAATTCATCTTACTCATCATCACTTGTAATCAGTTATAATAAAATAGTAGACCCCTTGAGAGACTCAAACTCATTGCAAATGTTTTCAAACCACTACCACAATTCATCATCTTGTTTTTGATTAGCATCATGAATGGGAACAACAAGATAAATTCCTTCATCCTCTTCCTTATAATCTAAAAGGACTTCATCCAAGATTTCCTCTTCAACATAAGGAAGGCAATTTTCATCATCAACCAAACAAGAAAACTCAACACAAAGGCTCACATCTTCCTCATCATTTATGACCTCTTGAGGGATATCAAGTTGTATCTCAACTTTCATAATCTGATCTTGGTTCTCAAAGGATACAAGATCCTCCATCTCTTTCTCCCCCTTGGTGATGCCAAGACTAGGCATCTTGAAATTCAGTGACCTAGCCCAATAAGGCTACCAAAGAGTTGCATTTTCCTTAAGAAAGAGTTCTAAATTTTCCTCAACCAAGTGTTCCTCTTTAGGTTCTCATACCATAGGTCCATCAAGGCAAAGGGTAATGGGATGAGGACAAGATGACTAGTTGGTGGAGGTGGAACATAGGGCTCAAAATTAGGCTAAGAATGAAAAATAAGAGGTTCTTTTGGGTGTTCTTGGGGAAGGGGAGGTAGACATTAGGATAAGATATTTTGTTTATCTTCCTTCCAATTTAAAATCACTTCATCCGCATCTGATTTAGATTGAACACTTTCTCAAGGAAGGGTAGATGGGGTGTGTTTAGGCATATGATCTTCTTTTAGGCCTAAACCTTCCATCACACCTTGACTTAGAAACTTCATTGTTAACTCTAACTCTTCAATTTGATTAGATAGGTTATCTTGGAAAAGTCTCTCTTGAAATTTGTAGGCATCATCATAAGGATAAGGAGTAAAAGAGGGCTGACATGGAACACAAAAAGCTTCTTAAAGAAGAGTGGGAGGGACTTGCAAAGGATCAACTTCATTCTCAACTTCACACTCCTTAACAATGATTTTATCCTCTTTCTTTCCCCATGATTAAAATATATTACTCCAGCTTATGATGTTAGGATTAGAAGTCTTATCTTGAGGTGGTGATGCAATTTGAGGAGTGGATGAAGTGTTTAAAGAACTTAAAATATCCTTAGGCTTAAATTCTCCACCTTATCTCCAACTTGGAATCTCATATCTAGAGGTCACTCTTTGAGATTAGGATGCAATATGAGAGGGAAATGAGGAATTGAAATCCACTTAATTTTCTACTAACATAGACTATTTCATCTGCGTATTATCCAACTCAATCTGACTATCAAAATTAGCTTCAAAAATAAGGTTTCTCTTTTCAACTCTCTCCTTTAACTGATTAGAAAAAGGATGACTTTGTTAAGCTTGATTGGGCTCATGAATAAGGGTCAAATAGGATCGATATAAATATTTTTAAAGTGGATATGAAGTCTAATAGGTTTGGTGAGGCTACCTTTCATGAATTCTTAGCTTATCCTCTAAGGAAGAAACCAATCCACTCACATCTAACATTTCACTTATGAGCCTTTGCTAATTGGATCTCTCAATAGGTGCCCACTCTATTTTGACCAAGTAAAATTCATCTCTCACCTTATGAATAAGATTAATAGGAAAATCTTGACCATATCCTCTTTGTGTTTCAATATCCTTCATACCTCATGTTAGAAGTTTGAATGACCCTTATTTGGATACTAGGCCTAAATCATGTCCAATAGGCCTACCGACAACCTTTGCCGTTTATACCTCCCTATTTAGTTCCCTCATTTTATTAAGTGTTCCTAATATTTTATTGAGTGTTATCTAATTCCAAACAAAATTTTTCAAGGTAAAAACAACCCATGGTTCATCCCTTTGTACATTTTCCTCTAAACCTGCCAATTTTGCATAAGGGCAAGTACCCTTTATTTGAGACAAAATAAAGATACTTCCCATTTTTTATAAGATAAATTAAATATTTGAGGGACTTTATCAAGTTATAAAGGTTTTATATACAATTTTTTAGCTTTTGGTTAGGTCATTTGACCCCTCAAACATACTAGAAACTCAAGATAGACTTTTTGGCAAAGGATTATGTATATGACAATCAAAAATTAAAAACTGTGTTTCCCTTTGAACCCTTTATCTACATGGTTTGTGTTTTATTGGATTGTATGAATTATATTAATACCATAACCAAAGTTTTTCAAGCCAACCCATCACCCTAATCTTCCACATACCTCTTTATACCCTTGCCTAGCATAGACTGTATGCGTAATTTTTTACTATGTTTTACTTTTAGAGGGGACACTTGTAGGTTATATTTTATAAATAAATTTTGAAATAAGTTTTTTTAAACTCTCTATAGTCTATCTACACTAAA
This sequence comes from Torreya grandis, assembly GCA_037957365.1. Classification (NCBI taxonomy): domain Eukaryota; kingdom Viridiplantae; phylum Streptophyta; class Pinopsida; order Cupressales; family Taxaceae; genus Torreya; species Torreya grandis. Next base: position 2,103,888 of record JARHVA010001755.1, on the reverse strand, counting down.
TTATATCTTTTTTTATTCCTTTAATTCTTAGCAAAAAGTCTGCTATCAAGGATATCAAGCTTAGTCCTCAAGGTGACCCTCCAGCCAGCCTATAGGTGCATATTTATGATACAAAAAACCCTGTAGGTGATCAATAGAACTTGAAACATAATTTATCCAATTATACATGTCCATTTGGTATCCTTTTCAATTCATGAGGCAATTTAATACATAAGATTATTCCTCAAAACACTTTGAACTGTCAAGGTCATTTTATATCTTCAAACCCTGTAGACTCTATTGCTTGGAATTAGTGGTTTAGGGGCATCTTTAGACCTTATAGTAGTTGAATTCCAATAATCCTCCTAACCCCAAAATTTTCCAAGTCATTTTCCTTAATAGAGACTACAAGATGAGCATAATAGGATGCATCAAACCTTTGATGATTTTATTATATGATCTTGACAAAAAGGGGTTAGACCTCTATTCTCATAGTTTAGGGAAGTGGGCCTAAACCTATCTTATCATGTTTTGAAGGTTTATCCACATAAAATTTCCAATTTTACAACCCAAATTAGTATACCTTTATCAATAAAACATACTATAAATCTAAACAAGGTTCACCATGCTCAAATTTTTTAATACAAGTACCTTTACATCTCTGTCAACCCACCTGTAGGTGGACTTTTGCACACTCAAGCAGTGAAGATGAGTATGGGTAGAAGATATGTTTTTTTGAGGTTTAAGTGAGTTATAAGATTTTCCAAAGTTATAAAATACTTTAATCACTACCAAAACCCTATTTAGTTCAAAATCTCCTCTTCAACATGCTTGGTGGATCACGAAGACACCTGTAAGTAGTCATGTCATGTATAGGTAGTAGGCTAAGTATGAACAATGTGTATTTTTTGACCTCATGGTAGAATTTTATTATTTACCAATACTCCAAATGGGTATTAATAATCATGAATAACTTGAAACTAGTTTTAAAAAACTCTATTCAATGTGATATTCCCATTCTAAACACCTAATTATACAAATTCTAATGATATACTATGTGAAATTGTTCAATATGACTATTATATTACCTTTTTACACTCCTTGGAAGGTCTAAATTACTAATTAATTATTATAAAATATATACCAAGCCTTTAAACCTTCATTACACCTCTATGAACATGCCATATATGTTCCACACATGTGACTACAAGTGAAAGGTAGATAAAGAGTTGAGTGTGTATCCAATTTTACTACAACCTAAATGATGCTCATTATGAAGTTTGAGACTTTTAAATAGATATGTTTTCATAAAATTCTTGGAGTGAGTAATTTTAGAGATAGAAGTTTTCTGCAAAAGGTGAAATAGAAGTGCAAGTCCATTATCAACACTTTCCTGCAAAGTGAGTTATTTGAGCTATCAAATCCTTTCCAAATGTGAAACCAAAAATGGTTAACATGAGATAAGGTATTAAACATACTTTGAAACCAAATTTAGAAACTACATTGTATGGAAATGACCAAAATGGAGTAAAACCTATAGTGTGCATAGATTAGTAAGCAAAAAAACATAGTCAACTTCACGAGGATGGTTCATAAAGCAAAATCCACCATTATTTAAACTATTGTTATGGAAACAAATATTTTTGAGTAAAACTTCACCTCCCTAAGGAGTTTGATCTGAAACCTCCTCTGTTAGTCGTACCAAGTACAAACTTGAAGATTGGTTCCATATGTCTAAAAGGGTGAAGAAGGAGTATAATGGTTTTAGGATTAAAATGGAACTTTTATAGAATTTAAAACATGAAACTAAGCTTAAATAAGCTGAAGGGACATTATATTATCTTCTCCCACATGGTACACTTCCCCATGGGTCGTATAAGTTCCAAACTCTTATCTTTTTGAAGAAAACTACCCTTTCTTCTGAAGAACCTACCAATTTCAGTTACCAATAGTTGATTAACACATATGAGGATACATGGGATGTGAAATAAACTTTTATAACCTTCAATATTCTTAAGAAATCCATACAATTCATTAAATTCCTCTTTTTTGACCTCAAAATGACTCTTAAGACTAAAAGGATTAAAAAGACTAAAGACCAAGGCCAATATAACAGTAAATGACATCAATTAACCTATAATACACCTTTAGAAATAATATATTAGATTTTAAAACACCTAAAAATAATTTTTTTACCTATAGGGGTCCCATTTTGACCTGCACATTCAAATTTGGTCGACAGGTACCCCTACCCATATGGAAATAAATAAGGAATTGGATCAATCAAATAAAAATGCTAAGGAGGGTAGTTCAAGAAGTGTTGCTTAAATTGAAGTATCTCAATGTCTCCTTCCTTGAATTAAGGTCCAAAGGCTATGATTGGTGAAGAGTTGTTTGAAGGCAACAAAGAGGTCACCATAGCCTCATCCATACATAAAGCTCAAGTAAATAAAGAAGGTGAAGTAGTTACGAAAAATTATAGTTAATTAGAAAGATAAGGGAGCTCCACTGAAAAGTTACTCAAGGAGTCTCACCAATTTGGGCTAGATTTTGAAGTTTTGGAGCAGATAGAGCCAAACTTGGAAGGGAAACCTATATCAAATAAATGTGGTGAAGAGTTAGAAAGTGATGAAGAGATTGAATAGTTTATGTTGAGTCCACAATCCATTCTTATGGAACTTCTTACATCAGGTACTCCGATGACACCACCTTACACTATCTCAAGCTCCACATCAATGTCCACTACATCAATGGGATTTTAGACTAGACCCCTTCTCTAGGTCAAAGAATAGGTCAAGGAAAATAAGGACATCATGAGCAAGATTAGGGATATTGATGTAGTAAAGATCACTCAGGCATGTAAGGCTAAAACCTCTAATAATTCTAATACACATTCTAGAACCACATTCACTACTACGAGATAAATGAATGTAGAGATAACCATTCCCCCATATGATGCTTTAAACAAAGATGTTCCCCTTGAGAGTTAAATTATTTATAGTTACAATCTAGGGGAGCCATCAAGGAATGAGATAAATCACAACTCACAATTTTTGGTGAACATGGTGGCTCACTAAATGAACAAAGAAAAAGCCACCATGGAGGATTTTAAGGTAATAAAATTAGGCTATGATCTAGTACTTGTAAAAGATACTAAGTGAGCCCAAGGTAATAAATCCAGCTGCCAACATTACTCTAGAACATCCTCTCTTCTCAATAGAGTCATTTGATTTCAGTCGAATTGATGACTTGAAGTTCATAAGAAGGGTGACAAAAATTTGGCAAGAATATTTGCACACTAGGGCTAAGGAAATAATCCATTCAACATTGAAATGCTTGGATAATAAAAGGGATTGTGATGCCCAAATACTTATTTATGAGGTAGACATTAGGAATTGGGAAGGATTCTAGCAATAAATAGATGAGATCTATAATATTGACACCAATACTTTGATAGCTAAAAATATCATTTCTCTAAATGATCACATGAGGCCCAGAGAGTGTTCGCTAGCAATCAAGCATTGATTAGCAATGCTCAAAGATGGCATCTTCAATTTGAAAGGATAAGAGTAGTCCCTCAAGACTGAAACAAAAGAGATAGATATTTCAATAAGAAAGATGGGTAAGCCTTGATGGTGCAAATGATTTAGAGGAAGAAGAAATACGTACTACTCTGAAAAACCTCCTTGATGCACCATAAAAGTCCTTTGATGTTGATAAAATAAAGTAATTGGTGTCATTTGAGAAATATTGTGACCATCTTAAGGGACTCATTGGAAAAAAACAATCCATTCTTTAGAATATTATTGCTTGGCTTGAGGAATATCAATTAAAATTCAAATATCAAGAAGGCCCAGACCATGGCAATCTTGCCCTTATGCTGGAAGGATATACCAAGTATAAAATCAAGTTGGCAAAGGATTCCATCATCCAGGTCGACTCTAGAACATAACAAGATATTTTAGTTTTTTTGAGTTTGCACCACTTCTTTCTTCCCTTCCCTCCCTTATTTCTTCTCATTTCCCAATGGGAAGCCATTTTAATTAGCTCATTAGTAGCACATCCCTTTCAGTTAGTTTTTGTGTAATCATGAGGATAGGAAAGGGAAATTTTTGTTTGCTATGTAAAAGGACAAATGTTTTTTATTATCCCTTATGATATTTTCCTCCATGTAGATAACTAGAAAATATTCTACCAAGGTAGAGGATCAATATTACCATCATCACAAGATCATGATCATATCTAAGGAGTCATGTTTGTTACAAAGTTTAACAAATTTTAGGCCTATGAATGAATCTTCTAGCTAGAGAATCTTTAGGAATATGCTAGGCTTAGCTCAATTGTATAAGCAAAGGGGGTTTTTCCCTTTATATAGGTTGGTTAAATTTTTGAGTCAAGATCTATAGCATCAAATAATTCTCTCTGTATGATCCTTTTAGTACCAAATTGGTTTCAGATGTAAAATCATTGGCAAACTTTGAAAGCATTATACATGTCTCCCTTGTCATAGAATTGTTTTACATAGTGTTGGTCTATTATGTTGTTTAAAACACATTGTATTCATTTTTTATTCAATTTATAAATGAAATTTGTTCATGGTTTCTATTATATTTCTATTGTTGAAGTACAATGTTCTATTTTACATGCTTAGTTGATTGGTAATCTGGTGTATTCATCTTTATGGAAATCATTTAGAGTGTATATCTAGATTGTAAAATCCTTTCTGATTTGAAATTTGGGAAAAGGGTGTTGATAGAATTTTTAAGGGTAGTCTTGGGCTCATGGATTCAATTATAAGGGGTTCTTGAAGGATATCACTTGTGCATGATTTCATCTCATTTGTTTCTTATCTATATTACATTTGCTAGTAAAGATGACATAGTCATTTAGTTGAATTTCTTTGTGCTCATTTGTTAACCCTCCACTTTAATTTTTATTAACTGATAATATTTTCCTACCCTATCTTAACCTACATATAACATGCCCTTCACATATCTAAAGTGTTATTTACCTATAGATGCATAAATATTGTATACTTAACATGTGTTTACATCTTGTACATTAAATATTAACATTATAATCTCTTATTCAGTCATGTGTTGTTAAACATACTTAATAATGAAAGTTGCAATCATATTCATATCTATCTTTAGTAGCTTGTGTCTGGTGTAGAACATTTTCTCATTCTATGTGACAACCCTTCCTAGCTCGATTGAGCAAGTTGGTTGTGTTCTATTTAGATTTGTGTTTCTTTGTGCCAATAATACCCATGGATATTGAATTGTATAATCTCTCCATGTGAATGAGATACCCCTTAGGTCCTCTCACCTTGGTAGCAGGGAAGTAACCATACCCTTTGTAGGTACTCAGGAAGGGTTGACACACAACTTGCTCAATCAATCCACCAGTTACTACTCATGCTATAGGAAGAGTTGGTTATCTATGAATGAGATACCTTATGTTCTAGGTCCTCTCTCCATGTGTTTTATTATTTTTCCTTGTTCTCTATTGTTACTACATTGATCTGACTATCTTTTGTCCATCCATGACCAACTAGTTTTTTGGCATTATGACTCTGCTAGGGATGTTCACCCCTATGTTTTAATAAGATTTAAAATGTTCTTGGAATTATCTTTAGTATGTGAATTTTTTTCATTCTATTAGTTGTTGTTAGTAGTTCTATTTGTTCTGGTCTAGAAGTTTTTGCTTCTAGTGGTGACTCTGTTACTTTTAAATTTTAAAGGTCAATGCCTATTATATGTACTCTTCTCTATCTTTAAGATTTTTTATTTATATCTACAAAGTTAGAGGGTACTAGGTATTCTTTTCAAAAAAATACATCTAAAGAGCTTTTCTATGAGTTAAAAGGTCAATATAGAAGGAAACAAGTGTGGAAGCCCATTTTAGGCCAAAAATTAGGAAATCAAGTAAGACCTGAATAGTTTGTCCCCCATTTCATTTCCCCCACTTTCTCAAACATACCTTTAGTTGAAGGATACTAGAGTGATTGAAAGAAATTTGAGCTCCCTGCTAGTCAAGCTCCTTCTCCATGAAGAATTCTTTATCCTCCTCCAAGGCCATTAAGGTTTCATTCTATTTCTCCTGTTTCAAGTCCTTCTCATAGTATTCATTCATAGTTATCCCCTAGTTCATCTTCATATTTAGATTTAGAGATGGGAGACCATGATTTGAGAAGGAGGAGGTTTAATGAAGGTAGTGACAATGATGGAGAAGATGATCAAGGTCTGTGTAATATATGTAGATCATTTATGATCCCAAGGTTTAGACCTATAAACTTTGATGGTATGCCTAGTTTCCCTAACAAATTTCCCATTAAAACTATAAATATATTGCCTAAATTTCAAAGTAATAATGTTGTGTCTAGGGAACAACATTTAAAAGCTTTCCTGAATGTTATTAAAGACTATGAAATTGGTCTAGAAGATGTGTGCATAAAGCTCTTTGTGATCACACTTGAGGAAGAGGCCCAAGAGTGGTTCAAATCCCTCCTTGATGGATCCATAGACACATAAAAAGCTATTATTGATGCATTTAATATGAAATATGGTGATAACATCGATCCCATATTCTTATTTGCCAAATTTGAGAGCCTAAAAAAGAATCCTAATGAGTGTGTTAAGGATTTTAATTCTAGATTCAATAATGTATTGAGAAGGCTACCAGAGGACATAAGACCCAGTGGTGTTGCTTATTTTATAAAGTATTGCAATGCATTTGACAAGAAGGTATCCTATTATCTTAGAGACAAAACTCCCAAAAATCTGAGGATGGCTTTTAATTTGGCAATCCATATAGAGAATAACATCAAAGTTGTGGGAAAGCCTTTGAATAAGAGGGTTGATGTCAAATTGGTGAATCTATAAAATCCTCAAACCTCCCATAAGAATGTAGATATATAGGAGGTTGTGAAGGCTTTGGTTACTATTGTGAAGGAAATTTCTTACAAGTTGGCTAGATCAAAAAAAGGGCTATCTCAGGGTTCTTCTAACCATGATGATAGGAGGGATCACAAGAGAAAAGCAATAAATCATCCCAGAGACCAAGATCAAGGTTGACCATCTTTCCAAGGAAAAAATATGACAAAGGAAAGGGGCTTGTAAGGGATGACAATCATGAGAGAAACTAGAACCAAGGAAGTGGAAGGGAAGTACCAGATCCTTAGTTGTAAAGGTCAATGTAGTTGACTATGATATCGACTAGTGTGACAAGTGTTTCCTTCCTCATCCTCCATGTAATATAGTTGATAATGATGGTTAAGGTGAAACAATTTTGAATCTACATATGATGAATATGACATCTATATTGTTAAATTCTATGATATGGAAAGTTACACATTCCAAGGGGAAGTTGTGGGTGATTTAAACTATTCCTGGTTATGAAGGCACTCTAGCCTATTAATGTTTTACTTTCCAAATTAGTGAACTAGATGTTATGGATTCTTATCCATCTATAGAGCTAATGAATGATGCAACTATTCAAGAATTATAGAGAGCATGTGAAAATGTATAGGTCTCAACCCCAAACTTTATCTATGAGATAAATATGATGCATGAATATGAATTGCTTGTTCATGATTTTGAGTTTCTGAGATTAATGATGAAATAGAAATATGGGGATTCACCTCCATTAGTTGAGGACTGGTATTTGATGATCCACATAGCAATTGCCCAAAAGGAGTATAATTTGATAAGTAAAGATCAAAATGCTCTTTTAAAGGATAAAGACTTTGTTGATCCTAGATTAGAGGCAAAAGAGAAAGAGACTAAAGGGAGTAAGGAGGTCCTAAATTCCACCAAGCTTGGTTTCGTACCTTACAATTCTAATCCAAAAGGTACCTAGGCCAAGAATAAAACTCCTTTGTTTTCTAGTATTCCCAAGAAGGATGAGCCTAGGAAGCCTCCCTTGAAGAGTGAAGTTAAGAATGTTGGATCTCCTACTTTTATTCCCTTGACTCTTGAGGGGTGTATCCCAAATGAAAGTGTCACTAGTCTACCTGCTAACACTCCTTTGCCTAAATACAATATATGTGACATGGCCCATGTATTGAGTCAACTGAAGGTCATAGTACCCTTTATGGAATTGCTCAAAATTCTAGAGCATAGGAGAAGATATTTGAAATATTTAGGATTCAATAAGAAAATTACTACCAATGAGATTGTTGAAGCTAAGCCTTCTCCCACTTCTCTTATGGAAAGTGAGAACACCTTAGAATCCCTTAAACATCACTTAGATTATTTAAGAATAACATTGGTAGAGAGTCATCTAGATGTCAACCCATTCTATACCACCCTACTAATTAATGGTTTAATTATCTATAGCTACATGTTTGACTCTGGTGCATCTTGTAACATTATACCACTAGCTATACTGAATGATCTCTATATAAGAATAATTGAAGCATATAGACTATGCCTCACCATGGATTCTATATAATTACCTATTTTTGGCATGGTTAAAGGACTAGTGGTGTAGCTCACACAATACCTCGATAAAATCCTAAGTATGGACATTATTGTTGTAGACTATCTATCGAAGTGGGGTATGTTGTTGTCTAGAAAATGGGCTACTAATATTAGGGGTAGTGTTTAGATGGACTTATCATATGCCACTATACCTATGGATGGGAATATGGTTCAATTGAATTGGAAGCCATAAATGTTTCATGTCTTAGAAGATCCCAAATATTAGTTGAATGAAGTGTTGTATGTGGATTCAAATATAGGAAATTTTTTGGGGAGTGTTGAGTATGAGGAACTACGTCTTGAATTTGGTAATATGGATGAAGACTCCATCTAGACTATGCATTTTTATTGAGCATGTTTAAGCATTGGGAATGGAGCAAGGGTTGTCTTATAAGCCTATAATGACCAAGCTTACAAATACTCCTAATTATCCTTTGAGTGCATGAATAATATTGCATAATATGAAGCACTCCTGATTGGTCTCCAGATCACCTGTGAATATGGAATCAAAAAATTTTTGGTCAAGGGTGATTCAAAATTAGTGGTGAAGCAGGTTCAAGCTATTTACACTATGAAATAAAAGAGACTGAAGTAATACCAAAACATTGTATGGGATTGTTTGGAATGGTTCAATGCTTTCAATATTGAGTATCATGACTAAAATCTTAATCAGGTGGTAGATATGCTTGCAAAGAGGGCTATAGAGTTTAAAGTTGAACATAAAAATCCATCTTATGAATATGAGGTAGAGGTGCTGGTAAGGCCTTCTATCCTGAACAACATTGATCGTTGGTAAGTCTTTGATGATGATGATCAAATAAAAAGGTTTATGTGTTGTATATATGATTTTGAAGGAATCATCATAGATTTGGACTCCATGGTATAAGTCTATGATGGAAAAGAAACCTTATATGGAAAATAAATTATCCAATTAAAGAATAATACTATCCCTTGAGGATTGGTTAGTCTTGAAGCATCCTTTGACAAAGCCAACAGAGTCAAACCTAGAAATATTTCTATATCAAAAGATGTAATTGAGATTAACATAGAGACTAAGGATAATCTAAATAAGATATGGATCAATACTCACCTGAGTAAGAAAGGGAAGGAAGCATTTATCAAGCTTTTGATTAAGTACCAAGACTATTTAGCATGGTCATATTTAGAGCTAAAGGCCTATAGGGAGGATTTGTTTTAGCATGTTATCCCCCTCCAACCTAGTACAAAACCATTCTACCAAAAATAGTGACCTATTAATCGCATATTTACCACCAAAATGTAAGAGTAACTAAACAAATTAAGGGATGGTGGGATCATTCAACCCATCAGGTATTCATTATGGGTGTCCAGTCTGGTCCCTATGAGAAATAAGAATAGAGGCATTCAACTCCATGTTGATTTACAAAATTTAAACAAGGCTTCACTGAAGGATAACTATCCATTGCATAATATGGAAAACATGCTTCAATATATTATTGGCTCTAAGCTATTGTCAACTCTAGATGGCTTTTTTGGCTACAACCAGGTAGTAGTAAAAGAGTCTAAAATGTCTAAGACTACCTTCACTACCCCATGGGGCACCTATGTATATATTTGAATGCCTTTTGGCTTGATGAATGTAGCTACCACATTCTAGAGAGCATTGGATGTATTTTTTGGGGTTAATTAACTAATTCATTACATTTTATTAGGATGATATTACAGTGTACTCCAAGAAAAGGGATAACCACTTAGGGCACTTAGAGTAGATGCTTATCAGATGCAAGGAGTTTGAAATTTCTCTTAATCCTAGGAAGTGCCACTTTGGAGTATAGAAGGCAAAGCTACTTGGGTACATTGTGTCTAAAAAAGGTGTAATGATATATCCTGAAAGGATAGAATCCATTGATAAGGTACCCATCCCATAAACCAAGAAAGGTATTCAATCTTTCTTTGGCCAAATTAATTTTTTTAGAATATTTGTTTCCAATTTTATAGAGATTACTATACCCATTACTTTAATGTTAAAAAAGGATCAAACTATAAAGTGGTAAGAAAAGGCTACCAAATCATTTTAGGACATCAAGGCAGCTTTGAAAACTACCTTGGTGCTTGCCAGTTTTGACTATAGAAATTATTTCTAGATATTTTCATTTACCTTTGAGTATACTATTATTTTAGTGATGCTACAAAATAATGATGAAGGTTATGAGTAGACAATTGCATTTTTCAATAAGGTATTACAAGGATCTAAGCTGAAATATACCATAATGGAAAAACAAGCCTTTTCTCTCTTAAAGGCTATCAAATAGTTTAGATCCTACATTCTAAGTTCAAATATCATGGCTTATGTTCCTCACCCTATGGTGAGGGATATAATAACTCAAAATGAAACTACTAACAAAATATGTTGATGGGTCAAAAAATTTCAAGAATATGACCTAGAGATATAAACTACTAAGTTGGTCAGAGGCATGGGTCTGACCAAGTTGATAACTGAAACCAACCTACAGGATATAGAGGTGAATAATGTAGAAGGGGTTGTTGATAACCCTAAATCTAAGTATAATCAATATCTATAGTACAAATATATAGTACATTATTTAAAGACTCTAAATTTTCCTCCCCACTTAGAAAAAAATCAAAGGAGGACCTTGAAATTAGTATCCCAGAAGTATCTTCATTTACAAGATGATCTGGCTTGGAGGAACCCAGATGGTGTCCTCTTGAGGTGATTAGTGAAACATGAGATTTCCAAACTAGTTACATATTTCCATAGTGGTGTGTGTGGTGATCACTTTACTACCAAAGTCACTACATATAAGATTATAAGGGCTAGTTATTGGTGGCCCACTCTATTCAAAGATGTTGCTACTATGATAAGGAGATGTGAAGAATGCTAGTGATTCTCTAAGAAAATGAAAGCATCTAGATCACTTCCCTTATAGCCAATTTTTATTGAGGGACCTTTCATGCAGTAAGGAATGGACTTCATGGGTGACATATCAAATTCTTTAAGTGTTGGTCATAAGTGGATCTTAGTAGCTACTGATTACTTCATGAAATGGGTTTAAGCAATCTCTACCAGAAAATCAACCCACTAGGTATTTATTGATTTCCTTTTAAATAATGTGATTTTTTTATTTAGAGTGTCAGTTAAAATTATATGTGACAATGCCATGTGCTTTAGAGCAAAATAGTTACTTACATTATGTGAAGAGTATGGGATTGATATATCATATTCCTCCAATCACAATACACAAGGAAATGGGCAGGTTGAGTCCAATAACAAAAAATTATTGAAGATTATTAAAATGACTTTGGATGCTAACAAAAGGAAATGGGGTGAGAAGTTGAATTTTATTGTCTGGGCTGATAGGCTGAATCCTAAGAGGTCTACTACAAGAATCCCCTTTGAGCTTGTTTACGGAGCTCAAGCTATTTTACCCCTTAATCTATAGTTATCTACTTACCAATTCATGCAATAGATAGTTGAGGATAAAGAAAAAATAGAAAATTATAAGGAAAAGACCAACCAAATCATAAAGCTTGATGAATCTTGTAGATAAGCTCGAGAAAAGCATTTAAAGTTTAAGGAGAGGCTCAAAAATATATTTGACAAGGTCACCCTAAGAGTTTTTCAAACTGGTGATCTGGTCCTACTCTATGATAGCAAACATGAAGATAAGGGAAAACATGGTAAATTTGGTTCCCTACAGATGGGTCCCTACACCATTAATTATCAAATAGGGAACCATAAATCCTATCTCATAGATATTGATGGTGAAATCTTAGAATTATTAGTTAATGGTAGGCACCTCAAACACTTTAAAATTAACTCTATGCTAACCTATGTAAATATCTACATGTTATATATTCCCTTTGTTCTTTGTTACCCTATTTGGGGTTGTGTTTATACAATTTATGTTTTCTCCTTTTCTTTCTTGGTTGTCTTCAAATGCCTTATAATAACTTTATTCACCCATGGTGTTTTTTTCTTGCCTTTATTGCAAATTCTTTGATTCTATAGTCTAATGGATAGGTGTCTAGTCTAGTGTTCTTTGTGTACCCATTGGTGGTGTACATCCATAAGAAGGAGCTAATGTTGAAACCCAAATATATACCAAGTATTTTATGCTCTTTTCAATGTCAAAATATTTAGGAGGTTGAAAATCTATTATGTTCCTATATCTTTATCTATGGTATTATGTTGATTTTCCAAGTTTCATGAGAGCCTATATTAGTGCACAAAGGTGCACTAGATAAATTAGGCCCTTGTCGATGAAAAGGCCTAAGTCCAGCTTGGGTTGAGTATCAATGTTTAATTCATTAGCCCCATTTATGTCTCCATGTTTTCTTTTAGAAGGTCAAGTTCATAATTTTCTTAGTCTTTGTTGTGCCTTTTATTGGTGAAGGTGTTTTTCCCTTAGATTTTTTAGGCCTTTTGCACAAACACAATGTCCAATAGAAATAGGTATTTAGTATTTTTGTCTTAGATAAAAATACTGAAGACTTATTCTCATCAAACATTTTATTTACTACAAAAGTTTTGAAATAATTCCATACCTTATCTTTTTGGTCTGTCTTAAGTATTTTTAGATCATTTGTTTTAGACTTTTTGTCTACAACAAAAATTCTGAAGGGCACTTTCCCTTCAAATGATTTTCTCACATAAAAATCTCAAAGGATTTTTAGGGTCATTTTGCCCTTACGAAATCTCTGAAGGAACATTTCCTTTAGGCATTTTGCCTTCACAAGATTCCTAAAGGGAACTTTTAAAGGATCATTTTGCCTCTACAAAATGTTTAAAGGATTATTTCCTTTAGGCATTATGCCCTTGAAAAATTCTTGAAGGGTGTCTACCAAAAATTTTGAATGACATTTTTTGAAGATGAAGGACATTTTTAATAGTTCCAAAGGAATTGTAAGGTTTAGCTAAAGGTTTCACGGTAAGAATATTCACTAAGAGAATATAGAAATGTATTAAAGTCTCCTTGCATACATTGATTTTCTACCTTATGCTTGAAGAAGAAATGTTCTGGGGCCTCAGATGACATTGCCAAATTGTACCTTCAATGTGTTTTGGTGACTGAGGTGAGGAATTGCCTGATGAGTTGAAAGAAAGACATGTGGTTATCTCAAGGGGCTCCTAAGACTTTATCCCAAGAAAATGCCTAGATTAGATTTGTCAAATTTACAAGGTAATGACTTGTTTATTTCCTTTTATAAGTAATGAGAGCATTTTCAAGGGTTAGAAGGATATTGGACCCTTCCCCATATCAAAAAGGATGGTGCAAAGGTAAATAATTGATAGAGAGTTTGAGCTAACATATAACTTGGACATGTGGTGGATCTTCAACATTTTATAAGTTTTGAGTCCCTTTTGAAGATTGCCTCACTTACCTTTTGGTGGGCAAAGTGTAAAAAGTCTCTAGGGCTTGAACACCCATATTTATAAGGTAAAGTAATGACACATGGTAGGTTCTTGGGGTTTTTTAAGTTTTAGGCCCTTCTTGAAGATTGCCTCACTTACCTTTTGGTGAGTAAGGTGCAAAAAGTCCTTGAAGGCCTGAAAATCACCAAATTTAAATGTTTGCTTATATGGATCCATGTGTTGCAAGGAGGATTGCCTGACATAAAATAAAACTTTGCACCTTCTCTCTCCTTTTTCAAAATAAGCTCAAATGACTAAAAGTGATAGTTGGTAATTAGCCATTATGCTTCAAAGCATTGATGGCAACCCTAATTTCAAAATGACAAGGATTATAACTAATGAATTTACCTCCATTCAAATTTACCTTTTGTATTCAGAGTTTTTACTTATGTTTTCAAGCTATTTGTGTGCCCTAGCTACATGCAATGTGAAAGAGTGATTACAGTAAATTCTTCAAATATTTTAAGCTTCAATTACATATAGCCCTCCAGAATTTTAGTAAGTGTTATTATAGCTCCTTGTGTTGTGTTATTTGAATGGATTTTGAAGGTATATCGAGGGTAATTTGAGTGAAGAATTTGTTCAAATTCAAAGTATTGCACTAGAGAGTTAGGAAAAAATGGAAACATCTTCAACATTTAAGAAGAGCAACATTGTCTCTATTTTGGATGGAATCAAAGATAGAAATGTTCAGGGGTTAAACTTTATGGCTTTATTGAATGTCTTACATAAACCCAACCCTATTCTAGTAGTTTCCAATCTGGACATGAGTTATATCACCCCTAAAATAACATTCCCCTTGGCTACCCCACACCTGTAATTAGTGATTGTATGTGCTCAAGTATATCAACCTGATATTAGAACTATCATTGATAGTTTCCAATTAGTTATCTACTCTTTCATTCCTTTAGCCCTCAAAAATATGATTAGGACTCATCCCCATCCTAAAATTATCACACTCTCCCTAAAGGAATGCCAAGAGTATGTAGACAAGAATGACAAAACAATATGGGACATTGTCAACTCCTATTGGCTAGTCAAGAAAAGGCAAAAGGTCTCAAGAATGTCTATGAGTCTAAAACTAGTAGAATTCAAATAATTTCCCTAGTATGTGATTACCATGGTAGAAAGGGTTTATGGGATGCCCACTATAGAGATTTTTTAGCCTTGTATGTTCATAATCTTAATCTATGTGTTGGAGTAATAGAAGAAGCTAGATTGGGCCACCATTCTAATTAACAACCTGCACAGGTAGATGATCTAAATTTAGGTTGTAATCCATACAAAATAAGAATTCATAGGTAAATTTTACATATCCTCCTACATGATGTACATCCTGGTGCATAATCAGACATTCCATGGGCTAACCAATTTTTCTAGTGGGATGAGAATATATGAAATTTATCCATAAATTACTCTGGATGGCTTCAAGAAGAATATTTTCAAATTTTACAATTGTTTCTTTAATATTATGATGAGTGTCTTATTTCATCTAAGGAGCCTCAATAGAATGTCAAGGTGGACAAAGAAATAATTGATAAGTATGGTACCTCATATATTCAATTCATAATGTTCACTTATATCAAAATAAGTGCCTACTCAAGGTCTCCACATAAGTTGCCAAGATACCTAGATGATAGATTAGCAGTGATGGAGTTGAGTTGATAGATGGTGAGTGACAAGAAATATAAACAATCTCTATAAATTTCTAGTTGAGATTGGACACTATTCATGTCCTTCTATTACCAAATCAAAGGGATTGGAACAAGATATGGGATAGTATGTGATTGACAAGATGCTACCCAAGCCAAAATATGATATCAAATGGTTGGTAAACATAATAACTGGTGTGATTCTACATCAATCACATTATGAAGACATCTAGTCTAATTGCACTACCAAGGAAGATGTCAAGAAGATAGATTATATGAGGCTAACAATGTAAGAAGTCATTGCTTACAATATTGCTTCCATCCCTCAGGATATGGTGGAAGATAAAAAGACATTGTTTATAGTGTATAATCAGTCCAATATTGAAGCTCAACCCATCTCATAAGCAGATCTCACCACTAAGGAAAATGATTCCATTTTATGGAGAGCCATAACAATTATGAAAAGAACCTTCAGGTGGTTGAAGGAACATGGGGTTGATCTTAGTGCTTATGATACCCATACCCTCTAGGAGCTCAAACAAGTTTAAGAGTTAAAGGGTTTCTTCCCAAATTATAGTTGTGTTCCTTTACCTCCACCAATAGTAGCAAAAGGAAAATGGAAGAGCAAGGTTGGTGATGTTGATTGCACCAAGCTGATTGATGTGGAGTCCATATCTGCATCACGATCCAAGGTAGAATTATCCTTCTCAAACTTAATAAGTCTAGTTAAGAATTGGGATAATATTGCTACTGGGGAGGTTATATTGGCTAGTGCCACCCTAATATCCATTACATCATAGGGATCCCCAATGATACCATCCATCTTAGTAGTTATCCCAATGGTCAATCTAACTATTATTCCAAATCCTCCACCAACACAATAAACAACCATTATCCCTCCCTCAAATAATATTTCAAGGAAGAGAGAAGGTGAAGAAGAGGTAGAGCAACCCAAGCAAAAAATATTCAAAATGTCTCTACAGCCTCTAATTGGGATTCCTAACAAAAGAAAGGAGCTTATTTTAAGGAACTACCTTCTAAGGAACTCTCCATGAAAAGGAAAGAGGATCATTCCTGATATGCTTAGAGATTGAGAGATATGAGTGATGAAGAAGACTCAAATGAAGATAGGCCCATTATATAGGTGATGAAGAATCAATTAACATTCAATCCTCAATTAAAAATTGGATAGAGGACTCCAAGGGAAGGACCCCAAACCCTAGTGAAGGTCCTAATGATTGGTTTATTTGTAGAAGAGGATCTCTCAGGAGTAAAAAGTAAGGGTAATGAGGAATAAATTTTGGCCTCAAATGATCCTATTTGTTATGAAGATGTTATGTAGGTTGGATTTGAGGTAGCCATACAAGTTTAGGCCCCTCAATAAGGATCAATCTCATCAGATATAAAGACATTAGTTGAAAATATCATCACCCAGCCACTAGGCCAAGGTGATTAAGTTGAAGTTGAAGAAATGAATAAATATGATGAGATAAATGAGGTAGATTTGAAGCAAGATATTCAAGTCACCATTGATTTTGAAGTGGTGGTTGAGAAAGAAGGACTACAAGTAGCTCCAGAGGTATCACAAGTTGTCCCTTCCCCTCCAAAGATGTCAAGTTCAGCACTAGAAGAGAAGGCAAGTCCAAAGGAAGGTGGGGGAGAAAACCTACAATTGGGTACCCCTACCCATATGGAAATAAATAAGGAATTGGATCAATCAAATAAAGATGTTGAGGAGGGTAATTTAGGAAGTGTTGCTTCAATTGAAATACCTCAAGGTCTCCTTCCTCACATCAAGGTTCATGATCCAATTCATAATAAAGGTCTAGAGGCCATGATTGGTGAAGAGTTATCTAAAGGAAAAAAAGAGGTTACCATAGCCTCATCCATACATGAAGATCAAGTAAATAAATAAGGTGAAGTGGTTGCATACCCTTTCTATCAGTCAGCAAGACAAGGGAGCTCCATTGAAAATTTTCTCAAGGAGTCTCACTAGTTTGGGCTAGATTTTGAATTTTTAGAGAAAATAGAGCCAAACTTGGAAGGGGAACTTGGAGTAAACAAAGGTGGTGAGGAGTTTTAAAGTGATGAAGAGATTTAATAGTTTATGTTGAGTCCACAACCCATTCCCATGGAAATTCTTACATCAGTTAATCTAATGACACCACCTTACACTATCTCAAAGCTTGCATCAATGTCCACTACATCAATGGTATTTTAGACCAAACCCCCTCTCTGGGTCAAATAATATGTCAAATAAAAGAAGGAAATCACGAGTAATATTTAAGATATTGATGTAGTGAAGATCACTTAGGCATACAAGGCTAAACCTCCAGGAAGGCCAAGACACATTCCAAAATAACATTCACTACTATAAGAGAAAGGAATGTAGAGATAGCCATTCCTCCATAGGATGATTTGAATAAATATTATCCCCTTGAGAGTTACATTGTTTACAAATAAAATCTAGGGGAGCCATCAAGGAATGAGCTAAAACATAGCTCATATATTTTGGTGAACATGGTGGCTCACCAAATGGACAAAGACAAAGCCACTATGGAGGAGTTGAAGGCACAAAATCAAGCTATGATCTAATACTTATAAAATATACTAAGTGAGCCCAAGGTAGTAACTCCAAATACTAGTATTGCTTTAGAGAATCCTCTCTTCTTAATAGAGTCATTTTATTTTGATCAAATTGATGACTTGAAGTCCAGAGAAAGGGTGATAGAAAAATGGTAAGAAGATTTATGCACCAGGGCTGAGGAAATAATCCATTCAACATTAGAATTCTTGGATAATATAGTGGATAATAAAAGGGATTATGATGCCTAAAAATTTATTTATGAGGAATACATTAGGAATTAGGAATGAGTCTAGTATAAAATAGATGAGATCTACAAGATAGGCACCAATACTTTGATAACTATATATATCATTGCTCTAAATGATCACATGAGGCCTAGAGAGTGTTAACTATAAATCAAGCATTGATTGGTGATGATCAAAGATGGCATCTTTGATTTGAAAGGATAATAATAGTCCCTCAAGATTTTAACAAAAGAGATAGTTGTTGCACTAAGAAAGATAGTAAGCCTTGATGGTGCAAATGATTTGGAGAAAGAGGTAGTATGCACTAATCTAAAAAACCTCATTAATGTACCATAAGATTCCTTTAACTATAAATCAAGCATCGATTGGTGATGATCAAAGATGCCATCTTTGATTTGAAAGGATAATAATAGTCCCTCAAGATTTTAACAAAAGAGATAGTTGTTTCACTAAGAAAGATAGTAAGCCTTGATGGTGCAAATGATTTGGAGAAAGAGGTAGTATGCACTAATATAAAAAACATCATTAATGTACCATAAGAGTACTTTAATATTGATAAAATAAAGAAATTGGTGTCACTTGAGAAATATTGTGACCAGCATAAAGGACTCATTGGATAAAAGCAAGCCATGCTTTAGAAGATTGCTACCTAGCTTGAGGAATATCAAGTAGAATTCAAATATTAAATAGGCCTAGACCATGAGAATTTTGCCCCTATATTGGAAGGATATACCAAGTATAAAATCAAGTTGGTGAAGGATTCCATCATCTAGGTTGAATCCAGAACATAACTAGATATTTTAGTTTTATTGAGTTGGCATCACTTCTTTCTTCCCTTCCCTCCATTCTTTTTTCTCATTTCCTGCTGGGAAACCATTGTAATTGGATCATTAGTGGCACATCCATTTTAGTTATTTTTTGTGTAATAATGAGGATAGGAAAGGGACATTTATATCTACTATGTAAGAGTACAAAGGTTTTATTTTATCCCTTATGAGATCTTCCTCCATATAGATAACTATAAAATATTCTGCCAAGGTGGAGGATCAATATTGCCATCATCATAGGATCATGAGCATATTTAAGGAATCATGTTTGTTACAATGTTAATAGACTCCAAACCCATAAAGTAATCTTCCAACTAGAGCATCTTTAGGAATATGCTTGGCTTAACTCAATTATATAAGTAAATTGGGTTTATCCCTTTACATAGGTTGTTTAAATCATTGAGTCAAGAGCTATATCCTCAAAGAATTATCTTTGTGTGATCCTTCTAGTGCCAAATTGGTTTTAGCTATAAAATCATTGGCAAGATTTGAGAGCATTATATATGTCTCCCTTGTCATAGAATCATTTTTCATAGTATTAGTCTATTATGTTGTTTAGAACACATTCTATTCATTTTCTATTCAATTGATAAATGAAATCTGTTCATGCTTTTCATTCTCTTTCTATTGTTAAAGTACAGTGCTCTATTTTACATGATTACTTGATTGGTAATATAATGTATTCATCTTTATGGTAGTCATTTAAAGTGTATATCTAGATTGTAAAATCCTTTATTCTTTAAAATTTGGGAATAGGGTGTTTATATCCTTTTTAAGGGTAGTCTTGGGCTTGTAGACACCTAAATCTGGCCACCAATAACCTCCAACCAGGGTTTTGACCAATTTCCATCTAAAGTGCACAATTTGGCTTAAAAACACTAAAACATGCTAAATGATGTGAAACTAACATATTCAAGTGCCGATTTTAGCTAGAGTATCATTAAATGGGGAAATGTAATTTATGGGCCAACTAACTTTGATCAAATCATTTTGAGTTAAAATGCTAATTTTGCACCTGGGTGCTCTAGATTGCTCTTTTTGTTAAGATGTGGAGCTAAAAGCTTCATCAAGGAGCGATTTGCAAGGTTGCAGCAGTTACACAGTCACTGACATCGATCAGGAGTGACTGACGTCGGTCAGGAGTAGTTGAGGAGTCACCGGTGTCGGCAGGGATCAGCCGACGTTGGTCACAGGAAAGCAAGCAGGAACCGGTGTTGGTTACCTATGCGTCCAAAAAGCTATTTTTGAGGACAGAACCGAGTGTTTGCATGATGAGATTAAGTTGTAATCTTAAGTCCACGTCTCTATTATTAGTAAGACTATTTTTAGAGCCCTTGTTTAAGAGGCTTAAATGTTGGTTATAAATGCATGCTCAAGTTTCCTAATTCTATATTAGGATAGATCTTCTTAACTTATTGTAGTGTATTGAATGTTGAAGAATAGTACAAAATTGTATAGGTGAATCAATCCAGGTTGTTGGAGTTGATTGTACTTGAGAGAGAGAGCTCTTGAGGGAAAGAGATCTAGAGAGAGATCTGTACATCTAAGAGAGGTGTGGAAGAAAAGAAGTTTCTTCAGTTGTATTCCTTCTGTAAAGAGTTTAATAGAAGTTTTTAGGGTGGTTTCTTGTATCTCTTGTTCTTTGCTATTTATCATTCTAGTTACTTATCTATCTGATTTAATTCCATGGTTTATTGCTTTCATAAGTGTAATCAAATTGTTGGTTGATCCCCAACAAGTGGTATCTGAGCCTGGTTGCAGGTTTTAGAGCTTGATATCCACAAGTGGTATCAGAGCTTAGGTTCACTAACAGGTGGTTCAGATCTGTCTAGTATGTATTGATTACAGGGTACTCACAGAAGTTTCTATAGGGATTTTTGTTTGAGTGGGAGAAGCAATGGCAAAAGAAAGTAAATTGAGAATGGAGAAGTTTAATGGCAAGAATTATCAACATTAGAGAATGCAGATAGAGGACTATCTATATCAAAAAGATCTATACTTACCGTTAGGTGGGATTGCAAAGAATCCCAAAGACATGGATGATGAAGAATGGGGAGTTCTTAATAGAAAGGCTCTGGGGTTTATAAGACTGAGTTTGGCATCTACTATGATATCTAATTTATCACAAGCAAAGATAACGGTAGAGTTGATGACTACTTTAGAAAATTTGTATGAAAAACCCCCAGCTTCTAATAAGGTATATCTTATGAAGCAGTTATTTAATTTGCATATGCAAGAAGGTGGATCTGTATCTAATCACCTAAATAATTTCCATGGAATTGTAAATCAATTAAGTTCAGTCAAAATAGTGTTTGATGATGAAATTAAAGCTCTTTTAATATTATGTTCTTTGCCTGAAAGCTAGCATAGCTTGGTAATCAGAGTTTCTAATACTGCATCTGCCTCAAATATTTTAAAAGTAGAGGATGTTGTTAATGTGATCTTGAATGAGGAAATTCACAAGAAAAGCACAGAGGAAACATCAAGGAATGATTTAAGTTTTGAGAGCAGGGGAAGGCAAAAAGAGAAGAGCAAGAGGAGATCAAGGTCTAAGTCAAAGGTGAGAGGTAGATCCAAATCCAGAAATGGCAGGAAGCCATAATGCTGGAATTATGGAAAGATGAGGCAAATAAGCAGAGATTGCTGGTCAAAGCCTAAGGAGGACAATCAACACGAAGGAAAGGAAGAAGCAAAGGTTGCAGGTATTGCACAAGATGCTTTAATATTCTCTTTGCATAATAATATAGAATCTTGGGTGTTAGATTCTGGTGCATCTTTTCATGCTACCCCTAATAGAGAATATTTTAGTGACTATATCCATGGAGATTTTGGAATAGTATATTTAGGGGATGATGAGCCTTGTAAAATTATTGGCAAAGGAAAAGTGCAGATGAAAATGCAGAATGACAACACATGGGTGTTGAGAGATGTGATGCATGTTCTTAGCTTGAAGAAAAATTTGATTTTTGCAAGAAAGTTAGGGGATGAGGGTTGTATAGTAACTCTCACAGCTGAATTTTGGAAGGTGACCAAGGGTGCACTTGTAAAGGCCAGAGATAAGAGAGTAGGTACTCTCTATTTATGTAATTGTGTTACTAATATTTCTCCTTATGTATTATCTACTTCAGATGTGGATGCAAAATTGTGGCACTTAAGGCTTGGCCACATGAGTGAGAAGGGGATGTCTATTCTTAAGTCAAGAGGTAAGCTTTCAGATTTGAAAAACATAGATCTAGAATTTTTTGAGCATTGTGTGTTTGGAAAATAGAAGAGGGTGAGTTTTCTTAAGACTGGGTCAACAAAGAAGAAGCATAAGTTGCAGCTTGTTCACATAGACGTGTGGGGACCGGCTCAAGTTTCTTCTATTGGAAGATCACAGTACTATGTTTCATTCATAGATGATGCTACAAGAAAGGTATGGATCTATTATATTAAGAAGAAATTTGATGTATTTGAGACTTTTAAGATTTGGAAAGCTATGGTTGAGAATGAAACAGGCAGAAGATTGAAGTCCCTGAGATCTGACAATGGTGGTGAGTTCTGCATCTATAAGTTCAGAGATTATTGTTATATGCATGGAATCCACAGGCAAAGGATGGTTCCAAGGACACCTCAGTAGAATGGAATTGCTGAAAGGATGAACAAAACAATAATGGAGCGTGTAAGGTGTATGAGATTGCATGCTGGTTTGCCCTTAGAGTTTTGGGTAGAAGCTGTTGACACTACAGTGTACCTGATTAACAGAGGACCCTCTACAGCTTTGGATGGTGGAATTCCAAAAGAGGCATGGATAGGTAAAAATGTAGATCTCTCATATCTCAAAGTTTTTGGTTGTGAAGCCTTTGTGCACGTTGATAAGGAAAATAGAAAGAAGTTGGATGCTAAGTCTATGAGGTGCACATTTATTGGCTATAGCTTAGATGATTTCAGTTTTAGGTTTTGGAATCTAGGAACTAACAAGATAATTAGGAGCCGTGATGTTGTTTTTAATGAAAAAGTGATGTATAGTGATCAGTTGAAGAAGCTGAATCAATCTGGGTAGAGCAATGGAGAATTGGACGAGGTGACGGTCCAAAATGAGCTCACGGGAAAAAGAAATAATCACTTGCAAGAAAACACAAAGACCAATGTCGACAGGTTAGGAACCGATGTCGACATAACAGAAACTGATGTCGGTCATACAGAGACCGACATCGGTAGGACAGGCACTAACATTGGTTAGGCAGAACTGACGTTGGCTAGTAACAGGTCTAGAGGTGACTGAGGTCGGTCACTGTCAGAGAATTTGGGTGGATAGGGTGTTGTGAATGAGTCTTAGATGCCCATCAGGAGGTCATAAAGGGTAAGTAAACCTCCAATTCAATATTCTCCTTCTTTATTCTATTTATTATTAACTGATGGTGGAGAACCATAGAGTTTTGAAGAAGCATTATAGGTGGAGTCCAAGAGTCAGTGGGAGTGTGGCATGGTTGAGGAGATGGAGTCCTTGAGAGAGAACTAAATATGGGATTTGGTTGAGTTTCCAGCTGGTAAGAGGACACTGAAGAACAGATGGACCTACAGGTTGAAAGAATGTGAGAATGGACAGATGAGATATAAGGCCAAGTTGGTAGTGAAAGGATTTACACAAAAGCTAGGTATTGATTTTGGTGAGATTTTTTCTCCTGTTGTTAAAATGACTTCTATACGGGTTGTACTGTCTTTAGTTGCTATTGAGGATTTGCATCTTGAGCAGCTTGATGTTAAGACAACATTTCTTCATGGAGATTTGGATGAAGAAATATATATGGATCAGCCGGAAGGATTTGAGGTTAGAGGTAAGGAGAAGTTAGTGTGCAGATTGAAGAAAAGCTTGTATGGCCTCAAACAAGCTCCTAGATAGTGGTATTTGAGATTTGACAGGTTTATGACTGAGCATGGCTATAGTAGGTGTCAATCTGACCATTGTGTGTATTTTAAGAGATTGGATAATGGTAGATATATTATCTTGTTGTTGTATGTATATGATATGCTGGTTGCAAGATCACACATGCAGGATATCTCTGAGCTTAAGGTGAAATTAGCTCAAACATTTTCCATGAAGGATTTGGGAGCAGCAAAGAAAATCCTTGGCATGAGCATTAAGAGGGACAAGAAAAATCACATGTTGATTTTGTCTCAAGAGGATTATGTGAACAAGGTGTTGAAATGGTTCAATATGCAGGATGCAAAACTGGTAAGCACACCTTTGGCTGGACATTTTAAGTTGAGTAAAGAACAATGTCCTAATTCACATGATGAGGTAGAGTACATGAGTAAAGTTCCATATTCTTCCATAGTAGGGAGTTTAATGTATGCAATGGTTTGTACTAGACCGGATATTGCCCAAGCAGTGGGAGTTGTAAGTAAGTATATGGCCAATCTAGGAAAGGAACACTGGAAAGCAGTTTAGTAGATCCTTAGATATCTGAGAGGAACCAACAGTAGGCATTTGTGCTATGTAGGTTCAGATACTTCTCTACATGGTTATGTAGAATTAGATATGGTAGGTGATTTGGATGGTATAAGGAGCACCACAGGATATGTTTTCACTGTAGGTGGAACGGCGGTTAGCTAGATATCAAAGTTGCAGAAGGTTGTTGCCTTGTCAACTACAGAAGCAGAGTATATTGTAGTCACAGAGGCTAGCAAAGAGATGACATGGATGACATGGTTCATGGAAGAGCTTGGAAAGAAGCAAGAGAGTTACAGACTATACAGTGATAGTCAGAGTGCCATTCATTTGGCTAAGAATTCAGCCTTTCATTCAAGAACAAAGCATATACAGCTTAGGTACCACTTCATAAGACAGGTATTGGAGGATGGTGAGTTGAAGTTGGAGAAGATCCATACAGATAAGAATCCTACAGATATGTTAACCAAGCCAGTTACAGAGGAGAAGTTGAATCTTCATTCAACTTCTATTGGTCTTCATGATTGAGTTGAAGATGGAGGAGCTAGAAGATGTTGTTGTACAGGTACTGGTGCAGCTATTTATCTCCAAGTGGGAGATTGTTAAGATGTGGAGCTAAAAACTTCACCAAGGAGCGCTTTGCAAGGTTGCAACAGTTACACAGTCACCGGTGTCGGTCAGGAGTGATCAACGTCGGTCAAGAGCAGTTGAGGAGATGCCAGTGTCGGTAGGGATCAGCTGACGTCGGTCACAGGCAAGCAGGCAGGAACCGGTGTTGGTTACCTGTGCGTCCAGAAAGCTATTTTTGAGGACAAAATCGAGTGTTTGCATGATGAGATTAAGTTGTAGTCTTAAGTCCGCGTCTCTATTATTAGTAAGACTATTTTTAGAGCCCTTGTTTAAGAGGCTTAACTGTTGGTTGTAAATGCATGCTCAAGTTTCCTAATTCTATATTAGGATAGATCTTCTTAGCTTATTGTAGTGTATTGAATGTTTAAGAATAGTACAGAATTGTATAGGTGAATCAATCCAAGTTGTTGGAGTTGATTGTACTTGAGAGAGAGAGCTCTTGAGGGAAAGAGATCTAGAGAGAGATCTGTACATCTGAGAGAGGTGTGGAAGAAAATAAGTTTCTTCAATTGTATTCCTTCTGTAAAGAGTTTAATACAAGTTTTCAGGGTGGTTTATTGTATCTCTTGTTCTTTGCTATTTATTATTCTAGTTACTTATCTATCTGATTTAATTCCGTGGTTTATTGCTTTCATAAGTGTAATCAAATTGTTGGTTGATCCCCAACACTTTTCTATAAATTTTATTGTACGAGATGCATGTCTTTGTTATTTTGTGTTGGTAACATCCTAAATGGGATAATGGATCCAATGCATTTGACATTGACTTCTAATTCCAATCTAGTCAAATTTTGAGCAATAACAAGGCATTCTAATCAATTTGAGTAATTTATACACAAAGTGCTTAATCATGCTTAAGATCTAATTAAACCAAATTAGAGCCTAATTAAGAATTCCATAGAAACTTGTTGAATACTTATTTTTGGAAATGAATATTAAATATTTACATTATCAAGTGACCTCATTTCTTGGGAAGACATCCCTAGGCCATAAATACCACAAATATCAAGATTCATGCCTCCCATGCCTCATCAATGCCCTCCATGCCTCTTAATTGATCCTCTATCCCAAATATTTATGATCCTATTTATCAATTTTAATTGCATAATTAGATTAATCCTTAGCCACACATCTCAATCCTGAGATGGATGGTTTAGGTTGATTTTACCCATTTGCAAAAATCTATAGATGGGAAGCCTTGCCACATGAATAAAAAGTCTTGATAATGCAAATTTATAATGCAAAAATGATTCTAAAAGCTATTTAAATTAGTTTAACCATGACAAATTGATTCCAAGCTAAGCAAGCCACTACAACAAACATTTGAAGCATCCAAGGAAGGTGAAGGATTCTTGTTTTTCTTTACTTTTTAGTTGTGTTTTTCATTTGTTTTTGTTATTAAGCTCA
This sequence comes from Torreya grandis, assembly GCA_037957365.1. Taxonomy (NCBI): domain Eukaryota; kingdom Viridiplantae; phylum Streptophyta; class Pinopsida; order Cupressales; family Taxaceae; genus Torreya; species Torreya grandis. Next base: position 2,077,235 of record JARHVA010001755.1, on the reverse strand, counting down.
CCCTAGTAACTAGGCTTAGAGATGTATGCTATTTAGTGTGTTTTTATCAATTTTTTTTCATTTTTGGACTAACACAATGCTAATCACCTCTCTTGAGTCAAATTCCTAGTTCACATAATGGCATACCTAATAGGACCTAAGTAGCTTCACAAAATTGATCACAATTCTCCTTCAAGCAACTTGATAACTTTTGTTATACATAATCTTGGAGTGGGAAACTCAAAAGATGAAAAAATCAAGAAAAACATGTTTTTCTATAAGTGGTAGGTTTGACTAGACACAGTCACGGGATTATCCTGCAACTCATGGTATTGTCATTCAGACTCGTGGTATTGTGCTTAGCCATTTTTATTTTTAGACTAATTTTGTGTTTTTTTTGTGAGGGTTAACAATACCACTACTTTATAAGTCATTGGATTTCTTTTCAACTCATAGGATTACATAACTGAGTCACGATATTGTCTAACTATTAGCAGTTAGTGACAATAACACAACTCATGAAGTGGTAGGATTGTCTTGCTACTAGCAGGATCGTCAAACCCAGTCATGGTATTGTGACCGAAATCCATATGGTTTACGATACCACAAATTTTAATGTTGTGGTATTGTCTTGCAAGTAGTGGGATTTTCATTTAGATTCATGATATTGTGACTAAATAGTTAGTGGTTAGTTACAATACCACAACTCTTAAAGTTTTGGGATTATCTTGTAAGTAGCGAGATTGCTCTGTCAAATAGTGGTATTATACCACTATGTCAACCCAAGAGTTCATTTTCCTAAGTTGATTGTTTCATCTTTAAAAATGCTTCAAAGATAAACCACATTAACATTTTTCTTATAGGACCAACTAGGAAAATTTCTAAAACATGTTTTGATCATCTTTTGTATGCTTTAAAATGAACTAAGAACATTCTTTTGGTGCTTAATGTAATTTTTAGGTGCTTAAGTAAGTTTTTTAGCATTATTTTTCAAAGTTTACAATTTTAAGACCAAGGGGTCAAATTTGTCTCTAATAGTTGTTTGATCTAGTTTTGTTTAGCAAAGAGAGGGGTGTTGCATGTATGCTCTTCCATTTATCCCCTTTAGGGAACACTTGGAATCAAAAGCACCATTCTTATTATAAATTGCCTAGTCTAAGGCATAGAAAAAACATCATTTAAAACACTCCCCAAAAACTCACAAAAGTATTGGGTGACCTTGACAATGACACTAGAGTCTTTCTATTTTATGCTTTGTTTATTTCATGAAAACATGGATTGTAAAGGGGACGTCATCACCTCCCATGAGCTCTTTAGGGAAGCTTTGACCTAGGGTTTGTTAGGACTTGTTCCAAAGTCTTAACATTAGGTTAGATTTTTGGTAGATAAGAAATAATTAATGTAAATGGGGCATGCATATTTTAGTAAAGACACCCCCATAAAATAAACTTACTTAGATTAATTTTTAGGTAGTTTTCATGTTTTATATTTATTAATTATAACTGCCTTATGGGTTTTTTTCCTGTATTTAGTTGGTTATAGGATTAGTTGTTTTTATCGGTCATTAATAAAAACTATATAAATCCATGTTTGCATTGTAAAAGGGTTAACATAGTAAAGGCACCCTTATGTATTTGATTTTTTAAATTTAATAAAATACTTGTGCACTCGCACTAAGTGGGGACAAGGTTCAACCTATTTTGGTTCTGGAGTTATTAGTGGTATCAGAGCATGGTTATTTTGGGAGCTTGGTGAATTCGAAGGAGCAAGGTGAAAAATCAATTCACGTGATATCATTTGGCATAAAATAAGGTATGCCATATAGTATTGGTTTAAATATTTTGAAAAATTATTAATTATTTTAATTTTTCAAATATTATTTACATTTAAACCTGTATATTTTCCATATACCATAGTCTGGTCATTTTGGCCATTTGATACTCCATTTTCATGTGATCAAACTCCAAATTTGGCATAAAAAATGAATTTTTAGCATTTAAATGTTATTAAATTCATTGTTTTTTAGCAAAAACTAGATTTGTACGGCCTGTTTCTTGTTGAATACCTCTAAAAATTTCCATTCATGGCTGCCTTTGTTATTTCCATTAATTCTTAGTCTTTTTAAAGCTAAAACACCTACCAATCTTGATCAAATGGTATTAAACCCCTATTTTTGCATTCAAAATAAAAAATCTGAGAATTTTTGAACTTGTACAGCCTATTTTATGGCCTTCCAATGCCCAGGGTTCATTTTGAATCCATTCCCTGCAAAACATCCCTTGAAATTTTACCAGAACTCAATTAAAATCAATTTTAACTAGCCTGTATAGATTTGTACAGCATGTAGGAGAGAGAATAGGTGCAGAAAAACATCCAGGAGTAGCCATGGTGTCCCAAGGAAGAATGGCGTAGTATAATACTTAGGAAATTATTTTTTGTTGTTTCTAAAGTTTGCATTCATTAAATTTGTTGTGACTGGGTCTCACGGGAGGAAACTTAGAAGAGAAGGCTGAAAAAGGGAAAAAAAATAAATTTATTTACTCACATGTAATTTTTTTTAATTTTCTCTCATACAAAATCTAGTATAAGTAGAAATTTTTGAGTGTAATGTTTTGAAAATGCTCTTAGAGCAATTGGTTAAGCTTATTTTTTAAGAAGCTTGCAAAGGAGGAGGTCAAGGGTTCAAATCTCTTCTTTTTGGAGAAAGTTATTTTTGCTTTGGAAAATACTTTTTTTGAAAAAGGAATATTCTTTTTTTAAATCATAATATTGTAAAACACATACTTATTGTATTGTGTTATTCAAATTTTCAAAAAAGGGGGAATTCAATCATATTTCTTTTGCATTATTGTGGTGAGATAAGGGTGTAATTGGTGGAATAAGGTTGTAATTTAGTGAAATAAGGGTGTAATCATTGATTTTTAGTGAGTTTAAGTGCAAAAACCATCAAAAATACTTATTTTTCTTTTATGCTCTACATGGAGGTTAAGTGCAAAACCCCATAGAAGCAGTGTCTTTTGCAATAAATGTGATATTTGTTTCATTTCTTTTGTATTTTGTTGCACTTTTCTCTACTGCACTTGATTTCATTTCAAAATGCCAAAAATTCAAAATTTGCTTTCAAATGGTGATAGATTAACAATTTCCAATTATTTAGATTGGAAACAATTGATGGAGGCTTCACTAGTGTTTATTGAATTATGGGATATTGTTAAGAATGAAAATCCCACATTGCCAACAGAGTAGGCTAAATTAGCTATATTCAATTTTCATGATTTTAAGGCCTTAGCTCTCATTAAATTTTGTTTTACTCATGATACTTATGTTCATATTCAAAATTCTCCTCATAGTTACATTGCATGGAAAACATTGTTAGATTTGTATGATAAGAAACCTAAGCATAAGAAGATAGATATTCATATGCAATTTTTTACTTTGTCATTAGATGAAGATGGGGATATGGAAAAATATATGTTTAAGTTGAAAAATATCACTACTAAGTACACTAAGGCTGGCTTTGGAAAACTAGATGATGACCTCATAGTTAATGCTGCTTTGAAAGGACTACCAGGGTCCTATAGGAATTTTGTTGAAATGTTGCATGTCTCTGACAAGATCATAGGCATCACCTTTGGTAAGTTGGCTGAGTTTCTCATCCAACATGACCTCTCTCTACCCAAGAAATCCAAGAAAACTGAAGAAGCCCATGTTTTAGAGTCAAAGCCTAGTTCATCTTCATCTGGGCATCAAAATAATAGAGGAAATAGATATAGAGGGGGTCGAGGTTACAGAGGACGCAGATATCAAAATAGAGGTAGGGGTCATTCTAATAATCAACAATCTAATCAATCACATTCACATGAAACAAGTGATCAAGGACATGGTCACAACTCATATAGGGGTAGAGGTCGAGGTAGATCAAACATTCAATGTCATAGATGTGGAAAATTTGGTCACATTGCCTCACAATGTAAGATTCCATTTGATAAAATTCACAAGCCATAAAAAGTGACTAAGACTAACTCTACTCAGTATGCTGATCATGACTATGATGAATCTAGTAATGTTGCCCATGAATCTTCATACACTACTTTGGGGCACATTGATTATATTGAATATGAGGCTAGAGATGAGCTCATAGATGTATTGGTTTTAGACACATGAACAACCAAACACATGACATTTAGGAGAGATTTCTTTTGGTATTATAAGGAAGCTTCTCTCTCTCTAGTTGCCTTAGCAGATAAGTCTATGCATACACCACTAGGACTTGGATCTATTCAGATTCTTCTTCCTAATGGGTCTATAAAATACTTGGAGGATGTTTGGTATGTTCCCACATTGAAGAAACACTTAATTTATTTGGTAACTATTTGAAAGAAAGGTTATCAAATTGTGCTTGAAAATGGCCTCATTTACATAAATTCAGTGAAGGATGATTATAAAACAATGTATACATAATATGAAGATGGAAACTTGGTTAGATTGCATTGTAAGTTGCTTCCTCCCAATATAGAACTTGTGGCAGTTGTTGACACAGGTATAGGAACTATGTCTACATAGCGGTTATGGCATCTCTACTATGGACATTTGAATATCCACTCTTTAGTGGATTTGTAGAGATATGGTATGGTGAATGGGTTGCCCACTTTTCACAAAGATAGTATTCTTTGTGAGTCATGTGTTTTGGGCAAACAAAATCAAGAAAATTTTCCTAAACAGTCATCTTGGAGAGCTAACAAATGTTTACAGTTAGTTCATAGTGATGTATGTGACATGAAAAATTCATCCATTGGTGGGTGTAGATACTTTGTCTTGTTTATTGATGACTTTTCTAGGATGACTTGGGTATTCTTTATGAAAAACAACTTTGAAGTTTTCACTAATTTTGTTGATTGGTTACACTTAGTCAAAAAAGAAATAGGTTCACATTTGGCCACTCTTCATTCAGATAATGGAGGTGAGTATACCTCAAATGAAATTTCAGATTATTGTTGAGAACATGGAATTCTCGACAATATAGTAATGCTTATACTCCACAACAAAATGGATTATCTGAATGGATGAATAGAACTTTAGAGGGCACATCACATGCCATTTTGCACTATAAATAGCTTGATGATAAGTTTTGGGCCGAAGCCATTAGTACTGTAGTGTATCTGAGAAATAGGTCCTCCATAGTTACAATTTTGGGACAAACTCCATATGAGGCATGGTATGGGTTTAAACCCAAAGTTAAACACTTGAAAGTGTTTGGATGTCTTTGTTTTGCTTTGGTTCCTATTAAGCATAAAACTAAGTTGGAACGATGAAGTCAAAAATGCATCTTTCTTGGTTATTTTGAAGATAAAAAGGGGTTTCATTTACTTGCATAGGATTAAAGAAAATTCATAGTGAGTCGAGATGCAATATTTGATGAGTTTGGGACTATGAACACTGCAGAGATTGATTCTCAACTTGATAGATTAGAGAGGAAAAATAAAAAAAGAGATAAGGGTTTAAATAATGGGGATAACTCTTTGAAGTTATGGTATGAGACTCAAATTCCTTCACTTTCCTCTCCTTCATCTACAAGTTCACATGTTGATGACTTAGAAATTGTTGAAAATTCTCTAAGCCCCCCTTCGAATGATACACATAATGAGAATTCTAGAGTCCCTAATTTGAATAATTTGTCTAAGTATCCAAAATGGGCTCAAATTAATTTTTCTAACTTGATAGCAGATGAAGTTGGTTTAACAGGGCCTAGGAATTCTCAAAAATAGGTAAACTATGCTATGGTTGTTACTACTTCTTCCATTGAGCCATCCACTTTTGAGGAGGCATCTACTGAACATGTTTGGCAATAGGTAATGAAATGTGAGTATAATTCCATACTTAAAAATAACACATGGGTTTTAGTTGATCCTCCTCCACATTTTAAACCCATTGGATGTAAATGGGTTTATAGGACTAAGTATAAATCAGATGGCTCCATTGATAAACATAAGGCACGACTTATTGCAAAAGGATATGTGCAACAAGAAGGTATTGACTATGAGGAAACATTTGCACCAACTACCAAATGACACACTATTTGTATGGTACTTACCTTAGCAGCACAAAATAGTTGGAAAGTACATCAATTGGATGTTAAAAGTGCCTTTTTAAATGGTGATTTACAAGAAGAAGTCTATATGAAACAACCTCAAGGTTTTGAACAGGTGGGTACTGAACACAAAGTATGTAAATTGACAAAAGCTTTGTATGGGCTCAAATAGGCACCCAGGGCTTGGTATGAGAAAATGGATTCATACTTGAAATCCATTGGTTTTCATCACAGTGAATCTAATGATACTCTCTATTTTCAAGTGCAGGGTAAGAAAATGGTGATACTTGTTCTCTATGTAGATGACTTGTTTATTACAGGTAATGATGAAAAGCATAATAAGAGTATGTGAAGAAGGAATTAAAAGATGGGTTTGAGATGACAAATCTTAGACTTCTTCACTATTATCTAGGCATAGAGGTAACTCAGAAAGAGCATAGTATTTTCATTTCACAAACTAAGTATATTTCTGAGTTATTAGAGAGGTTTGGCATGAGTGATTGCAAACTTGCCCTCACTCCCATGGAAAGTAATTTGAAATTGTCTAAGGATGATAGCAGTGCCTTTTTTGATGGCACCACATATAGACAATTGGTGAGAGTTTGATATACTTGATGACTACCAGGCCCGATATTTCATTTTTAGCTAGAATTTAATCTAGGTTTATGCATGAGCCTAGAGAAATTCATTGGCATGTAGCAAAATGAGTACTTCATTACCTTCAGGGAATGAAAACATATGGCCTTGAATACTACCACAACAAGAACTTCAAACTTGTTGGATATTGTGATGCAAATTTTGGTGGATGTGTGGATGACAGAGTGTCAACCACATGATACACTATGCATACGGGTTTAGCTACCATTTTTTGGTGTTGTAAGAAGTAGGATATAGTGGCAAATTCATAAGTAGAATTAGAGTATATTGTAGCATGGGATGCTTCTAGAGAAATTGTTTACCTTTGTTATATTCTTGAAGATCTTCAGGTTTCTCAGTTTGCTCCTACACAGTTATACATTAATAATCAGAGTGAAATCAAGATGTCCAAGAATCCAGTGTTTCATGCCAAAACAAAACATATGGATGTCAAATACCATTATCTATGAATGCTGGTGGCAAAGAAAACTCTTGATCCAATATATTGCCCAACTGCTAATCAGACAGCTGATATCTTCACAAAACCCTTGGACAGAATCAAATTTGAAAAATTTAGAAAAATGTTTGGTATGTGTCCAAAGACTTGACTTTGGATCATAGGGGGGTTTGTTAGGACTTGTTCCAAAGTCTTAACATTAGGTTAGATTTTTGGTAGATAATAAATAATTATTGTAAATGGGGCATGCATCTTTCAGTAAAGACACCCCCATAAAATAAACTTACTTAGATTAATTTTTAGATAGTTTTCATGTTTTATACTTATTAATTAGAACTACCTTATGGGTTGTTTTCCCATATTGAGTTGGTTATAAGATTAGTTGTTTTTACCGATCATTGGTAAAAACTATATAAATTCATGTTTGCATTGTAAAAGGGTTAACGGAGTAAAGGCACCCTTATGTACTTGATTTTTTGAATTTAATAAAATACTTGTGTACTCACACTACGCAGGGACAAGGTTTAACCTATTTTTGTTCTAGAGTTATCAGGGTTTCATCTCTTGACATTGACTTCATTTGGCTCTATATTGGAGTTGCACATGGGACATAGTGGCACTTTGGACATTGCACTACATTAAGCGAACAACAGGATGTAGTGGTTGTAAAAAGGACTAGACCTTTTTAAAACAAGCCAAGTGATATAGACCCAAAATCCATGATTTTATTTTGCATTTTTTGACATGAAAGTAATTATGCAATTGGTTCCCCTAGAATGTTCAGAGACTTGTAGATCTTAGACAAATCCCCACTTGTCATGAAAGTATTATTGGTGCAAGGTGCGCCTCAAGGTCCATGTCATAGTATTATCATTTGAGAGAAGGGGGGGTGTAAAAACCCTACTATATAATGCACATTTACTTTTAGATTAACACTTAAAATCTTCTCAAATGAGGTATATTTATGGATTTCAACAATACCAGAAACCTTATTAGTTTAAGATCTAAGAGTGATTAATTAGTTGGTTTTATCCTAGATTAAAGCCTTTTTTGGAGTCAAAACTTGGTCTAAACAAATGATACAAACCAAACACATGGTCCCCAATTTTTTTTGAATAAGGAGGTGTCATTCTACTCACATGAAATCATCAATTTACCTTGTTTAAAGTTCATCAAAACTTGGAGTCACGTCATCCACTTTGGCACAGTTATGCTACCCAATTGAGTCTAGACCTTTGTCAAAGTTTGTTTAAGTCCTTCATTTATAATTCAAATTTGAAATTGCACCTTTATAAGTTCATAGAGTTGATGTGTTAAGTGGGTTTGCCATTTTTAATAAACTTGAGGGAACTTAAGTTTAATTTCCAATTTGGGTTTAAGGCTATTTAAGACCCATGATCATTATCACCACTTGATAGAATTAAGTCATTTTGTGCTAAACACTTGCACTTTGAGTCTATGCACCATATCATTTTGAGTCAAGAAAAGTAGTGGTATGTTGTAAAATTTGTGATAAATTATCTTTGCTTTAGAGACTTTTTGAAATAAGCATTTTGTCACATGTTTTGGGTAGTCTAGTGCTATTACACTACCCAAAGCATTATAAATATTGTTTCATAAGCCTTTGTGGATAGAGTTTAAATTTGTTCATACATTTTCAAACCAATCTGAGTATACCTTTGTAAACCTTTGTCTAGCATAGTTACGTTATTCACTTTTTATCTAGCTTATTTATCAAAAGAACCAAGTTTTATACCATTATTTGTGAGAAAATAAACTATTCCAAACTGCCTTTTTGTTTCATACTTCATACATAGTTGGTCAAGTTTATATCCAAAAATAAAATGCTCAGTGTTTGTTAGAAGTGTTTCAAATCCATTAGATTAAAACTTTAATCTATTTTAAATTTTATCTTTTGACATCATTTGGCCAAGAGTCCTAATGCATGCCTTGTTTGAGCCTAGCCTTTGACACCATATTTTGGCCAAAAGACCTAGCAACTTTTAATTTCCTAGATTAGGCTAATTTGAAACACTTCAACCTTAGAGTTTGGCATTTATATTTTTAGTTCATTTACTTAATATTTTTGTATAAGATGTGTAACATTAGACAATTAATGTTATCTTATGTTATCACAAATCTTTGCATAAACCTTTTGATCCTTTTGATGAATCTAGACCAAGTTTGAATGTCAGCTTTTAGACATTGTCTTTTTAGATTTTGTAGAAAACTTTGAAATTTTATTGTAAAAATTTTTACTATGGGTACCAACATGTATTCCTACACTTGTAGTTGGCCCATGTATAATTTGGGGATTAGTAATGTGGTTGCATAGGAAGAAATGGTGCAAGACCCCTACATAGATAATATTACTTATGAGATGGATCTGTATCCCTCTTATAATACTTGATTAGGGGCACAAAGCCAAGATCCATTGGCTAAATATTTAGTTAATACACCACCTTATTCATAACAAGACCAAGAACAAACCTCACAATACCTAGCTACAATACCCACAACTGACAAACTAGTTCTACAATAGTCATGCTCTACTGATATGCCTTCCACATATGATCCATTTTTATTTGAGTGTCATTTATTAGAGAACAAATATGATATTTTGGTTAGAGCGATACAGGTAGGGGCCAAGTTTCTATCATACTTCCCTCATGAAAATTTGCCAAGCCTAGTAAGAATGCCCCATAACATAATTTATAATCAACATGCTTCTTCTAGCAATCCTTTGGCTCTAGTCCAAACAACATATTAGGACCTAATATGCCTAACAAATGAAAAAACTTCATGGAATATCACTTTAACCAAATGTAGAAGACATATCAAACCTACCTGAATTTAGCACATTATTTCAATCAAATGAGCATGGTGAACAAATCTCTTATTGAATTAGTTCCTTCAATAGGGGTTTTGATAGAGTTAATTGGTCAAGATAATCAGACTTTAGACCCATTCATGCAAAACACTTTATTAGATAACTTATTTTTATGCCCATTATTGAAGAAGTGTCTTCTGCTTCTACATAGAATAATGAGCAAAATATAATGGACAATGTGCAAGAAACATCCAATCTAAATCAAAGTGGTACTAACACACAAAAAACTAGTCAACAAAATGTTACTTTAGTTAACACTGTAAGTGGCTCTCCAAATCAAGGATTAGGATTTTCTACATCCCAACCTCAACCAACTATTTCATCAATTATGCAACCAATAGGATCAAGTAGTCAAATAGCACCCAATGTCACACCTCAATAATAGAATGTGATGAATCATACTCCTCCTCAACAAGGGATGAGTAGTATTCTATAATAACATGCACAATCTAGTGTACCAATGTAATAGAGGTTGAATGTATTACCACCACAATAAGGGGAAACTAATGTTCTACCTCATCAGGTAGTGACAAACATACCTCTTCAATTGTAGACTAGTGTACCAATCCAAAACCAAATGATGACTAACAAACAATGTGTAAATATTGGTCAATGATAGATGTTGAATCTTAAACATGTGGTCACTTCCTAATAAGTATTAATTCAACAAAGAGGCTCTTATATTTCTCAAGTACCTACTAGAGAATAATCAGTTTAAAATGTGCCACAAGTTCAGAGACAAGGTCTTGGTTCACAAGTTCCCATTCAACAACAAGGTTTGATTAGTCAACATCATGTCCCTTTTTAACCACAACAGGCATAGTATAGTTATATCCCTCCATCCCAACCACAAAATCCTCTAAGTCAAACCTTTATATCCAACCCAAACCAAAATATCACATAACCAAATGTGTAATTTCAAGTACATTCAAATCCACGTATGCATATTCTTGGTCTATTTCCCAACCAAACCAATATACCCCAATGGATATCTCCATCATACCTTGGTCAAAGTGTCCCACTTGTGACCTCCCAACCATCTACCAAAACCAAGGTTCTCCCCCAAACCAATGTTCCTTCCAGTTTCCTATCCCAAGAATTGTAATAGATGAAGGATGTAATTGTTGTCATTCAGGATGGGAAACAAACTAAAATTTTTAAGTTGGATGACATGTGTTCTTATCTATTCAACACAGAGTACTTACATATACCATTTCTTCCATGATATGAACCACCAAAATTTGACAAATACAAAGGGAAAGGTGACCCTAAGGCCCATTTAACCAAGTTCTTTATCGCATGTCAACCAGTGGCATATAGTGATATATACCTTTTATTGTTGTTTACAAGGAGCTTGGCTAGAAAAGCCTTAGAGTGGTTCTTAAAGTTTCCCAAGAATTTAGTAATATATTTTGATGATCTTTCTAATAAGTTTGTACAACACTTTTCCTATAATCTTGAACATGAGATTTCATTGGTTGACTTAACACAAGCCAAAAAAAAGGTTGTAAGAGTTTTTCAAGTTATCTATAGTGATGGAGAGACCTTTTAAGCTAATTCACCCATAGTTTACTAGATAAATAATTAGCCACTATGTTTACTAAAATATTACATAGTGAGAGCTTATCATCTGGAACTACAATGTGCACATACTTTCAAAGAGATCATCAACAAAGGCTTATTGATTGAGTGAGATCTTATTAATAAAGGGATCATCAAGCTTATATAAACTAATTATAATCAAGGTACTAATTAGGTAAGTGGCCAAAACTAACATCTAATCCAAGTGCAAGCATCACAACCATCATAGGCCAATAACCAAGATAGACCAAAGAAATTCAATTGTAATAGGAATGTTGTGGGTAATGGAGTAACTGACTCACATCATGTCCAAACAATGCAAACATCATCTGCACTACCTTTTAAAATTACTCCTACCCAAAAACCTCTCCAACCAATGCCACAAGCACAACAATCAAGACATGCAAAACAAATATAGTGACGTTTACCATTGCAAATCCCTCCTCCAAGGAGAACTATGCTTACACATCATGTCTTTAGTGACCTATGAGAGCCTATTGAGTATGTATTTCACAAGTTTTCCATTTCTAATATGATTAGTTAGCTATACTAAAACATTATCCATAAGGCATTCCTTATCCTAATTAGTACCATGAAAATGAATTCTATGAATATTATCAGGTCAATGAGCATAATCTATGAAGATGTGTGAAAATAAAGCATTTGATTGAGAATATGTTGGAGAATGGGGAGATAACATTTGATAATGGTGCTTCCACCTCCAATAAATTTTTTGGGATTTATCAAAACCTCTTTCCCCATCATAAAACACAACAATAACATAATAATTAGTAACAACATCAACAACAGCAGCCAGTATAATGATAAAATCAATAATATCAAAATCAAAGACCGAACCAATAGAATCAACATAATCAATAACATAATCCACAATGTTAGAATAATGGACAAAACCAAGGTTAGAATGGTAACAACCAAAAAACCTACCATGCAGTTGCACATGACTACAATAGGGTTGTAGATCATATTGTAGGGGGTAGTGTTAATATCATCTCCATTAATCTTAGACTAATCACTAATCAATCTAAACCATTGCTAAAGAATACCATTCAACCAAATTACATGGATAATCCTTATTTAACCTAGGACCACACATAGGCAAACCAAAAAATTGAGACTTCCACTTTTGGACCATATACCAATAACTCACCCTTATCATGTGACCACATACAAGTGCACTGACAATGGAGACTTATCCCATCTGGTCCCACACCACTCCCAACATTTATTAGAAATTATGGTCTATCATCTAATCTTGATTGTGAAATCACAACTCAAAGGTTAAAGATTACTATCCCTGGCCCACAACCATCTACCACTTTGCCTATTATCCAGCCAACCATTCAGCCTCAAAATAAACCATTCACCATTGACCAAGATAATAAGTTTGATATTGTGGAACAATTATAGAAGACACCATCACAAATTTCTATTTTAGATTTTTTGTAAATGTCAAAAATCCATAATAACATTTTGAATAAGTTTTTAACCCAATCCACTATTGCCAGTGACATATCCCCTAATAAATTTTAAGCTTTGGATGGACACCTAGCTCTAACCCAATAAGTCACATTCAACCAAAGTGATATGTCTTCCCTTGAACCACTCCATAATAATCCATTGTACATATAATTTTATATAAAATGACATAAATTGAAACATGTACTTATACACAATGGATCGGGCCTCAACATAGTGTCTCTAAAACTCATCAAGCTTCTTGGGTACACAATGTTAGATTTCCAACCAAAATGATAACTATCAAAGCCTATGATAATCAAGAAAGAGAATCACAAGGTACCATTATCTTGCCAATTACCATATGATACACTTTTCCATGTGATTGATCTTGAGTTGTCATATAGTATGCTTCTAGGTAGGCCTTGGTTACATAATATTCGTGTAGTCCCATCAAAGTTGCACCAATGTATCAATAACTCCCACTCAGGGATGGAAGTGAATATTCAAAGAGATTTACACCCATATAAACACTATAAACATCTTGAGGCCAAGTTTCAAAGTTAAAATTACCAATACGAAATGAATCTAAGTTCCAAGAAAGATAAAGGAAAGGCCATACTTATTGATTCTCTAAAATACAATTGCATAGATCCTAATACCTTGGATTTCCTTTCCCACATGCTACCTTATGAAGCTTCCAATCATTTCACCATTTAGATAATGGCCCAAGGGAATATGTGACCGATGAAGCATTCCATATTGCAAATCTTCCTCATAATCTAAAGACCTTTGGACAACCTAAAAGTACCCCACACTTGCATTGGCCACAAAAGAACAAAGATAAGGGACCTATCCTGTTTGTACCAACATCTAGCCTAGAACTAGACCCTCTTCAAGGGGATGAATCATGGTTGTAAAATGACAACCAAGATGATTGTTATAAAAGTGCAAAGTATCCTATTCCCAATAGGATCATGGAGCATCAATATTATGAAAGAAGAGGCCTCAGACTAAATCAACAAGGAACCATTGAGCCACTTTCCATGACTAAGTACAAAAGACCTTATGGACTTGGATTTAAACTTCCTAGAGGTGATCCCACATATCTTATTTGAGTTTCATCATTGATGGCTAGTGATGACGATGTTGATAGCAAAGTAGAGTCTGATCATAGCCTCACCTTTGATGACCTAGCTAAGACTAACCTATTCAATAATAATGCCATTTGTACCCTTACCCCAGTCATTCATCACAACCCATTGCCATTATACTATCCCCAATTGATAAATTGGGACTAGCAAGAATCCAATTTGCCAATTGATGATTTTTATAATGATGAGGCATTCTATGAATTTTTAGGCCTTAGAGACAACATTTCATTGGGAGATCATAAATCGAGATTCTCAATTAAATTATATCTTGAAGCCTATTTTGGAGAGTGGGTGAACACCCTTATCCAAAAGCAAATAAATAAAAAATTGAGATCCTAAAGTGAAAACCTCTTTGAGGTGATTTTTGACCAATAAAAAAATATAGATAAAGGCTAGTCTAGTGGAGAAAACCTATTTCAGGCACCATTAGATGGGGGTGTTCATTATTATTCAAATTTAGAATAAGAGACCACTAACGATGAAATTTCCTATGGATTCAAGTTTAGTTTTATGCAACAAGTATTTGATCAAATTCTTTAAGAATTTTTTACTATTTTTATCACATGGCTAGATCTCCCATTGGGGGACTTAGATTCATCATGCCTAGGAGACATTGACAACCAAGTCCTAATATAGGAACTTGATATATTTAAAGTCTTTATCTATTATCCTAGAATATGGTTTGACCCTTCTAGTCAAAGATACAATAGAGGTAAACATCAAGACTCCATCAGACCCAAAATTGATAAAATTAGGCATGTCCCTCACTGAGGAGGAACGTGAAGTATTTACATCTCTATTGAAAGAATTTATAGATATATTTGCATGGACATATTCTAAAATTCTAGGTTTGGACCCTACCTTGGTTCTACACCACCTTGTGGTCAATCCTGATGCCAAAATAGTGAAATAAAATCTATGTAAGATGAATCCTCACATTGATATCTTGGTAAAAAAAGAGTTGGAAAAACTCTTAGAACTAGGATGTATCTGATCCATTGACTACTCATAATGGATATCTAATGTTATACCTATTAGAGAAAATCTTAAAGGAATCCAAATCTATACTATAATTTTTAAAACATAAAAAAAGCTTGTCCTAAGGATGACTTTCCATTGCCTAATATTGACATGATCATTGAATCCACAATGGGTTATGAAATTCTTTCATTCATGGATGACTTTTCATGATATAACCAAATTAGAATAACACTAGAAGACCAACATAAAACAATGTTCACCACTCCATGGGGAACATTTTGTTATCAAGTAATTCCATTTGGTCTTAAGAATGTTAGAGCTACATATCAAAGGACTATGAATATCATATTCCATGATATGATGCATGATATTATTAAAGACTATGTCGATGACATATTAGGAAAATCCAAGACTAGGGCCAACCATCTAGCAATGCTATGTATGATATTTGAAATATTACAGGAGTAAAAAGTTAGACTCAATCCAAAGAAATGTGTGTTTGGTTTAACCTCATGAAATTTTCTTAGCTTCATTATGTCTTGTAGGGGTATTGAAGTTGATTTGATCAAATTCCATGCTATAATCGAAATGCCACCACCAACTAATTTGAAGCAACTATGTAGTTTGTAGGGAAAGATCTAGTCAATGTGACACTTCATTTCTCAGTTAGCAGAAAATTATCATCCATTTACACATCTTATAAAGAAGGGTGTTACATTTAATTGGGATGAACACTACCAAATAGATTTTCAACAACTCAAGGACTATATAGTTAATCCACTTATTTTATTACCTTCTATGCCAAGAAAGCCATTCTTTTTGTATCTATCAGCTACTGATAATGCCTTGAGGGAAATTTTAGCTCAAGATGATAAAAATGGAAAAGAGAATGCATTATATTACTTAATCCATACCTTGGTTAGTTATTAACACAACTATGCACCTATTGAAAAAGCTTGTCTAGCCATGGTCTTCACAGCTCAAAAACTATGCCATTACATGTTGAATAATAAGACCATGGTCATTTCAAAAGTATATCAACTCAAGTATTTACTATCTAAAATAGTTTTATAAGGTATAATTTCCAAATGGATCATGTTTCTTAGTGAGTTTGACATAGAGTATGTCAATCAGAAGGCAATCAAAGGATAGGTCCTTATAGATCAACTTGTTGAATCACCCCTTGCAGACACAAAGCCACTCACATTTAATTTTCTTGATGAATTCATAATGACCATCATTCACACACCTCTTGAAGAGTAGCAATAGAAGTTGTCTTTTTATGGTTCATTTACTACACATGGATTAGGGGTAGGCCTCTTATTTATTACATCACAGGGGGATCTAATCCCTAAATCATTTAGAATTAGTTTTTCTTGTACAAACAACATGGCTGATTATGAAGCACTTATCATAGAATTTGATAGAAAATACATTAGAAAATATCTCATCTCCAATTTTATGGTGATTCTTAGTTAATCATCAATCAGGGCACAGGCTATTTCTAAACCAAAGATGACAAGCTAGTTCTATATAAGTCTATGATCGATACCCTAAAGCAACAAATTAAAAATATCCAATTTGAGAATATACCAAGGGCTAGTAATATAACTTTAGATGCGATGGCTACTATTGGCTCTCTAATTCAACAAATAGACAAAGCTAGAGAGTATCAATTTCTTATCAAGAATCTGGTCACACCAGCTCATGAACCTTCAACTATGGCAATGATTTGTGATATTATTGGTCATAATTCTATCTAGTACTTAGACCTTTAAAAATACTTTCATGACCAATTTCTACCACCTAACCTATCTCAAAAACAAACTAAAGCCTTTATCCATCATTCCACTCATTATACTCTACTTGGATCCACCTTTTACCACCATAGTTTTGATGGAACTATACTTCATTGTTTAATATCGACAGAGTCTACACTAGCATTAAGAGAAGTTCATGAAGGGGTATGTGGATCTCATTATAGGAGGGTAATCATATCCAAAAATCTCTTGAATACTAGTTATTATTGTCCCATGATGGATGTATATGTAGCTACATATGTAAAAAAATGTGATAAATGTCAATGGCATGCTAATCTGATTCATGCCCTAGCATAAACTCTAAAACCAATGTTAATAGAATGGTTATTTACTTCATGGGGACTTGAACTCATTGGGAAAATCAACCTTACTTCATTTGATGGCCATAGACATATCCTTATCACCATTGAATATTTCACTAAGTGGGTTGAAGCTATAACCCTCACTTACATGAATGGAAAGTAAATTTCTAAATTCATCTTTAACCATCTCATTTGTCACTATGATATCCCATCTAAAATTATATCTAATAATGGAGGATCATTCAAGAACAAGGATGTTGATATGCTATGTACCAAATATAACATCACACAACTTTTTTCTACAACATATTTCCCTCAAGGTAATGGCAAAGTTGAAGCATCAAACAAAACCATTGTCAATATTCTCAAAAATATTGTCAATGATGTCAGTCATGAGTGACACCTATAGATATTCCCTACCCTTTAGGTATATCATACCAATCACTGTACCCCTACATGAGCCACTCCATATTCACTTGTTTATGGTATAGAAGCCATCCTTCCCATTGAGGTCAAGTTGATTTCACTATGCATATCTTTCAAGCATGTCTTAGATGATCATGACTATCAAGTAACTCACCTGCAAGAGCTAGACCTGCTTGATGAAAAATGCACAACTATGTTCAATAATATTCAAGCATATTAGAATTGACTCAAAGGCCACTACAATTAATGTGTCAAGTATATAACATTTAAACTTGGTGATCTTGTTCTTAAATAAAACTAAAAGAATACCATGGTTGAGAAGAAGCATAAAGGTAAATTCAAACCAAACTGGATAAGGCCTTTCATCATTACTATAGATCATGGATCATGAGCATACAGGCTCACCACACTAGATGGAGATGAACTTCCTAAGTCAATGAATATTACTGACCTCAAGAGGTACTATGCTTGAGTGATATGGTATATTATCTATAAAGAATATTTTAGTTATGTCATTTTGTCCCTATTCTTCTTTGTATTAATATCATGCTTATCATTCCTTTTATCCCATTCCATCTGCTTTACCATATCATTCTATCGATCGAACATATTCTAAATCCTATCTACCTAGCCTCTTTAACCTTGGTTTCGCTATTTGTTACACATTATAAGTATTAAATAATATGATCAGTTTCATGATTTGTTTCAAGTACTTCCAATAAAAATCATATTTTGGAGTAGTATGATAGAAGTTTTGGTAGTTTTATCCTTTGTTTGTTATTCCTTTTTTATCACCGATCTTGCTACTAATTATAACTGCGTTTTTGTCAAATTAGTATCATTGATCTATGCCATTGTGTCTTAGTTATAACTACCCATGGGAAAATTAGGGGCAACATTTGTTTATTGAGCCTAGACATATTAACTTGTCACTTCTTATGTCATACTATGCCTTTTTACCAATTATGCCTATTTTGTTTGAATTGACTACTACACTAGTCGAATTCCTCTGCTATAGGGTAGAACTATAATGACTTGAGGTTTTATTCTAGGACTATGTAGGCAAAACTCGATACTTTTTGAGGTTAGCTCAATCACCCTTTTCACCATGCTCTCATCATTTTTTAAGTAACCTAAGTTTGAACACTCTCACCATTTTGCAAGCAACCTAAGTTTGAATGCTCTTGTAATTTTATGAGTAACTTAAGTTTGAATGCTCTTGTCATTTTATGAGCAACCTAAATTTGAATGCTCTCATTATTTTATGAGTAACCTAAGTTTGAATTCTTTCACTATTTTGTGAGCAACCTAAGTTTGAATGCTCTCACCATTTTGCAAGTAACCTAAGTTTGAACGCTCTCACCATTTTGTGAGTAATCTAAGTTTGAATGCTCTCACTTTTTTGTGAGTAACCTAAGTTTGAACGCTCTCACCATTTTATGAGTAGCCTAAGTTTGAACACTCTCACTATTTTTTTAGTAACCTAAGTTTGAACACTCTCACCATTTTGTGAGCAATCTAATTTTGAATGCTCTCACCATTTTACGATTAACCTAAGTTTGTATGTTCTCACCATTTTTTAAGCAACCTAAGTTTGAACGCTCTCACCATTTTATGAGCAACCTAAGTTTGAATCCTCTCACCATTTTTTGAGCAACCTAATTTTGAATGTTCTCACCATTTTATGAGTAACCTAAGTTTGAATTCTCTCACCATTTTATGAGTAAACTAAGTTTGAACGCTCTTGCCATTTTGTGAGCAAACTAAGTTTGAATGCTCTCACTATTTTATGAGCTTGAACCATTTAGTGTCTCATCACTTTTGATCGAGTTGAGATACTTCAAAAATTACAAAAACATTTATAAAATCATTAGAAAAAACCAAAAACATTTGACTACTTCGTTGCCTTAAGGATTCTGAGAACTCTTACTAAGTTGCAATCAAACCACTTGTCACTTAGTTTCCCTATCCTTTTTGGCCTTTTCTCTCATGAACTTAACATTTTACAAGATCATTCCTCTTCTTATATCACATCCACTCTATTTATTTTCCTTAGTTATTATTTTCTTTCCATCCCTTGGGAGAACTACATTTGGCTTGAAGTTTTTATTAGATATTATATCCATGGAACTATGTAGGCAACATCCACTTCCCTAGTACATATGGAGACAGATCGACCACCCCCTTCCTTTTCTTCTATTCCCCCATTTTGTTTGCCTATTTTTTAGGGGAAATGTTTATAGGGTTTTTATTACGTTGTTTGTTTATTTTTACTTTTTTTTGTTTGTTTGCTTTCAGCACTGTTGCCTTGATTTGGTTTACGTGTGTTCATTAGGTGATTCATTTCCCACACCTATACTTGAATCCATCGATATTCATATGTTTATATTGTCATCATGGTTTCTATCATTGGTGCATTATGTTCTATTGAGTACTAGATTTTGGGAGTCAGTCCTCATGCATATTTCAGCTAAGTCATCATGATGTTATATCATGATGCCTATCGACATGTGATACAACAAACCTCATCTTCAAGAAGTCTATTCTGAATTGGTGGTATCAACATCTCTTTGGCAATTACATCTTGATTAAATCCCAATCATATCCTAAATAGAGTTATTAACCATGAAATAATTTTAACCTTTATTAATTTAGATGAGCATCTCCCTACTAGTAGGTTATTCCATTTCATCATTATCCTCTATGTTAATTTATCATCATCCTTAACCAAGTTTATCATGTTTTCCATAATTGAGGTCCCATTATTATAACCACCTATGGTAAAATCATTAAACACTATACCACCTACATTTTTCAATGATTATAACCACTTTTGGGCAAATTATTGTGTTCTCACCAAATTTACTTTTCCCATCAAAATAGGGGGATGTTGTTATATTATTTGTTTACCCTAACTAGGGTAGAATTATATTTTTTATCTATCCCAACTAGGGCAGCTCCATCTTCTCAGTGATTATAACTACCTTTGAGCAAATCATTATGTTTTCATATCATGTTGCCACTATCAGGGTACAATGCTTATAACCACCTTTGGGAAAATAATTGTACATCACCACACTTGTATTCTCAGTGATTTTAACTAATTTTTCAATATCATTATGTTTCCACCCCATCATATTTCCTTTCTTTGGTCCCCTCATCTCTATTCTTTCTTTTGAGGGACTACTTGTTGACCTTACTTATGTCAACCATTTCCTCAAGGGGGCATCATACAATTAGTTTATCATCATTATAGTTGTAGGCATATATGACCTTTTCATTATTTGAGAAGAAGTTATTTTACTTATATCTTGAAATGCCTTCCCAAGTAGGGGCAAACTGTAGACACCTAAATCTGGGCACCAATGACCTCTAACCAGACTTTTGACCAATTTCCACCTAAAGTGCACAATTTGGCCTAAAACACTAAAACATACTAAATGATGTGAAAATGATATATTCAAGTGCCAATTTTGGCTAGAGTATCATCAAATGGGGCAATGCAATTTATGGGCTAGCTAACTTTGATGAGATCATTTTTGAGTCAAAATGCCAATTTTATACTTAGGTGCTCTAGATTGCTCTTTTCTATCAAATTTCTTGTATGAGATGCATGTGTTTGTTATTTTGTGGTGGTAACATCCTAAATGGGATAATAGATCCAACACATCTAAAATTGACTTCTAATTCCAATATAGTCAAATATTGAGCCAATAATAAGGCATTCTGATCAATTTGAGTAATTTGTGCATAAAGTGCTTAATCATGCTTAAGAGATAATTAAACTAAATTAGAGCCTAATTAATAATTCTATGGAAACTTGTTGAATAATTATTTTTGGAAATAAATATTGAATATCTACATCATCAAGTGACCTCATTTCTTAGGAAGACATCCCTAGGCCATAAATGCTACAAATATCAGGATTCATGCCTCCCATGCCTCATTAAGACCCTCTCATGCCTCATCAATGCCCTCCATGCCTCTTAATTTCTCCTCTATCCCAAATATTGATGATCCTATTTATTAATTTTAATTTCATAATTGGATTAATCCTTTGCCACACATCTCAATCTTGAGATAGATGGTGTAGGTTGATTCTACCCATTTACAAAAATCTATAAATAGGAGGCCTTGCCAAATGAATAATTTTTTTTGATAATACAAAGTTATAATGCACAAATGATTCCAAAAGATATTATAATTAATGTTACCATGCCAAATTGATTCCAAGATGATCAAGCCACTAAAACAAGCATTTGAATCATCCAAGGAAGGTGAAGGATTCTTGTTTTTCTTTACCTTTTAGTTTTGTTTTTCATTTATTTTTGTTATTAAGTTCACCCTAGTAACTAGGCCTAGAGATGTATGCTAGTTAGTGTGTTTTTATGAATTTATTTTTGTTTTGGGACTAACACAATACTAATCACCTTTTTTTAGTTAAATTCCTAGTTCATAGGTTCATAGATTCAATCAAAAGGAGTTCTTGAAGGGTATCACTTGTGCATGATTTCATCTCATTTGTTTCTGATCTATAGTATATTTATTGGTAAAGATGACATAACCATTTAACTAAATTTATTTGTGCTCATTTTATAACCCTCCACTTTCATTTTTATTAAAAAATAATTCTATCTTACCCTATCTTACCCTACATATAACATGCCATTCTCATATTTGAAGTGTTAATTTCTTATAGATGCATAAATATTATATACTTATCATGTGTTTGCATCTTGTGCATTAAATATTAGCATTGCAATCTCTTGTTTAGTCATGTGTTGTTGAACATACTTAATAATTAAGATTGTAATCATATTCATATATATCTTTAGTAGCTTGTGTCTGGTGTAGAATATTTTCTCATTCTATGTGATAACCCTTCCTAGATGGATTGAGCAAGCTTGGTTGTGTTCTAGTCAAATTTATGTTTCTTTATGCTGATAATCCCCATGTACATTAAATTATATAATATCTCCATGTGAATGAGCTACTGCTTAATTCCTCTCACCTTGGTTTAGGTAGAACTAGAAGTAGTAGGGAACTAACCATACCCTTTACAGATGCCTCCTAGTCATTTTATTTATTCAATCCTTTCTTGATGTCAAACCCCTCCCTAGATACAAAAACATTCTAATGGGGTTTTCATCTTTGCTAGCCATTTTATTCAAGTGTGCAAGGCAAAATAAAAGAGATTTACAATTGAGAACTAATAGAGTGCTTGGATGAGAAGCACACCCAAGCTTAATGGAGTCAACAAATCAAGAAAGTACACCAGAAGCATTGACATGACAAGCATATCAAGTTGTGCATGTTATTCAGTGAAATGATCTTAGGGAATTTTAATGGCAACCAACTAACACCATATTGATAGTAGGATGGTGTTTGTGCCATAATAACACCAACTTCTTGGTCACTTGTCAATCTAATGTGAGATGACCAAAATACAATTTGGTACAAGTCAAACCATTCTTTTTCTTTTATTTTTTTTCTTATATAGTGTATAAAGGCAATAAAAGGCACACAATGGTTGTCAAAACTTATCTATTGGCACTTCACACTTAATTCCAATTAGGTGAGTCAAGAACTTACATCCTCTAAGCACATGAGGCTAGACATGTAAGTGGTGGGTGCATGAAACTTGCTAAAAACAAGTGAAAGATGCACAATATCCACATGTGCAAGGTAAACATTCTAGGGTTCTTGAAGGCTCAAGAATGAACTAGCCTGGTGCTTTTTTGCATAATATCAGTCAGGTGAATCGATCCCATTTAATTTTTAAGCACTTAAGGCTAGATTCCTAGGTTTTTGGGTGTAAGGAAGTTTCTTGACTAGAATAATTGAGAACAAATTATAGATGTATAAGCATAAAGGTAGCCTTTATACCATAATTCAAAAATGGTACATCCTTTGATCTTATGTTAGGGATCCCAAGGAAAATAGTGAAGATGCATAATCTCATCATGCATAAGATAGCAAGGAATAGATGACAAAGTGATGGAAGGCTAGTACCATAAATTTGTATGGGGTAGGATAGGCTAAGGTAAGATGGCATGTAATAAATTGACCAAGATAGAGAAGTGCACTTGAAATAGAAGCATAGCTAGAAGAAAAAGTGGAATCAAGGAGGTTGAATCATGTGAATTTGAGGTGATGTGCCTAAATTACCACAAGAAAGGCAAATTTTGTGCCAAGTGAACAAACACAAATGGAAATCATCTAAGATAGCTAGAATCCACCTAGAAATGAGTAGGAAGTGACCATTTGAACCACATGTTACTTCACCAAAAAATTCATTAAGAGCATTCAATTAAGTGGTGGAAGTAGCACAAAAATACACAATTAATGAATTTAGGATAAGGGATTATTGAATATTTCACATATTTTCATGTTTTCCAAGAAATTGACAAACATATGCCCTAAATCATAAATTAATAATGGTAGTTGAGAGAGAAGAGTATAAAATGGCGTCAAAGTGAAAAGCTTAGGTTTAAAACCTTAAGCTAAATTGAGACTAAGTGTATAAACTAGAGAGCTGAAAGTGGAAACCCTATATTGAGTGAGAATTTGAACACCTCAAAGCACCAAAATTGAATGATTGAGTGATAGTAAAATTAGGTTTACATTGACATTGGTTTATAAGGGGGTTGAGAGAGAATTATTTAGGAAACAAAAAATTTAAATGTGAAATTGTCACCCAAGCTACTATTAACATCCAATGAAGCTTGGAGATTGAAGGTGCAATCATAGATTCTATGACTGTAGAAGCATTGATCACCATTTAAGGATTCAAAAAACCACACTTGCCAAGGTTAAACACAAATAGATTTAGGATAGTGAATAAGTAAAAAGTAGTAAACTCTATGTAGGCACAACAAGAACCCAAAAAAGTTGAGATTATAGAAGAGATGATGACTACCAAAACCAAGGTGTAGTCAGTCAAAGCAATTAGTGTCATGGAAGTTGACATCGAGGTGCTAACAAAGATGTCATACTAGTTCATGCATTTTCCTCTAGAGGTTGCGGTGGGGGAGTATTGGTATTCATTTTTACATAACTATCAACAAAAGGAGTATAACCACTAGACATCAAGTCACTTGCAAGACTTAATGCAAGATTGGATGGTGAACATTGTGTAAAAGACACCATAAGGAGATGCCCTATTTGATGTCTCAATTCAAGACAAGTTGACCACTTCCAACATAACTCAAATCAATGATTTACCCTAGTTTAAAAAGATAAAGAAACTTATATAGTTACTACTCTCATACATCCAAGAGGACCACATGTAATTTATAGGTAGGTACATGAATATTTTAATGAGTTAATCAAGATAATAATCATGCTCCTAGATGCTGGTAAGGACATCAATCAAATGATGGATGATGATGAAGAGGTGAAGTGCATTATAAAACTCTTTGAGTATTTCAAGGGGGGTTTTGCATTCCCCATTAAAAAGTGTGAGGACCCTAACATGAGGGTGTAAACATGCCTCATAATTTCTAAACTATGCCTAGGCAGTCTATGGAATAATGTATTAAAGGCATACCTATGCATCACCTACCACATGGTGCAAGGCATGCAATTAAATATTTCAAAGTTCATCACCAAAGAGTTGGTGAAAAATACATTGGAGTGTCATAATTTGAAGGGGACCTTTAGGTTGGGGTCTATCCTTAGAATAATTATCATGGAGGAAATTGGGACTCTAGGTGGGAATGAGGATAATTTCTAAGTTTTCCCAGAACATAATGATTCCCTAGTGAAAAAATATAGAGACTTCACTTACCCCACCTCCTTTAACCCCAAATAAAAAAATTGCATGATACAATGGTATGAGAAATACATATAATACTTTAGACTAGAGTGGCACATTCCTCATGGGCTTACCCAGAGTATGTTTGGAATGATAACTTTTATCATGATGTAACATTATTGTGTAGTGTGTTTGGTGCTACTAAATGGACATAGATCAAGTTGGTTGAAGCTTCCCTTCACCTTTTTAGTAAGGTAATTCATGGATGCACTACAATAGATCCATAATGCATAATAGATGGACATTATAGTGAAGGAACTAAATGTAAAGAGGTACATGATGAGGTGATAATTCACTCACACAGATGGGAAGGCCACTAAAGATGAATAATATGCATCAGATAACCCAAACATTAATCCCATCCAATAGGTCACCATTATAGGCTAAATATATATATTATACTATGAGATAAAGCCATGATATAAGGACTCTAGTTTCGAGCAGAGTGAAGAATCCCCAATCTAGATCAAGGATGAAGGGATGTTAGTGTCAATTGAGTAGAAGTCTCTAAATAAGAAGAGGGGGAGAATTTATAGGAAATAGATAAGTCAATAAGGCTAAATATCACATCGAAAGAAGAAGCCTCTTCTTCGACCTCCACACAAAAGTGCATGTAATATGTGCTAAAGGCTTCCCTTAGTTCAAAGGAAAAGAAGGAGTGGAAGGCTCCTCCTATGGTACCCAAGATAATCCTATCTAATATAGAAGAGGAAGAGGAGGAAGAGGATTTGGAGGAAGAAGTTATGGGGAGGGACATATACATCATTCCCAAGGAAGATGACTCTTCATATAGTTAATGGACTCCCTCTCCATCCCCTCAGATTAGGTTAGAAAGAAAAAGGTGAACATGGAAGAAACTTGACTTTGATAAAGTCAAGATGTAGAGGGTGTAGGAGCTAGAGGAATAGAGAGAAGAATTGACCAATTTTTGTATGACCAAGGAAGCTATAAAGATGGTTAAGGCTAAGGAATTAAGGAAATAAGTGGAGGAGCACAAGGCATAGGAGATGAAGGTAAAGAAAGTAGAAGGGAAAAAGGAAGAAAAAGTAGGTGAAGAGCTTAAAGAGGTGGAAGCACATGAAGAAGAAATACCCTTAGGTGCACATACTGAGGAAGATTTGAATCTCAAATGAAAGGACATGGGCCTACCCTAAGATCACATTGATGTAGTACTAAAGTTGCACTACAAGTGAGAGGCTATGAGGGCCAAAGGCATGTCCCAAGTTAAAATCAATTGAATAGAGGCCAAGGAGATAGAAGTGAGAGAAAATAAATTCATGGCACAAACTACACAAAAGAAGTCTGAAAAGAAAAAAGTTAGGAAAGAGGAAGTAGAGAGAAATGCCAAGGAGGGGAATGCTAGGAGGAGGGAAAAAGAGGAAAAAACAACCTAGGAAGAAAGGGCCAAAATGGTGAAGGAAAGAGAAAAGAAGAAGGTTGCCACTAGCATGGAACCTAGAGAGGAAAAAGTACCAAAAAGGCACCTAGCACCTCCAATAGAACAATATAAGAAGATTCATAGTAGGTGCACCCTATCTCTAAAGGGGTGCCTAAAGACAAAATAGGTGATGATGATACCTTAAAAAAACAAATAGAGAAGGAAGTAGAGACCCCATTGGGGAAAGAAGAGAGAAAGGTTGGTGCTAAGGAGGCTCACACTAAAAATCCATGATAAGAGGAGGAAATAGACAAGGGGAAAAGTCCATGGAAAAACCCTTATAATAAGGAAAAGATGATGGTGAATCTAGCACTAAAGAAAAAGAAGGAAAAGAAGGAAAAAAGAAGAAGGCACTAATAGAAGCACCAGTGCTAGTGAGGAAGAAAATGAGTTGGTCAAGGAAGAAGAGTATGAACCAAGATATTTTGAAAGAGCATAGATAGTCTTTAAAGAGGATGACAATTTTTATATGATGGAGTACATGACTTTGAAGACTACCACAACCCTGATGTGTCATCAAGTTTTTTGGGTGCTAGATTTTTATATGGATGAGCCTCAATTTGAGGTTCTATAAAAATCACTTTGGCATGCCAAGAAGTCAAAAGAGGGGAATGATTATCAACTACTAAATCCTTAAGACATGAAGCTGTAAGGTTGTCTAACACCCTCCTCAAAATGGCCTCTGAAGTGGCATGCAAGAATATTGCCAATGATGTTTGTGCCAATAGTTGGAAGAAGATATCATAAGAGGTAGAAGAATAACTAAAAGCAACAAATCCTAAGCTCAAATAGCTTGTTGTACACATCAAAGAAGTAGAGCCATCCTTATTGTATGGTGTTGATACTTTGGAGATGAATGAAGTGGATAATATATGTGCACTGGTTGAACAAATATTTCCCTAAATAAAGTTAGCATTAGAGGAGCTAGAAGACCCTTGTGAGGCCATAAAAAATAATGTTGAACAAAAACTTGGATGTGGTAGAAGACCTCTTCACCAAACTAGAAGAGGGCATGGAGGAAGTAGATTCCATATTTTATAACTTCACTAATCAAGTAGTGGTCATCGATGCATGCCTTAAAAAGGCAAAAGAGGAAAAAGATGCCTTGTTCCAACACTATTTCATAGTGAGAAAACCATAATGTGTACAAGTGATGGTGAAGGTTAACACCTTAAGTTTCCAAATAAAGACCCAAGAAAAAGACCTGTAGGCACTCTTCTCCACCTTCCAAATTAAGGTAAGTGAGAAAGGGATATTCTAGATGGCAGAGTAAGGTGAGTAAGGGAAAGGCTCAAAGCCTTTAGAAATGAATTGGAAAGCACATACATGCTCACCCTTGAGGCTACATCATCTAAATTATAATATGCCATTGAAGAGATCAAGCTCACTGTTTAGGGCTTTGAAAACTTCAAGGGGGAACTCAAGCAACATGTGCTTGAATTTTGTGCACCAAAGGTGCTGAAAGACTAATCCAGGTGGACTAGCAATTTTGTATGGGGTAATGTTGGGCCCCACTTTTGATGCCAACTTTTTGATCCACACCAACTCAACATATCATGGTGTGAGGTAATTATATGGAATGATATCCCCCTTTTATTCATTTTGACACTAGCTAGAAGAATTTATGAGGATCTCACACTAGCTAGTAGATAGTTGCTTAGTACCAAATTTCAAAAGACATACCTATAGAAAATTACATGTGGTGACTAAAAGCATGGATGTCAGAGTATTGGATCCAGAAGGATAGAAACCCCCTAATGACAACTCAGCATCTGACATGTACTCATCCAACCTGGGTAGCATAGTAGAACTAGTGGGATAGTGACCCCCAACAATAGCTTAGCAACTAGCATGTGCTCATCCAACTTAGGTAGTGTAGTGGAGACAGTGGGATAAATACCCCTAGTAATAGATCATCACTTGGCACACACCCATCTAACCTGGTATGAAGATGCCCCTTTTCCTATAAAAGGAGGTTTAAACCTAAAGAGAGGGGGAGGTAATTAATGCTAATAAAGCTTTGCTAAAATTGAATTCCACCATTAACATTTTGTAACTAGCATAAAATATGATAAAGACCATAAATGTATAACCCAAGCTCACCTATGATACACTGGGCATGAGTAATTCAAAGATGAGTACATGCTCTATTTTCATGTCTTGAACTTTTTATGTTGAAATTGTGAATCAATGAAGAATGTTATTGAAGTAATGGGGTGTTGATTATTTCCATATAGATAGCATTGTTGTATGTTTGTGACTTTAGTTGTATAGGAATAATGATATAGTTTTTATGCTTCAAATGTATTTTGGTATAAATGTACATCCCAGGTCACTAATGACATTGTTTTTCCATATAGTGACTTTGGCATACCTATGAAATTGAATAAGTGTTGAAATTGGTATGCACTGAGGCCTTAAGACCCACACCTAGAGTGATAACCTAAAGAATGAGAACTTGAATATAACCCATTACTATAACTTTTTTAAGCACCTGAATGACCCTTAACTCACTATCCCCATAGCTTTCACCATTTAGAGCTCTAATTAGTCAGATATGAACTTGCTCCATATGACTTGTGCCATTGAATAGGATCATGCCTATTGAATTATCCCATAATATCCTAGCATTGATAGTTCACCTAAGCCCATTGTGCCCATGACTAATCCCATTAGTACTAAATTTGTGCCATTATTTAAGTATCCTAATGTAGGTATGGTCCCTTCACTATTGCACTTCGAGTGAGCATATAAGGTTTATGCCTTATGTGAAATAGATGCTAGCATAATAGTGTGTTAAATGTTGTGTACCATAGACCCTACTATGTTCATACCTAGTTGTACCAAGTATAAAACTAACTTGGCTTGACTTATAAACACATGACTAAGCATAAAAGATATACAAGAGACTTTTATACAATAATATGGAAATGAGGCATACCCTACACTAAAAGGGGACATGGCATGGGCTACATGATTCATAGACAGGGTGGGGCCCATGAAAACAACCTTAGATCTGAACATATTGTGTAGTTACATTTGAGATCCTTACAAGTCTATAACATGGCTAGAGGATGTTGGAGTAGAACCTTACTTAGGATGGGATGAGCTCCAAGGTCCATAGGGATCATACCATCATCTTAGGATATATGCTCTATTAGGGTGAGGGAGATGGGTGTAGCCTAGTCTAACTAGGGCTAAGTCTAGTTGGCAACTAAGGTAGAGTGATGGGGTAATGGTGGAGAGAGGCCATCATGATGAGGATAAATACCACCAAGAGGAACATGACCTATAAGAGGGCCATAAAGGCCATCAACATTACCAGGTAAGATAAGTGTATTTGCTAGATATCACTTCATCTTAGTACTCATCCTTAGAAAGATATGATATATGACTAAGATATGTGCTTTGTGTTTATGTTCAAGAGACCAACCTATTTGGAATGGACCCCAGGTGGACCTACTACTGAGGGATATATTATTTGACGTGGTTATGACACCACTAATAGAGTGGGTGCTACATCTACCAATGGGGATAGAGCCACATACTCAATTTTGGTGGGTGAGTACATGAGCCTTGCTTGAGATGGTAAGAGCCTAATATAGGATATAAAAACTAGAGGCCAAGTTAGCACAATACAATGCATGTATGGAAAACCATAGGGTATCTATAGTAGAGATTGAGGTATGAATAATAAGAGTAGAGGTTAAGACCAATCAGTTTTAGGCTAAGCTATCTCAAGAGTAAACCAAAGGATTTGAGGCACTTAGAGCGAGGGTAGACTGGCTAGCTACGCTTGAAGAGACTATAACTCAACTGGTCAAGAGGAAAATATTGAGATCTTCATCTATATAATGACTATCATAGATACTACCCAATCATAGGTTGACTGGGTATGTATATGTAGCCATGCACATGGAATTTTTTAAGGACTATGAGCCCATGTGATGTGCCTAGAGAAAAACATGTATTTTTTATGATATATATAGTGGTTTTATCAATATTAGCACATGTGTGTATATGATTTTGTGTGTGATTCATCTAATATAGACTACTAGATACATGTGATTAGACAATAGGAATTTTTAATAAAGAACCCACATGAACACACATATACTAGTAGCATGGAGGTTAGTGGTACTAGAAGAGAGGAAAGGCTCACCATACCACCATAGGTGAATTTCATAGAGGGTCATGTAGGCCCTAGACATGAAATGTCTTGAGTCATAACCCATTGATCAGGTGTCCCAAGGGCTCACCTTCAAGGGTTGAGAGATGAAAATCCCCATTTTTTAGAGAGGTAGTGATACCAAAAGGGTCAAACCACTTGTGTGCAAATTTTCCTTTCTTATGGTGCTCCTTAAAAAAAATGAGGACCATATCATCTACCTTGATTTGATGAGGGTGCACTAATTTCTTGAATTGGTAGCATTGATAGTGCTAGTAAGCACGGTTGTACTCAAGAATGGCTAGGCATCACTCATATAACTGCTCAAGCTTGGCTAGGTGAGCAACATGTTCTTCCTCATTAGAAAGAGAACCCAATGTATTAACCCATAATGAAGGGATTAATACCTTTAAGGGAATAATAAAATTAGACCCATATATGATAGATAATGGGGTTGCCCTCATGGCCATTTAGAAGCTAGTCTGATATGCCCAAAAGGAAAGATAGAGCATGAGATGCCAGTCTCTCTTGAACTAGGCAACGATATGGAGAAGCATCTTCTTCAAAGTTTTATTTGAATAATTTGCTTTCCCATTTCCCTAGGGGTCATGGGTAGAGGATAAATGGATATTGAACCCTAAGCATTTGGTGAGCTCATGCATATTAGGGTTTTAGAAGTTGTTGAGGCTAACATACCCACTATTTCTAAAATTAGGGATCCTTTAGAAACCCTAAAGATAACCCTAAAAATATGACATGTTTAGATCATTGATAGAATTTGAAGATCATCTAATCTATTAAAGACAAGCTTACTTATTATGTTTTGCTTTAATTTTGTCTAACATTGATAATAAATGGTCTTCATGTCTTCTAGTTGTAGGTTTCATGGCATTCTTATTGAGAAATCCATGTTCAAAAACCCTAACACAAACCCTCAGTTCAAATTTAAATATTGGAAGGAACTAAACTAGTGGTAACTTTTAAAAATCCATTCTACACTTAAGAAGAAATGTCATGTTTAAAGCTTAGTCATGTTTTTTAACACAACTTAAACTTATCCTAAATATGCTTGGTCCCCTTTAAGATTTCTCCTTTTTAGTTCCTCACATTTCTGACTAGGTTTAATATTCATTTTGTAGGGTCCCTTTTTAATATTTCCTAACTTAGTCCTTTTTATTTATACCTTAGCCTTAACACCTTAGCCTAAGTTTTTTATGTCACCCCTAGTCCTAACTTAATTTCCGTGCTTTTCAAATATCCAATGGCCCATGTTTCATTATAGGGCTTAATCCAATAGAGCAAGGAGGACCCAATATTTAACTTAAAAAACATGCATCTCATGAGATCCTATGGTTCGTACTTCCTCATAACTTGCATATAATGGTGTGAAGGCCTCAAAAAAGTTTATCCCTTAGCCTACATCTAATATTTATCACTTCATTACAAGAACTTGATCGAACAAACCAAGGTACAGTTGAAAGGTCAAAGGATCATAGAAGGTCTATGAGATCAACACGTGGTATTTGTACACTCAAAGATTAAAAACAAAGGGGTCTCACACATTAAATTAAGATAATAGCATGTAGCTACTAGGATCATGATCAGATGGCTCTCACTTCATCATGATCTCTAATCGAATGGAGTGAGATGAATCCATAGACCCAAGAAGTGTTGCAAAGCCACCACATGGAAATCTCCCATTGGAACCCAAGGACTTCATGAGCTTAAATTTGGCATTCTCAAAAATGTCATTTAACATCCATGAGATCATCATTGATGTCTATGAGATAATCAAATTCAATCTCTTCTAACTTTTTCTTAGGCAAAGAAAGCATTAAATCATGTCTTTTGAAGTGTTATTTCAATTATATGATGTAATAAACTTAGCTTAAAATGGATTTAACCTATTTTTTCATGTTTATTAATATAAATAGACTTAAATTTAGGCATTTTACACTAACTCATTTATATAGATCATGCACTAATTAACCTTCACTTATCTTGTAGGATCCAATGGCTTTTACTTCATCATGGAGCCCAAATAGACAACATGAGAATAACCAAGATCCAATGGTTCACACTTCATCATGAGAAGATGATCCAATGGCATGAAGGCACTAATGACTTTTCAAAAGCTTGTGGGTTTTCCACATGGCCAATGTTCATTTAATAAAGGACTGACATAGGATATGGAGCTTAGGAAGGCCTATAGAGGTACTAAGTGGTACAACCACAAGGCTCAATACTAAAATATCCAATCACAAATAAGGACCCAAATGAGGATCAAAAGTTCACAATCACTCATAGGATCTTCATCCAATGATGCAAAATAAAAGGGGGCGAATTTTTAAATGCCAATGGCTACTAATCAAAAGGAATTTATGAAAAATGTCATGAAAGGTTTAGATCGATGTCACATAAGCACCTGTAAGCAAAAAAGGACAAAAGAAGAGATCTTGTGTGATAAAAAATGTAAAGGTGTGAAGGCAAATATCTAAATTATATCCCAAGCACATATGACCTGAATGATAGATAAATACTACCATTAAAGCTCTAAAACCCTAACCCTATATAAAAGAGACCTAAGCAAACTCAATTGGTTATAGTTTAATCTAAGAGAAGCTTAATTGTGTTTTTGAGTGAAAAAGAGCATCACAAAGATGAATTCCAATCCAATGTGAATAATTTGCAAAAGTAGAAGCCATGAAAGATCACAAATAACAATTAAGAGAAGAGATAGAGCTTTATCTATCCACAAACAATGAAGGTAGAGTCTTCAACGACACTGAATTAGACACTAAAGCCCTAAACAATAAAAACAAGAATTGGTTTGAAATATTCTTCACCATAGAGGAGTTGAAACCCATCACCAAGGAGGAGAAGAAAATTGTTGTGATTAGCAGGAAGCACTATAACCTAGTCATAGTTCAAATGGCTGACCTTCATTATAGTACTACCAAGCTAGAGGTACTTCACTGTATCAATGTGTTTGCTCTTATTTTTGTAGATTATAGGATTGAAAATGATTAGATCATCCATGAGAGAACATCTAAAAGGGTTTCCTACATTTCCCCTTTGGCCTTTTAAAGATACTATAAACTCTTAAAGCCCCATGTAGACCTACCTAAAATCAAAGATTGTACTAGCAAAAATGACCTAGATACCATCCTATGACCATGTTGTTCCAAGGGAACCATATGTTCAGGGACCTTGAGGGAAGGATCCTAATTTTACAATTCAAGTAAGGGACCAAGGCAATCATGACCCTATTAAATAGAGCATTAGGGGCCCCCTAAACCACATATGTAAAAAAAAATTGGGTCTCTTATGTATATTTCATGGTAGAAGAGAAGTTCACCCCTCCTATTGGAGACCTAATTAGCATTCACCTAGGGTAACAATTTACATCCATCAAGAAAAAGGATATAAAATAATTCTTCATAATGTATTGCTTGATGACCTACTTACTTCCATCAACTTCCCAGACATCAAAAACTAGTCTCTTGAGGGTAGAACCACCATATCCCACCACTATTCAAAATTGCACATCTTCAAGTATAGGAACCATATGCAATTCATCTGTGACTATGTCTACCCAACTTTGGTGGATGCTATTATAGGTTTTCACATGCCTAAGTTTCATTTATTGATCAAGAATTATGTAAATATGATGGGTGATAACTAGTTTTGTCTAGACTACACTGTTATCAAAATTAAGGGATTCATGTCCTCACCCCTATAGATTACCTATCTATGTGCCTATCAAGTTGGTAGAACAAGAAATTTCCTCTCAACTCATAAATGGTGTTGATGGAGTTTGTAAAGGGAAGAGGAATGGCCTTCTCCATCCCTTTCCTCTGATCATTGGAAGGAACATACTATAGGATTGGAAGCAAGTAGAGATCATGTCCAAGCATAGGGACTCATTTGGGTTATAATTAGATGAGCTCAAAATGTGGGATCCTAAAAATATAGTAGTTGACCATTTGAAGTCAAAACATCTACCCAAGCTAGTATATGTGCATCAACTCAGTTTCCATCACATCATCTATATCAAGGCAAGAAATTTTGAAGAAGTGTTAACCAAGCTTAAGGGTTAAAATATTAAGCTTGAGCATATGTTAATAAGTGATAATAATCCAAAATGAGAGGTGTGGCATATGCATCCTCTCCAATATCATTTCCTACCTGGATATTCTAGGCCACCCCAAGAGTAGCCTCAGTTAGAACAACCACAACCTCAAAGACAAATTAAACCAGGACATTGTAAGGAAAAGATAGAAGAGAGACCTAGAAAGGGACCCTCATCTTCAACCTTGCCCCAAAGGCCACCATCTCTAATTGAGTATTTTAACATGATTTCATAAGATCTAGATGAGACAATTGAAGGTGCCCTCAGAGATCTCATTAAAGCATATGGCATCGATGAGGAAGAGAAGCAAATTGCAGAAGCATAAACCTAAGTAGGGGAGCTTGGAGAAGGGAAAGGGAAAGAAGTTATTCTTGATATAGTCCCAGTGGCACCTAAGGAGAAAAAGAAGTCAAAGTTGGAATTAGTCCCTATTGGACCAAAAAGGCCAAGGTTGACCCTTACTCACCCCGCCAGTGAAATTGATCTAGTTAGTGAAAAATTTCCCACCCATGGGATAATCATTCTTGATTGGTTTATCTATGGGAAATTGTAGAAGATCCCCTCTTTGTCCCACTCATGGGCATTAACAAAATCTATCGACATAGATGTACATGATGAGATCAAGCTATGGATTAGGGTTATAATGAAGGAAGAAGAATAAATAAGAATAGTGGCCATTACAGGGCTAGAAAGTAAGAAAATGGATGCTCTTAAAGCATCAAGTAGCATAGGAATTAAGGTCCTAAAACCTCCAAAATTCATAGACCCAGTTACCATAGTGCAATTCAATATCAAGATAGCTAGATTAGAGAGGGTCACCACTAGAAAAGACATGGTGGGAGTTAAAGAGTTCACCTTCCATAACATTGAACCTTTTGTAGGTTTGACTCTAATTGAAGGATAATAGCCATGTGAACATCCCATCTATGAAGAGGATGTTTAGAGCTTAATTGAGGCCCAGTCAGCTCAAGTAAAGGTTGGGATTATCAAAATGAAGTAAAGGATTCAAAATGTGGAAAAGGAGAAGGAAAACCTAGAAAAATAGGCCATTCTATTAGTGCATGATGCTATATTAGACATGTTTGAAGCATCCTTCTTTTATATGTTTAATTATTTGTAGTCAATGAAGCTAAGTCAAGATTCATTACACCAAGAAAGTGAAGTAGCCAAAGGATTGATAGTAGAATAGTAAGAGGCAAAGACCAAGTTAAGGTATCTCATTAGTATATTGATTAGGAACAAGATTCCCAAATTCAAAAATGTTAACCTATCCCACCTAAATCTTGATTTGGGGATAGTGGTGGATAAAATACAAAGTCTAAGTACTAGGTCAGTAGGCTTGGATTGAATCTTTAGGGATGACAAAGACTTGATTGCCTAGACCAAACAACTACTTGGCTCCATATTGGTTCACCCTACCAAGACCACTACCTTAGGAATTATTGATGATGTAGAGTATAAACATAGGGTCACTTTGGTAATGCAATTAGTCAAAAGTAAGATCTAGGGTTAGTCTGGTAGAGATAATAGAAAAATATTAGGCATGATCTTCATATTTTAGGAGAAGATAGCAAAGGATAGGAGCATTAAGAAAGCTATGGCCAGGAATGATAGGACTTTAATGATTTAGCTAATCATGAAGATGTCTACTTTCTAAAGCCTCTTGTAGATTTGGAATTGATTAGGGAAAGCTATGGCTAGGAATGACAAGGAATTTGATGATTTAGTTGATCATGAAGATGTCTACTTTCTAAAGCCTCTTATATATTTGGAACTGATCAGGGAACAACATCAAAAGGCTATGGAACTTCTGTAGGATCACTAGGGGAGTCCTAAATCAATGGGCCCACCCATTGTTAATATTCCTTTTATAAAATATTGTAAAATTTAAAAATAGGAAATATTATTTTGTAAGGCATATGTTAGTCTATTAGCATATTGCCTCTAGGTCAATCTAGTTGTAAAAGACAAGTGTATTCTATAACTCTCTAAGGAAGGATATCTATCTTTATATTTTATATAGTTGTATCTTATAACTAACCAGTGTGCTACCTTATCTTTCTATAAAAGGTAGTACTACCATGTTCCTAAGGGAGATAAATTTTGAGGAAATTTGTATACTTTGAGAAATTAATGCAATCAAGGAATTCTACAAAGATTGTCCAAATTGAATGTGTTAATTGTTAACATAGATTCTTCCCTCAATTATTGATTCTAATGCTTAAGTTTAAATAGTTTCTTTGAATTTTGAATTTGCATCTATAATACATGTTTTATATTTTGTGTTTTTGATAAATTATTTGAAGGATCCCATATTTGTTTCATTTTATTTGTTCTATATTCAGATGTGTTAATGCTATTTGAGTCTAGTAACAAATATTTAAAGTGAAATCTAGTTCTTACTTGTATAATTTCATGTCATCTTTAGGAATGTGCTTGGTGTGTGGTGAAATTTAAGCTTAAGCTATTTTGCATCATATACTAATTAAATGTAGGTTCAATTATCATTGGAATTTTGTCATGATATTTGAGTCTAAGATTATCAATCACTTATTTATTTATTGCCCTACCCTTCTCTTTGCTCTTTTTTTAATACTAGATCATTGTAGCTTAGATTTCATTATAAATATTCATATAGATTAGTCTGTAGCTTAAATTGGGCCATAATTCATGAAGTATCAACATAGATCCTTTGTAATTCACAACTAATAGACCATGATGGATCCCAACCATCACCTATTATAAATTTTGTGGAACACTCATATATACTTCAACTGCTATTTCACCATAGGTGACATCAAGTTGCCACAACCTGATACTCATGCTTTGAATTCTTACAATTCTAAAATGAGAAGTGTTCTTTGAACACTAAGAACCCTTATGGTACATCTAGAGGCATCAACTAGACCAAAATTTTGTCGGTGCTAGAAGGAGGGCTACCTTTGTGAAGTGGTTGGATATTTGTCCATTTTGGTGTGTTTTGGTCTAAGATTGATGTTATCTTTGCACCTTTGAGAATTCTTTGCTTGTAAGTTTAAATATCATTGACCTTTATAGTTTGTGACATATCTTTGTGCTTCCTTTAGACAAAGATCAATTTTTTTTTTAGATTTGTTGCTTGGTTTTGGTAAATTTAGCTTAAGATTTGAAAATCTATAGTATTTGAGGTTAGGATGACCTTTTTTTAATCAAATATTGGCATATATTTCATAAATCTAAGCTTTTTTGAGCTTAGACTTATAAATATAGATCATATTTGAATAATTAGACATATCTTTGAGCTATCTTAGGCAAAGATCAACATCCTTTAATATTTTTTACATAATCTTTGTAAAATGAGCTTAATGTGTTGGTTTAATCCTTGTTCATTGTAAATATTAGCCTGATACATCATATTTCAAATAGGATCTTCAATGTTCAAGATGTAATTACCAAAGATTTGAATCAGATCACACTCAGAAATTGGGTAACCTTTGCTTGAGCTTGAAGTTTATAAGAAAGCTAGGTGTGATAAAGTTATATGTAAGAGATCCAAGCCTTTACCAACTTCACCTCTTCAAGGTACCTTTACCTTCTACCATCATTTAGGTATGGATTGGTTGGAAGACTCTTTAATCAATGTGCCAAGTTTGGTACATGATCTCCCATGTAACCCTGAGAAGTAATTGCCTACATTTAGTCCAACTAATATTATAACTACTGAAGAGCACATTAAGTATTTTAAAGTTACCTTAAGGTTACTAAATGTTGTACATGAGGATGTAACATGAAGGTTATTTAATTTTACCTTTAAATATACTACTTATGAATGGTTTTGGAACTTGCCCGACAATTATATCACAAGTTGGGATGGTTTCACCAATGTGTTCATAAATCAGTTTGGTAAGATTATCAATCCCTGTGTTATTTACCATCATTTCACCACCATTAAAAGGGATGTAAATGAGCCCATAAGGCCCTTTAATGCTATATTTCAGAAAATGTATAGTAAGACCATAGAACCCTATAATCCTGATGATATCTTAGCTTTAGAAATATATAAGGATACAGTAGATCTTATGACCTCTATATTCCTAAAAAGGTCTTAGCTAGCTATAACTTCATTAGCTATGGCCTATTCTAAGGTAGTGACCATCAATGACCAAATGTAGCCCTAGGGAGAAATGGCCTATTATGTTCTTAACATTAACCCACATATGCCAACTCTGAACATCTTTCCAAACAATAACCAAAATATCCCAACATTAAATCAAGTTCAAAACCTCAACCAATTGCCCTTGAGTGATGTTGTTCCCAATCAGAACCTTGGATTCTTGAGTCATCATGCCACTAATTACTTTAATACAAATGATCAAAGAAATTTTTTACTAACTATTGGTGATAACAATAACTAGGTACATAATTCTAAAACTCCTAAAAAATGAGAATGAGTCTATCTTTAAAATGGTCTAGAAATTAAGCACTAATTTTCTTTAACTATAAAAACAAGTTGGAAATACTATTTAAAGCTCTAGTAGAAACTTCTCATTTCAAAGGTTTAATAGGCCAAACAATAGATTTTAGAATGATAGATTTCATAATAATAGGAATAATGAGCCATCTTCTAAAAGAAAGACTATGGGCATTAACCTTACTAATGTTGCATTACCTGATTATTATAGAGTACATTACATAACAAAGCATGGTGAAATTAACTGCATTGAGTTTTGTAAGGATTTTGAGGATTTCCATGAATAATT
The DNA here is from genome assembly GCA_037957365.1 of Torreya grandis. Taxonomy (NCBI): domain Eukaryota; kingdom Viridiplantae; phylum Streptophyta; class Pinopsida; order Cupressales; family Taxaceae; genus Torreya; species Torreya grandis. The sequence goes on along the minus strand of JARHVA010001755.1, from coordinate 2,037,149 downwards.
AGATACATTTGAGGTAGTTTCTAACAAGGATAATGGTGTAGGTACATATATATCCAAATAATTTGATCAAGCCTTCATGGTGGAGAATTTGGATTTCCCCTTTCAAGAGGAGAATAAACTTGATGAGATCCCTGAAGAGATCTAGGCCTTCTAACAATTTTTCAAGAAGAGTTATCCCTTGAGGAATAGATATCAGAGGTATCCCTTGACTACCTCAATGCCTCCAAACAAATTTTAAACTCCTCTAGACACTTCTTCAAGTAATACTCTTGATCCACCTAAAGGGATTACCCCTAAACCTAATATTGATATTCCTAGTTCTTATAATAAAATTAGATATAATATAGTTGAGGATATGAAGAAGATAAAGGATAATATTACATTGCATGAACTGACATAGATCATAGAGAAAAGGGACCTTCTATTGGATTCATTATCCAAAAATTCCAACAAGCCACCTTGGGTTTGACCATGCCAATGTGATTGTGCACAAAGCCAAGGTGGAATCTCCCCCTTTCTTGTCCATTGTCAAGATGTTTGGTAATAATTAGCATGATTTTTTATTAGATTTTTGTGCATCTACCAACATCATGCCTATAGGTATATGAAAATAACTTGGATTGACTCTTATTAAGTCTAATAGGGTTTTTACCTAATTAGATGAGTCTAGGTTCAAAGTGGTTGGGAAGTTATTGAATTTTAATATGTAACTAGACTCTAAACCTAAGGTTCAATAGTTTATTAAGATACAAGTTATTGATATTCCTAATGTATATGGGATCTTGTTAAGTAGGGCAAGGACCAAGGATTTGAATGGTTACATGTCTACTAACTACTCACATTTTTGGTTGCCTTGGAAGGGAGTTCCAAATCAAATCAAGGTTGAGAGAGAGCCAAATATGAAACACATGATCACTGAGTACAATGTTGTAAATTAAAGGGTGAAAATTATTGACGTAGACTTAGGGGTTTTCATCTTTGAGACTACCAAGGTATGTGATCCTATAATTACTCATGTTGTTCCTAGACTATGGAAGTTATATTTTGATGATGTTAGATGTAAGGCTAGATTAGGTGTTGGTGTTGTCTTAACTGACCTTGATAATAAAAATTAACATGCTTATTATAGACTCTAATTTCCTTGCACTAATAATCTTGATAAATACGAGGCCTTTATCTTAGGTTTGTAGTTTTCTATGAAGAACAAGGTCAAGAAACTAATAGTCTATGGTGACTCTAAGCTAGTAGTCAACTAGGTGAGAAGAAAATACCAATACAAGATCTCATACCTTAATAGGTATAAGTTTAGTGTCTAGGATCTCATTGAGTCTTTTTATTCCTTTAACATTGTTTTCATCACTAGAGAAGAAAACCAAGCTACTGATGAGTTAGCATCAGTTGTAGCCAACCTCATGCCTAACTAGGACTCACCTAACTTCAACATTGAGTTGATACCATACCCTTCAATCCCTAGAAATGTCAACTATTTTTAAGTCTTTAATGATGATCAACAAATATTGGATTTCATGACTAATTATAGACTATTTGAGGCTCACATCATTGATGAGATTAATGAAAATGCAACCTAAGAAGGAAAATTTGATGGAAAATTCATTTAATTAAATGACATTAAAATTCTCAAAGGCATGATTACCTTAGAAAGGCTATTTGATCAAGATAAGCTGGCTGAAGTACCTAAGATTCCTAAAGTGAGTGGGAAGGAATACAATGTAATATATCCTGGCCATCAAGATCAACCCAAGCTAGTAAACCTAGGAAAATCCTGCACCAACAATGAGAACAAAAAGGCCAAAGAGCTATTAACTAAATATAAGGATGTCATATCATGGTATTATGATGACTTAAATACATTTGATCAAAGAATCATCACGTATACTATACCCCTTAAAGAAATCTGTAAACCATTTAGACAAAAGCAGAGGCTTGTAAACCCATCCTAAAACCAATTATCTTTAAAGAGGTCAAGAGACTGCTAGATGTTAGGATATTATTTCCCATTATACATTCTACTTGGGTGGCTAATTTAGTGCTAGTCAAGAAGGAGAATGATGAGATTAGACTATGCATTGACTTCAAGAACTTGAACAAAGCATATGAAAAAGACAACTATCCTCTTCTTTCTCTAGACCAAGTTATACAATTTGTTTTAGGTTTAGCTATGATGTTTTTTCTTGATGGCTTTTTAGGTTACAACCAAGTGTTGGTTGACAGAGAGGACAGGATATAAAAATCCTTCACAACCAAGTGGGGAACCTTTTCTTACAAGAGAATTCCCTTTGGGCTAATCAATGCAAGAGCTACCTTTAAAATGGCTATAGACCATGCCTTTCAAGGCTTGATTGGTAAGTGTATTATTATATATATGGATGATCTAATAGTTTTTTCTAAAAATAAAGAAGATCACTTTATGCACTTACAACAAGTTTTTGAGAGATGCAGAAGGTATGGAATCTCCTCAACCCCTAATAAGAGTATCTTTTGTTTTATTGAAGGAAAATTACTGGGTCATGTTATAACCAAGGATGGGATATCTATATATCTTGAAAGAGTGGAGGCCATATCTATAATATAATCTCTAAAGAATAGAAAAGAGCTAAAGTCATTTTTTGGTAAGATGAAATTTGTAATAAAGTTCATTTTTGGCTTTGTAGAGATTGTTAAGACATTGAATGACATGCTGAAGAAGGATGCCAAGGTCATATGGAATGAAAAATATAGGAATGCATTCAATGATATTAAGGATGCCATTAACCAAGATCTAGTCTTTATAAGTCCTAACTTTTCAAGGGACTTATACCTCTACTTTGTATACGCATAATATTTTCACACTTTTATTGATTACTAATGATTTACATCTTATAATAACCCATCATGACTTAATCTCTCTAAGTGCATGCCTTAATGGGTGCATTGGGAAAGGGGTGGGCAAACCTTTGGTGCTTCACAAGATTGTTGTCCCTTATTACCATATTATTCCCTATCTAAATAACTCCTAAAACCTTTCCCTAAGCTATCTCTCCTTCCTTGCACATTCTTCTAGTATTCTCCTCTTTATATCCTTCTTTCCCTTACTTAGTACCCTTTTTACCTATCTAGTAAGCTAGGTTGACCTGGTCGACCTAACACAATCTAGGGTCACTTTAGCTCTTTAGGCCTAGTTTCCATCTAGTCGACCTAGTACAAACTTTAAGTATTAGCCTGATAATGTGTTAGGTTGACCCAATCAACCTAGTAAAACTAACATGTCTAAGTGAATTTCCTATATATACAAGGTCATTTTAGTCATTTCCATATGAATGAAATTAAGAGTTTTTATTCGCTCGTGCTTCTTCACAATCTTCTCTTCCACCATTCTACTTGAGGAGGCTTAACTTAGGTTTCTTATTTAGAGAATATTAGTCTTGTGGATAGGTCTTAGATGATTTGGCCTAAAAAATTGATCTGTATGAACCACAATAACCTCTTTCAAATCCCTATTGGCTAAGGGAGAGATTGAGTCATGATGGGTTCATATTTAGGTAAGTATATTCTAACTTTGTTCTCCACTCTTTTAGAAGATAGAAGTAGCATAATTCTTGTCTCGAATAATATTACTCATATTCCATGTATTAGGGTTTTACTCATAATTAATTTATTTGAAGTTCCTTATACATGTATTTTATTGCTTTACATCTAACCCCTTACTTTATACTACAAGCATTGGTGAACACTAGATTAGTTTACATTCTTGTTTATTATCATAAGTGGATATGGAAACCATATGACTCTTTTAGGGGGGTTTTGTGATTGTGTTAGATTGTAGGCTTTGGAAACCTACCTAGCATGATGTGTTGTGATAGATGATATAAGTGATCCCCTAATCGGGTCTAGCAGATTTGTATATTGGTCATGCTCCCACTTAACAAGTGTGTACCCCAATTAGAAGTGTAGGTGTGATCTATCTTATCTGATCTAGGATTGTTTCATGTACACTATGAAATTTTTATTGCATATTCTTTTTTTTCATTTTTTCTATCATGTGTTTTGAGTTCCTAGCTCGATTCTGTTAACCCAATAATTTTTATCTGTGTAGAAATAGGCAACTAGATCGACTAAATTGACCCAGCATAGGTTTCTATCACTTTACAAATTTTTTATTTAGCGTACTAGGTCAACCAAGTTGACCTAACACATTTAGAGCCACTCTATAACATGTTCCTATTCAAGATTCATAGTGCAAGTTCTAGATTCTAGACTTTCATATTTGTAGTCTAGTCAACTTGGTCAACAAACTCAACTTAGCACAGTTATAGACATCCATTTTAGTCGACTAGGTTCACAAAATTGACTTAACACACTTTTCAGCTTTTACAGTAGGTTTCTATCTCAATTGGTCAACCAACTTGACCCAGCTCTACATATTGGACTAGTTCTTTCCATGGTTATAGGTCAATTATCTATTCTATTTTCATATCTAAAATACCAAGGTCAATTCTTATTTTCTCTATTTTACTCTATTCTATACTTTTCTTTCAAAATTGTAATCTATTTATATGCACCAATTGGATTGGCCAGTGTCAATTTAATTGACTGTGTATTTCATTTCAGTATGTAATTTTCTAGAATAGCTATAGGCATACCTTATTTCATTTCTCAAATTATTAGTAAAACTTTCCCTTTCCCTATCTATTGTGTTATGTTGACCATCTCAACTTTGCACTATCCCAGACTATTTATGTTGCTTCTATTAACTACACTAGGTTGACCTGGTCAACCTAGCAAAATCTGTAGGTCTAGCTTTTCCACTAGGTCAACCTAGTCAACCTAGTTTTATTTTATGCTTCCCCTACTTTTTATCTTGGTTCTTTATCCTTTTGAATCTACATCTTATTCATTTCTCTTTGATAAAAATGAGGTCCCCTATCATAATATTTTTGGATAGTCTTAAACCATTTAGATCCTATATCGAGTGTTCATTTCTCCCTTTTTTTACCTCCCAAGAACACCATCACTCTTGGGGAACCTCTTTTCCTCCTTCATTTAAAAATTTCAACATGGTTCAAATAACACCTCAAGATGAGGTTGATTGGTCCAATCCTTTCTAAACTTACCGAGAACCTTCTCAAAATGTTCAAACTAATGTGGGAGTGATTGACTCAAATTTATGTAATAATTCCACCAAAAACTCTTATTCTAATATTCCCTCCAACACCAATGTGGGAAATGTTCCTTCCAACACCAACCCACCACCTAATACACTCAATTATTAGCCCAAGTGATTCAACAAATGAACATTATGCAAAACTCTAATACCAATCAAATGATGCAACTTCAACAACATTTTATCAATGTGTTTAATCAACCTCCAATCATGAATCCTCAAGATAATCCTAATTACATTCCTCCACCTCTTAGAGATGCCTTAGGTAACATTATTCCTCAACCAATAATGAATAAAAAATGCTTCAAATTATCCAAAATGAGCCTTTATCTCCCTTCATTGTATCTACTGACATTGGTAACATATCACCAACCATTAAATATGATGGGACTAAAGACCCTTCCTCATTTCTTAAATCCTTTGGTAATCTCTACAAAGATTTGATCCAAACTAATACATTTGCCACTAATAAACTCTTAGTCAAAACCTTCACTAGTGATGTATTATAATGGTATAATCAATTACCTCAACATTCTATTTGGCAACTTGAAGATTTGGTCAATCCTTTAGTTAAAGAGTTTCAACATAATGATCTTCCTAAAAACTATCTTAGCCATTTCATAAATGCTAAACAATCTCCTAATGAATTGGATTATGCCTTTATTAAAAGATGGAAATACTTAGTTCATAAAATTGATTTTAATATGTCTGAAGATAAGCTATTCAAACTCTTTACCACAACTTTAACCCCTACTCTTTAATACAAGGTTTGAACCTTTGTTCCTTAAACTCTTAATGAAGCTCTTGACCAAGCTAAATGATAATATTTTATTATGAAGCAATTTGAACCTAATTATTAAAAACTTAAAGGACCTTTCCAAACATCCAATGCTATCAATATTAACACTTATTAAACCAAACCTAGTGTTTCCAAAAATTATGTTTCTTCATTGTCTCACTGCCTCTTTTGGTTCATCAAATGAGACAATTTTTACCTCTTTCTAAACCTTTCATATATCTTAATGCTCCTCCTAAATGGTATGATCCCAATCTCTTTTGTTGGTTTCATGCTGATGTTGGACATTCTCATGAGTCTTGTATAGGGATTGCTAAATGTGTTATTTCATACATGATTAGTGATTCATTCAGCCATAAATCCATGATTAAGCAATGTCATCAAAAATACACTAATTATTTAAAAAAAAAACAACCCTCTAAAGCCTCTACATCTAATAATAATAAAAAATCTTCTTCCTATAACCAATCAACTTCTAAACATGTTTGGGTAATTGATTTAATTATGTTCAATACCTTAACAACTCTCAATATGTCAATACAGCTAAGGTTAATTATTGTAGGAACCCAACACATAAAGATCCTATGACCAAGCCTAAGAAACCTTCTTTGGAAGAATGATTTCTTAAAGATACTACCACTATCAATATTGATCCATAATCACCTAAGGAACAACTTCCTCCTTCTGATCCTCCAACCACATCTATTCCTCCAAAGTCTAATTTTCTTTCTTCTAAACCTCATGGCTCCTCTTCTAAATCTCATTGGAATTTCCTAGAAGAACTCAACGCTATGCCATGTAAAATTCCTCTCATGGATTTGGTTTGCACTTACCTTATCATCATAAATTCCTTATGCAACAACTCCAAGAGATTGAAGATCCATTTTCTTTAGATGAAGAACCATCAAACATTAATACCATTGAATCTATGTGTCCTTCTTCTAAACCTTCCATTGAATTCCTTGAATAGGACATGAATAATTATGAAATCCTTTTTTGCACTGATGATATGCCTCTTTTCATCAAGGTGGCCATTAATACCACCCTTATTCTAAAATTTCTAATTGATAAAGGTTCTTTTATTCATGTGACTTCTTTATGGCTTTTACAACAACTCGGTTATAACAAAAGTCATCTTAAACAAACCCATCTTACTTTTCATGGTTTTGATAAGACTAATGAAAAGCCACTTGGTTGCATATGGCTTCCCTTAACCATTGGTCCTAAGACCATGCGAACCAAACTCATGGTTTTTCAATCTTCCTTTATCTTATAACATACTCCTTGACTGTCTATGGACTCATTGAATGAGGACCATTACTTCTTTTGTTAGTCAAGGTATTAAAATTATACACAATAGAAAATGTTATAAGCATGAAGCTGAACACAACTCATGGAGTATCTAATTACCTAATCCTAAAAAACAATATCATGTTCCCATGATTCCTAAAATCAATAGTGCTCATCTACCTGAGTTCAATAATATGAATCTTGATTTACAGGTACTCTTGTGGATTCTGATGATGATGATCCTAATGAATTAAAACACACTTGCAATACTAAGAAATTGCCTCTGTATATTTTAGAATGGCTTCTACCTACCTTCTCACCCAAATATCATACCATTTCTCTCATGGATGAGATTACTAATTTCCCCCCTCTATGTAATGCTTAAGACCCATCTTTACCTGAAGATGATTTTGCTTGCAATGAATTTGGAGTGGATAATCTATTTCAAGATCCTCTCATCATGACTCCTTAAACATTTAGTAATCTTAGGATTTCACAATCTGAAGATCCTCCTAAATCCCAAGCATGCACAATTTATCCCACATATGATGCCAACTATATCATGGCCCAAGCTCAATCTAGAGACTGGGATGTATTACATTATCAAAAGACCTTATCTCAAATTCATGCTTTCAATTGGGATGTGCATACCATTTATGTAGGTCATAACTTAGAACCTAAGGGTTATGTGCCTCCTATCAATCATCCTCTTATTGATTCTCCTTGGGTGGTAGAACAAATCATGCCTTCTGAACCTCTGAAAGTGATTTAATATTCTTTACCTCCTTTGGATTCTGTAATTGAATTTAATTCTTCTCCCATCATCTCTCCATTGATCTCTTCTACTTCATCTATTTCTTCTACTCTAAAAATCACACTTGATGCCAAGGCAACCAATGTCCATTGAATACATTTTGAATATGATTGATATGGAAATAAAATTTTAGATCTTGAAGTAGATGTGGAATATTGTGTTCCTCTTCCTACCTTGCCTAGTGATGAAGCTATTTTGGAGTTTCTTTATGCTCAAAAAACACAACTCCCATAACAACATCATAAACTTGGAAATTTTAAAATAAAACTCCTCGCTTTAATGAATTTGTCACTAGTATTGATCATAAATCTAATCCAATTTCATCTTTACCCAATGCACCATATCACTTTCAATATGGTAATGCCATGATTATTGAAGAAATAACTCATATCGACTATGGTACTCCATCTTGTCCTTGACCAATCATAGTTTCCAAATAACTTTCACCTTTTGAACATGAGAATTTCAACCTATTTTTTGATAAGTATCAAGATGCACTCACATGGTCTTACTAATATATGCCTATCATTGACCCTAGTGTAGTGGTTCATGACATCATTACCTATCATGATGCCAAACTTGTGCATAAGAAACAATTTAAGTTTCCTCCCAAAGTTACCAACTTATGCCATAAAGAAATCATCACACTTATTGATGATAAATTTATTAAACCTATGGGTTATTATAAATGGGTTTCCAATATTATTCCTATTTGGAAGAAGGTCACCATGGTCATTCATATTTACATTGATTTCCACAATCTTAATCTTGCTTGTCTTAAAGATAACTTTCCTTTACCTTCAATAGATGCCATTATTGATTCCATAGTTGGATATGAAATGTTATCTCTTATGGATGGATTTTTTGGATACAACTAGATTCATATAGCTCTTAAGGACCAACATAAGACTACTTTCACCATGGAATGGGGCACCTATTATTACATTAAAATTCCCTTCAGTCTCAAAAATGCTAGAGATACTTAATAGTGTGCTATGACTCATATCTTACATGATCTCATCCATAAAATTGTTGAACATATGTAGATGATCTTATCTCTAAATCCAAGCATCACACAAATCATCTTTATGATCTTGCCATAATCTTTGTTCATCTCATCAAAAACAAAGTTAGACTTAATCCTTTCAAATGTGTCTTCAGAGTTACATCTAGTAAATTATAAGGATTATTAGTCTCTCTCCATGGCATTTATGTTGATCCTTACAAGATTAATGATATTATCAACATGCCTATCCCTTATTCTATTCCTAACATTCATACCTATTTAGGTAAGCTTGGAGAAATTAGATGATTTGTTCTTGAGATGGATTTTGAATTCACTCCATCAATTCCCTTCTCAAGAAAGGTACAACTTTAGAATGGATGGATCCATGTCAAAAAGAATTTGATAACATGAAAGAGTCACTACATCATCCACCTATGCTCTATCCTCCTTATAATTATTGACCCTTGATTATTTATACTTCTTCCACACCTATTTCAGTTGGACCAATGCTTTCCAAACAAGATACATGTAAGGAGTATACCATATATTACATTAACCGAGGCCTCAATGATTATGAAACATGTTATACCAAAATTGAGAGTGATTTCCTCACCATCTATTTTATAAATGAAAAGCTTTGTCACTAAATGCTTTACCAAACCACCTATGTCATTGTTCATTCTGAACCCCTTCATCACTTCTTCTCCAAAGAATTTCTTCCAAGAGATAAAATTGGCAAGTGGATGGTTTTACTTATGGAATTTGATCCTCACATCATCATGAAAAAATCTATCAAAGGGAAAGTCATAGCTAACCAACTTGTCATGGCTCCCATTCCAAACACTTATTCACTTCAAAATGACCTTCCTAATGATAATATTATTTACATTGAAGGTCTTAATCAAGAAATTTCTCTTAAAGATTATTTTCATATCTTTACTACCGATCTTGAATCCAATCAATCTAATGAACCTTCCACTCCCTCTGATACTACCAAACCAAAAGTAGTTATCAAGGAGCTCCCTGAAATCAATATTGACTTGCATGAGGATACTTGGACCCTTCACTTTGCTGGTGTTAAATGCCTTCAAAGATCTGGGGCAGTTTGTATTCTCACTAGTCCTCTTGGTAAAATAATTCCTTTAGCTTTCCATTTTACATTTTATGTCACCAATAATATGGTTGAGTATAAAGCTCTTATCTTAGGTATGAGAGTTGCTCTTGATCTAGATATATAATATCTTTATTCTTTGGGTGATTCTCAACTCATTTACCATCAAGTTAGTGGTGCCTATCAATTTAAAAGTGAAAATATTATAACCTATCATCAAATTACAATCACTCTTTCCAAGGATTTTTCCATTTTAAAAATTGAACCTATTCCTAGAGACCAAAATCTATTGTTGATTCTCTTGCCTCTTCAGCTTCTTTCTTTCATCCACATTAAGTCTTTCTAATCCTTCCTTTATCATATAAATAATTAAATCTCCATCATCTACTCACCCTCTATATTCCCTTATTTTCCACATCAAGGCTATCACCATCCGATAATGCCCATGGTATCAAGACATCATCCAATTCTTAGAACATCAAACTTATCCTCCTAACTTGGATTTTTGTGAAAAAATGCATCTTCCTAAACAAGCTTTCAAGTATGTATTTAGACATAACATCCTTTATTATCAAAAGTCTAAAGGTACTTTGCTCCATTATGTCATGCCAACTGAGGGTCCTCCTCTACTTGAGAAAGCACATGGGGGAATTTGTAGTGGTCACTGTAGCAAACATGTTATAACCCATAAATGCCTATATATGGGATACTATTGGCCTACTCTAGAAAGGGATGCTATTAAATATGCTAAAAAGTGTAATCCCTATCAGATTCATGATGACCTAATTCATTCGCTACCAACTGAACTTCAAGTTATCAAATATCCTTGGCCATTTTCCATATGGGGATTCGATCTCATTGGCAAGCTTCCTCATTCCCAAGATGGGCATGTCTTCATCATCACTACCATTGAGTACTTTACCAAGTGGGTCAAAGTTATGCCCCTTTCTAATGTTACTCATTATACTATATCTAAATTCATTCTCAACAAAATTATTTTTTGTTCCTCATACCATCATTTCTAAAAATGGTGGTAATTTCAAAAATAAACATGTTAAACAACTCTACACCAAATTCAAAATCAATCACAAGTTTCACACTCATTATCATCCATAATGTAATGGTCAAGCTGAGGCCACCAACAAAATTCTCAATAAAATTCTTCAAAATATAATTCATGAAACCCACATGGATTGGCATCTTCATCTTTATCCTACACTTTGGGCCTATTAAACTAGTATGCATACTACCACTAGGGTAAATCCATTCTCTCTAGTCTATGGTTTTGATTTAGTTCTTCCTCTTGAAGTTGAGCTTCCTTCTCTTTGCATATCTCTTCATGGCATCATTCTTGATGAAGAATTGTGTGAGGCTCACCTTCACACCCTTGATCTGCTTAATGAATGTCATCTTTTTGCCTTGCATCACAATCACTAATATAAGGCTTGCATCACTAGACAACATCACAAATGTGTTAAAAAATGCACATTTAATGTTGGTGATGTTGTTCTTAAATTAGATTACACTCATGACAAATAAGGTAAGTATACCCAAAAATGGTGGGGCCCTTACTTAGTTAAAGATTTTCTTGGTCCAAGTACTTATCACCTTCAAACCAATAAATCACATGTTTTCAAAGATCCCACCAATGCTCAATTCTTTAAGAAATACTTTTCTTAATCATTTCCCTTATTTTTATGATATATATATATATATATATATATATATATATATATATATATATATATCTAACATCTTTTTTTATAGGTTACTTTAGCATGGGTCTCTATCTATGCAGTAGTTTCCTTCCTTTTCAAACCTTTTGCCCTCCATTTTGGTCTTTTGGTTTCTTGATGTACTATAGTCTTCATTTCCTTTCTTTTCAAACATTTAATCCTCCCTTTTGGTCTTTTGGTTTTTGGATGTACCATAGTCTTCATCACTTATCTTTTCATTCTCCTTTTGCTTGCCAATTTATTTTGGCATCCTCTTAGGATTTTATTTTATGAGTTGCTTGGTAAGACTATGGATAAAACCTATCCCTCCTCATAAAATGACCATTATTTTTATTTCTCATTTCTTCCTTTTCATTCTTTTGTTGCTTGATAATGTTATTTTGGCATCCTTTGGGTCTTTCTTTGTGAGGTGATTTATACAAAGTATCCCTCACTTTTTACTTATTGGCACCCTTTGTGTTTTCCTTTTGTGAGTTTCTTGGTAAGACCATGGATAAAACCTGACCCTCCTCATAAAATTACCTTTCTTTTCATGTTATTTGTGATCCTTATTATTCAGACATTAGTTTTTACTTCTTTTGCTAGATGAAATCTATAAATAATCTATGTTAGCATGTTTTCCTTCACTTCACATAGTGTTATGATAAGGAATCACACATTTGCTATCATTGTATTCCTTTCTCCCCTTTGTCACTTTTTTTTTAATTTAAATAAATTCAAATTTATTACATGTGTCATTTTCCTCTTTATTTCCCCCTTTCTTTCACCTCCACATTTGGATAAAACAAGGTCAAAGTCAAGATAGCACTTTTATTTCACCTAGATTTATGAGACTCTTAGACCCCATGCTCTTTTGATTTTATCTCTCTTAGCAACCTTGTCCCAAAATTTTCAACTAAAAGTCATCTTTAGCACCCATGTTTGGTCTTCCAAATCTATATGGAGGAGAAATTTTTAAAAAAGAATGAAAGTTAAAAGCCAATCATTTGAAAACAAAAGGCAATGATATCTAAAAGGCAACATACAAATCTTAAGATTCTAATCACACCAAAATATGTGATTACAAGCACATCTCTTATCTCCAATCAAAGCTCAAACTCCATATTTGACTTCACCTAGAGTTGAAGTCCTTTAGGGTGTGGTAGGCCAATATATTAGAATATGGGGTTTCAAAAAAATCTACAGTGTTACCTACTTTCTCACACAAGTACCCAATCTTCGTAGTAGATTGATGACTCTGTAAGGGGTCCTAAAGAGTGGGGAACATGTCATTGGGAGGTAGGTCCATTTTACTTTTCATGCATATACCCTTCATGAGATGATCTATAAAATCCATTTGTTGACCTAAGACTTGTGTAGCTAAGAGAAGTTCTTTAGAGTCCTTAAGGTTGACAATCCTCTTGTTTTGACAAACCAAATTTGAGTGTCTTGACTTTGATAAAGAGCTCCTCTACCTTGGTTTTTCCTTGATTCTCCCCTCTACCCCATTTTTCCCCTGCTTAATAGATAAATTGTGATTCCAAATCTATTTTCCCTCTTCTTTAAATTTCTTTTTATTCATTTCTTAAAAAAATGCTAATACTACCTTTTTTTAATTTTTACCTATCTCTAGACGCAAAACAACATGTTTGAAAAATTATGGATCATTTTCATCATGTTCTATATATTTACTAAAACTAATTTTATTTCCTTTTCTCATTTATCTTGATTTTTTTGTTATACTATTATGGACACTTGAGTTTGCACCCTTTTTCCATTGTTGTATGAGATGTGGATTATTACTACTCACCCAACCATGTTGTTTTCCCTTTTATGCATCCCCTTTTTACATTGATGATTGAGATGTGGATTTTTATTACTCACTCATCAATGTTTTTTTTACCATTTTTATTTTTGAATCCTCTTTTTACCATCTGTTTTGACATGTATCCTTGATTTGATTGGTTAGTTTCCCTTTTCTTAATTGAGGTTTACTTGTTTGAGTTTTTCGATCTTTAATAGCCTTGGATTTTTAGTTACCTAATTTACTCTTGTTTTACTTGGTCATTTGGTCTAACATATCACTTGCCACCCAGCTTGCCAAATTCCTAAGTATGCCCCATCCACATAGCACCATTTATCTTGGCATTTCTTACATTTATTTATTTTTCTCCTTAGTTTTGTATTTTTAGGTTTGTCTAAAGTAGTCTCTACACCCTCCATAATCAAAACTAAAACACAATTGGTAAACATATTGTGATAAAGGTAAGTCAAGGTATGCATCATTTAATTTTTAGTTAGTTGCTTTTTCTATCATTTACTTTCATTTATTTTATGCTTTTTAAAAATACTACAATTTTTTTAGCATTAGCATTGTGTGTGTCCTTATGTTATTTCTTAAAGCACCATCCCCTATTACACCTTAGTGACATGTGATGAGCTTTGATTGGGGAATATATATGCACATAATATTTTCACACTTTTATTGATTACTGATTTTTTACATCTTACAAGAACCCATCATGACTCAATCTCTCTAAGTGCATGCCTTAAGGGGTGCACTAGGAAAGGGGTGGGGAGACCTTTGGTGCTTCATAAGATTATTATCCCTTATTTTCATATTATTCCCTATCCATTCAACTCCTAAAACCTTTCCCTAAGTTATCTCTCTTTCCTTATACTTTCCTCTAGTACTTTCCTCTTTATACCTTCTTTCCCTTGTTTAGTACCCTTTTTACCTATTTAGTAAGCTAGGTTGACTTGGTCAACCTAGCATAGTCTGGGGTCACTTTACCTCTTTAGGTCTAGTTTCCATCTAGTTAGCCTAGCAATGACTTCAGGCATTAACCTGATAATGTGCTAGGTTGACCTGATCGACCTGGCACAACCAACATGTTTGAGTTATTTTTGGGTCAGATAGTCCTATATATAAAAGGTCATTTTGGTCATTTCCATATGAATGAAATTAGGAGTTATTATCATATATGCTTCTTCATAATCTACTCTTCCACCATTCTCCTTGAGGAGTCTTAGCTTAGGTTTATTATTTGGAGAATCTTCATCTTATGGATAGGTCTTGGATGCTTTGGCATAATAAAGTGATTGTTGATGCAGTGGATTGCACCTGGGGGTAGGATGCCTAGTTCCCACCCTTCCACATGCAACAATGGAAAATCCCCTTTCGCTTGTGGGATTGGCAAAGCTGGAGGGGTGAGTCTCTAGATAAGGGCTAGCTCCCTCTGATGTATCCTTTAGGCCCTAATTTCTCCTACTACTAAAAAATAAAATGGAAAAAGGGGGGATGAAAAGGGAGAGAGAGATGCTAAAAATAGAACCTAAGCCTAAAAAATGAAAAGGTGATACACTAGAAAAGTTTGATCCACTCAGGCTGAACATACACTTTTCACCAGGAAGAAATGCCCATACACTTCATCTGATGTGGGAAACTCTTCTATTTCAGTGAGTCAGGGGTCCATAGAGATACAGGGAGGAAGGAACTAGCAAAGGTGTTCTGAGACACACTTTGACTACCTATTCACATGCACCTATATTGTTACTGTAGACAATTCTGGTAGACCTGCAGAAAGGAGACTTCACAATGCACTAGACATATTGTAATCGATCTATGAAAAGCATGAAAGACAATGAATTAACACAAAATAAGAACACAAACATATACTTTAAAGTGAAATTATAGATAGAGGTAAAAATTCTAAGTCCTGATTCAAGGTAAAATATGGCAAAGCTTTGCCTTACAAGCCTAAGAGATTTTTAGGCAGAGTTTTGCCTTAAGGCTGAGAGAATGGATCTTCTCAAATGAGAAATTTTACAATATATAGAAAGAAAAGAGGCCTTTTGGCACCCTTTTTACAAATGACCCATGTGCATTCTGATCATTGGGAAGATCAAGCTGCTTAAACATCATATGAGAAATTATGGGCTGCACCATTTGTCTGCTTACAAGACTACTCCTTTAAGGCGATTATGTGGCTTATCTGCTCATTAATGAAAAATGAAGAAAAAAATTCCATCCATTAGCCATTTATGCCTCCCAATGATCAATTTGCATACATTGTATCACCTGTTGGAGTAACTCCTTGAGTTGAAACCTTTCGCTGCTTGGATGCTTTGTCTGCTTCTTGCCTTGTCTCATCTTGGTTTTGTCTCTTTCTGGCTTCTTCTGGTAGGTCACTACATTCCTTGTGCTCTCACTACTTGCCTTGGCCATTTTCCATCGATTCTAGTGAGTGACATGTGGCACATTCCACTGTGAAATGGGCAAGACGTGTGGCCGCATCCACTTGACTCATGGAAGCTTTATGCACCCTTTGAAGGTCCTACAAAAGAGGACATGTGTCGGCTTCCACTCTCTTTAACAATTCATCTAGGGCCCACCAAAATTTTTTTAAGACAAAAGAGAGAGACTGTAGTTGTTGACACTTGTCGGCTTCCACCAAGACTTGTAGGGGACACGTGGCATGTTTCGCTGCTCCTAAAAAAGCATGTCAAAGCCTTCCGTGGTTGCCACTTGACACCTTCCACACTTTGGATTTCCTGGTAAAATTGATGTTTGTGGGCCCATCATAGTTTGAAAACCAATGGATAGTCTATCTTCTTAAAGTTGATAGCTTCTGGGATGTCACCATCCTTGGAAAATTCCTTCAGCTTCCTACTTCATATTTTCTTCTTCGCAGGCTTTTCCTTCGGACAATTTTCTCGCAAATAAAAGTCTACAAGAATTGTCTCAGTTGCTTTGATTTCTTCAAAATTATCCCTAGGTCCTTTTCTTTGGAATTTTCTCAGCTTTTTTCTCTCCTGCACGGCCTCCCTAAACTTCTTCAGACTTTTGTCTGAAGGAATTCCTTCGGACAAAAAGTCCGAAAGAAATCATCCTTGTCTTTTGCTTTTGCCTTAAGTCCCTTTCTTTCAAGTTTCTTGTTTATAGTTTTTCTGAATTCCTTCAGACTTTTTGTTCAAAGGAATTCCTTCGAACAAAAGTCTAAAGGATTTCTTCCTTGCCTCTACCAACTTCCTTAGATTTTTTTTTGAAAGAACTTACCTTTGCGGCTTTCTCTTTGAAGTGTTCCCTACCCTCTGCAAGGGCTCTTAAACCTAGAACTGCCCTCCATAAGGGTACTTGTCCTTTGGGAGGCTTGAACCTTTCATGTTAAACCACTCCTTTGAACCAATATTTGAACCAATCCATTAAACTGGTTCAACGGTTCAAGCAATTATTGAACCAAGTCTTTGAACCGAGCATTGAACCAAGCTTGTTGAACCATCCAATTGAACCAAGCTTTGAACTGAGCTGATGAACCCTTTAATTGAACCAAAAGCCATTGAACTGATGGATAAATTGACTAAGTGAACCAAATCATTGAACCAAAGCCAAAATGATGAATTTTGCCAATTGAACTAAGGCTTTGAACCAAGCGATGAAACTTGCCGATTTAACTAAGGCTTTAAATCGAGAAATGAACCAAGGTGTTGAACATCAACCATTGAACCAAAGAATTGAACCAGTTCAATGGTTCAATGGTCCAAAGTTGCTAACTCTTTAAAATATCATGTTGTTGAACCACTCTTCCAACCTTTCCTTATGAATTTCTTTAGACAAGAGTCCAAAGAAGCTTTGTAAAACCTTGCACTCTTTGATTAGTTCTTCATCTGCCGAAAGATGACACCTACAGATTTCATAGAAGTCCCTGTGAAGTCTATAGAAAACCTGAAAAGTCCATAGAAATTGCAAGACTCGTGTAAAAATCAAAAGTACTAGCTCAGAACAGCATAAAAAAAGGGACTGATTTTTGGCCTATTGGGCAAAAAATGGTCAACAAATTGGCAACTCCCAGGGGAAGCATGCCTGCTATGCTTAGAGACTAGTTGCCTTTTAGTCCATTAGGCATGGAGTCAGATGCAGCTCTAAAAGATTTAGCCACTACCTTGAGGGATCCCAGAATCAAACATGAAGCCTTTTACCCCAGACATAAGGGAAAGCACACACAAGACTAAAAACACTATTGTGTAAACTACACTTAGGGAATGCAGGAAGAAACTGAAAGCAACTATTATGTAAAATTAACCAGGTATATTTGCTTCCCTTCTAGATCAAAGGGAAATTTTCTTAAGTCCACTCCCTAGCTAGGAAACTTATGGTGTTAGACAAGTGGCTGAATGAAATGGAGGCTTGGTGACCTACTCCTCTTGCCTGCCACCTGGGTTGGCTTGTATCTGAGTGGAGATTCAAACATGCTTCCAAAATATACGTACTCTATTTGTTCTTGGAAGCTTTCCTCCTATTGGTTCTTCGTGCTAGTGTATCTCACCAAGAAATTAATGGTTGTTGGCTCATCACCATAAGCCCTTTGATGTGCATAGTCCCTTTATAGTGTATCATGAATTGGCTTGTTTTCTTCTGCCTCATGCTTAGGTTCCATGGTATGACCATCCTCCTTGATGACTTCAAAGAAAGTATCTTTAGATTCATCAACCTCTTAAAAGGACAAATCTAAAAGCCTGCGGCCCTTTTGCATACTTATTTGAGTCCCAATGCTACCTTCTCCACTCTTAGCCAACTCATAGCCCCCTTGAAGAATAGTGTAACCTGCCCCAATGACTTCAAACAAATCATTCAAAACATGGTCAAGAAAGTGTCCATGCCCCTCCACAATGCCTTGCAAAATGAGAAAAGGGGTAGAAATCACTTCTTCATCATCAGAGATAGAGGCAAAATCTTATGACTTATCTTCCTATTCATCAAAGGGGGTACCTATGGTGATCTCCTCTTCATCTGCACTCATGAAGTCTCCTTGATTAGTCATGAACTAAACATACTCCTCTTCACTTACTTCCCTCAAGACAGGCTCCTCCTTGAGAACGGGGGAAAAGGAAGGCTGACGGATGAACTCATGTGGAAGGGGAGGTAGTCCTTGAACTATAATCAAATGATTCTCCTCTTTCCATTTGGTCAACACTTCATCTATATTAGGCATGGCCTGATAGCTCTCTTATAGGTGTGTAGATGAAGTGTGTTCAAACATGGGATTTGCTATTTGGTCTAAAACATCCACCACACATTGGCTGAGGAAACTCACTCTGGACTCCAACTCTATAATCCACCTGTCTATATCTTCCTGGAACAACCTTTCCTAGACATCACAATCATAATCGAGAGTAGGAGCAACCTCATCTTATTTAAGGGTTAGAGAAAAACCTTTCTCCTCCTCTTCCTTTTTGCCCCAAGATTCCACTGTTTGCTTCCAACTTATGACCTTGGGATTGGAATTTGCCCCCTGTGAATAAGGAGTAACTTTATCCTCTTCAAGGTCCTGGGCTGGTTCATGATGTTTCTTCTTCCAACTTGGAATTTGGAGATCATGTTGAAAGACTTGAGGAGGTTAGGGAAGATTTGGGAGGGTCTACTCATGCACAAGAAGAGCTGTCTGAAAAGAGGTGTGTTGAAAAGCTAGGCACACAAGATTAAAGGTAGGATCGATTGATGCATCAGATGAGCTAGAATGAGCAAGTGTAATATGATAGAAAGGATTTGGCACACAAGAGGGAGATTTTTATGGAATATAAGGGGGCACACAAGGCTCATCAAAATTATGTTGGGAAAAGGAAATAGGGGATCCTTTTAAAACCTCATGAGAAAATGGGGGTAGACCTTGGGCCAAAATCACTTGATTTTCATCTCTCCACCTTACCAACTCTTCATCAATATTGAAATCAGCTTGTGGATTAGTGGAAGGGGTATCTTTTGGTGTCGGCTCCTCTATAAGGTCTGAAAGCTCCATCTCTCTTTTTCTAAGTAGCCTCATCATACCTTCTAATTCCTCAACTTGCTTAGCTAGATTATCCTCATTTTGTACCTCTGGAGCTCAAGGGAATCATTATGGAGATGGGGAGTGCATGAAGGTTTCCATGAAATGCAAGAAGCTTCTTGAGGAAGGGTGGGAGGGACTTGAAAAGGACTAACCTAATTTTGTACCTCACACTCTTAGATAATGTCTTTATCCTCCTTGTTGTTCCATGACTCAACCACTTTATTCTAGCTCAAGACATTAGGGCTGGGCATCTCCTTTTGGGGTGATGGGGCCACAATGTGAGAGGGTAGTGAGGGTTTAGATTCCACTTCCCTTAATACCAAAATAGACTACTATATTTGAAGATTTCCCAATTTGATCTGTTTATCAAGATTAGCCTAAAACACAAGATTTACTATTTCAAAACTCTCCTCAACATGATTGGGGAAAGGAATTTGACAGGCTTGACTTGGCTCATAATCAAGGGCTGTATATGACTGATATGATACTTGGGGTAGTGAGTATGTAGGTTGATAGACTTGGTAAGGCTACCTCTCATGAATACTTAGATTCTCCTCCAAGATGCAATCAAACCACTCACATCCAGCATCTCACTTGTAAGCCTTCACCAATTGGCTCTTTCAATAGGAGCCCATTCACTATTAACCTGATCTAGTGCATTTCTCATTTGATGGACGACATGATCAGGGATTTCTTGGCCACATCCCCTTCTTGTGTCAAGATCTATTACATACTTTTCATATCCCAACAGTGCTCATTTGAAGGTGGAAATGGGTTGATTGGCAAAGAGATTGGGTTGAGTAGGAGAAGTGACACATTAAGAAGATTGGCTATAGGGCTGATATAGCTTATGACAGGGTTGAGACTGGTCATATTATACTTGATAAGGATTAATATAAGGATGGTAAGGGTCATAGCTAGGTTAGCTAAGGAAAATAGGGTCCATGGCTATGAACGATGGAATTATACATACCAAAATATTATTTCTGGATGGCACCAGAACTACTTAACAAGTTGATTTAACTCAGAGTCGCCATTGGTGTTGATGTAAAAGCCTCCAAAGGCTGATTGGTTAAAGAACACACCAAAAATTCTTTAACTCTTTAGACACAACATGTCATAGTTGGTCCCACCGGGCGTGCCAAAACTATTGATGCAGTGGATTGCACTCAGGGACAAGATACCTAACTCCCACCCTTCCACACACAATAATGGAAACTCCCCTCTCACCTGTGGGACCAGTGAAGCTGGAGCAGAGAGTCTCTAGATAGGGATAGCTCCCTCTGATGTATCTTTTAGGCCCTAGTTTCTCCTACTACTAACAAATAAAATGGAAAAAAGGGGGGATGAAAAGGGAGAGAGAGAGAGATGCTGAAAATAGAACCTAAGCCTAAAAAATGAAAAGATGATACACTAGAAAAGTTTGATCCACTCAGGCTAAACATAAACTTTTCACCAAGAATAAATTCCCATACACTTCATCTAATGTGGGAAACTCTTATGTTTCAGTGATTCATGGGTACGTAGAGATATAGAGAGGAAGGAACTAGCAAAGGTGTTCTGAGACACACTTTGACAACCTATTCACATGCACCTATATTCTTGCTATAGACACTTCTGGTAGACCTACAAAAAGGAGACTTCACAATGCACTGGACATGCTGTAATTGATCTATGAAAAGCATGAAAGACAATGACTTAACACAAAATAAGAACATAGACATATACTTTAAAGTGCAAGTCCAGATAGAGGTAAAAATGTTAAGTCTTGATTCAAGGTAAAATCTGGCAGAGCTCTGCCTTACAAAGCTCGAGAGATTTTTGGGCAGAGTTTTGCCTTAAGGCTGAGAGAATGGATCTTCTCAAATGAGAAATTTTACAATATATAGAAAGAAAAGAGGCATGTTAGCACCCTTTTTACAAATGACCCATGTGCATTCTGATCATTGGGAAGAGCAAGCCACTTATACATCATATGAGAAATTATGGGCCATGGCATTTGTCTACTTACAAGACTGCTCCTTCAAGGTGATTACATAACTTATTTGATCATTAATGTAAAATGAAGAAAATAGGTCCAGTTGTTAGCCATTTATGCCTCCCAATGATCAATTTGCATACACGGTATCACTTGCTAGAGTAACTCCTTGAGTTGACACCTTCTTTCACTGCTTGGATGCTTTGTCTACTTCTTGCCTTGTCTCATCCTAGTTTTGTCTCTTTTTGGCTTCTTCTGGTAGGTCGCTACATTCCTTGGGCTCTCGTTGCTTGCCTTGGCCATTTTCTATCGATTCTAGTGAGTGACATGTGGCACGTTTTATTGTGAAATGGGTAGGACACGTGGCTGGATCTGCTTGACTCATGGAAGCTTTAGGCACCCTTTAAAGGTCTTGTGGAAGAGGACATGTGTCAGCTTTTACTCTCTTTAACAATTCATTTGGGGCCCACCAAATTTTTGTGGGACAAAAGAGAGAGATTGCAGGTGTTGACACTTTTCAGCTTCCACCGAGCCTTGCAAGGGACACATGGCACATTCTACTACTCCTAAAAAATCATGTCAAAGCCTTCCATGGTTGCCACTTGCACCTTCTGTGCTCTAGATTTCCTAGTGTAAAATTGACATTCATAAGCCCATCACAGTTTGAAAACCAATGGCTAGTCTATCTTTTTAAAGTTGACAGCTTTCGAGATGTCACTGTCCTTGGCAAATTCCTTTGGCTTCCTGCTTCAGCTTTTATTCTTCATGGGATTTTCCTTCAGACAATTTTCCCATGGACAAAAGTCTGTGAGAATTGTCTTGGTTGCTTTGATTTCTTTAGAATTTTCCCTGCGTCCTTTTCTTTGGAATTTTCTTAGATTTTTTCTCTCCCGTGGCCTCCCTAAAATTCTTTAGACTTTTCTCTGAAGGAATTCCTTTAGATAAAAAGTCTGAAAGAAATCATCCTTGTCTTTTGCTTTTACCTTAAGTCCCTTTCTTTTAGGTTTCTTTTTTACAGTTTTTCCGAATTCCTTTAGACTTTTTGTCTGAAGGAATTCCTTCAGACAAAAGTCTGAAGGATTTCTTCCTTGCCTCTATCGACTGCCTTAGAATTTTTTTTGAAAGAACTTACCTTTGTGACTTTCTCTTTGAAGTGTTCCCTGCCCTCCACAAGGGCTCTTGAACCTAGAACTACCCTCTGCAAGGGCACTTGTCCTTTGAGAGGCTTGAACCTTTTGCATTGAACCGCTACTTTAAACCAATCATTGAACCAATCCATTGAATTAGTTTAATGGTTCAAGTGATTGTTGAACCAAGTCATTAAACCAAGCATTGAACCAAGCTCATTGAACCATCCAATTGAACCAAGCTTTAAACTGAGCCGATGAACCCTTTGATTGAACCAAAAGTCATTAAACTAATAGACGAACTGACTGGGTGAACTGAAGTGTTGAACCAAATCCAAAGCAATGAATTTTGTTGATTTAACTAAGGCTTTGAACCAAGTGATGAACCTTGTTGATTGAACCAAGGCATTGAACCTCAACCATTGAACCAAAGCATTGAATTAGTTCAATGGTTCAACGGTCCAAAGATGCTAAATCTTTAAAGGATCATGTTGTTGAACCACTCTTCCAACCTTTCCTTATGAATTTCTTCAGACAAGAGTTTGAAGAAGCTTTGTAAAACCTTTCACTCTTTGACTGGTTCTTCATCTGCTAAAAGACTACACCTATAGAGTTCATAGAAGTCCCTGTGAAGTCCATAAAAAACTTGCAGAGTTCGTAGAAATTGCAAGACTTGTGCAAAAATCAAAAGTACTGGCTCAGAATAGCATAAAAAAGGGGACCAATTTTTGGCTTGTTGGGCAAAAAATGGTCAACAATGATCCTTACAAACCATAAAACTTCTTGTGAAGTCCCATTGGCCAAGGGAGAGATTTAGTCGTGATGGGTTCACATTCAGGTAAGTATATTCTAAATTTTTTCTCCTCTCTTTTAGTAGATAGAAGTAGTATAAGTATTATCTCAAATAATGTTACTCCTCATATTCCATGTATTAGGGTGTTACTCATACTTAATTTATTTGAAGTTCCTTACACATGTATTTGATTACTTTTCATTTAACCCCTTACTTTGTGCCACAAGCTTTGGTGAGCACTAGATTAGTTTACTTTTATTGTTATTAGATTAGTTTAATTTATTTTTTATAATCATAAGTGAATATAAAAACGATACGACTCTTTTAGGGTTATTATGTGATTGTGTTATACTGTATGCTTTAGAACCCTACCTAGCATGATGTATTGTGATAGATGATACAAGTAATCCCCTAATTGGGTCTAGAAAATCCTCATATTGTTCATGCTACCAATTAATAAGTGTGTGCCCCAATTAGAAGTGTAGGTGTGATCTATTTTATTCAATATAGGATTGATTCACGTGCACCATGCAATTCTAATTACATACATACTCTTTTGCATTTGACCATACTATGGCTGTTATATTAACTCAGAAGATTGATGGGTGTGATCACCTAATAGCTTTTATTAGCACTAATTTTAAGAATGCTAATTTGAATTATTCATTGATTAATAATTAGACATATGCATTAGTCAAGGTAGTTAATAAATTTTCATTACATCCTTAAAAATAGCTTGTATGCTATCTTACCTGACCCTGCCACCAAGCTTATGTTAAGTTAGAATGAGCTAGGAGAATGTAGAGGTAAGTGAATGTAATTTTGTAGGTGTATGACTTAGAAATGAAAATAGAAAAATTGGTTAAGTACCAAGGTCTGATCTAGATGATTTTGAATACTAACCCTAGGCTAAGTATTATGTAAGTAGATCAATATAAATTTCAAGCTAGTGAGTGGTATGATTCAATCATAAATTTATTAATCAATGGTACTTGTCCTACAGGTCTGACCACAGAGCAAAAGAGGGACCTAAGATTCAAGTCAACCCATTATTTGATAAAAAATGGGGTCTTGTATATAAGAAACTTTGAGGGGGTCTACCTAAGATATGTCTCATAAGAAGAAGCCACCCAAATCATGAACACCTTCCATGAAAATCTGGGCAATGGAAATCCATCTGGGAGAACCACATCCCACAAGATTATTAGAGCTAGATATTATTGGCCAACTATTTTTAAGGATGCTCACAAAAATTTAAAGTAATTCCACTCATGTTAGATTTTTATCACCAAAGAACCAAAGGTAGTAATGCCTCTACAACCAATCATGATTGACAAACCATTTGCTTAATGGGGGCTGGACTTTGTTGAGGTGATCAACCCCAATTCATCTAAAGGTCATAAGTATGTCTTGACTACCGTGTATTATTGCATAAGGTGGAATAAATTTGTAGCCACCAAATAATGTAAGACTGAGGAAGTGCTCAACTTATTAGAAGAAAACATCTATACTAGGTTTGGAACTCTAGTATCTCTAGTATGTGACAATGGATCTGCATTTATATCTATAGAGATGATGGAATGGGATTATGATAATGAAATTTCTATGAAATTTTCATCCAAACATTATCCCCAAGGGAATGGAGTCTCTGAGTCTACAAATAAAAACCTAATGAAGGAAATCAAAAAGTCTACTCTAAACAAGCCTAGGACCTAGCATAAGCTCCTTAAGTTTGCACTATGGGTTAATAAGATAAGAATCATCAAGCCTGAAGAGCCTCACCATTTTTTTTAGTGTATGGACAATATCCTATCTTTCCTATCACTCTCAAGATACCTACATATAGGTTTATGTAGGAGTGCATGGAAAAAAGCCAAGAATTTGATAATTCAAGATTGTTGGACATCATTCAGATGGAGGATGCAAGGGAAAAAACTTTTGCTGATTTTAGTAGACACCAAACCAAAATGAAAATGTGGTTTGACAAAAGGTCAAAGGTAAATGTATTTATAAAAGGAGACTTAGTCCTCCTTTGGGACAAAGCATTTGAACCAAAGGGGAAACATGGTAAATTCACACCCTTGTGGATTGGTCCTTATCAAATAGTAGAGACACTTGGGAATAATACCTTCAAGTTGAGAGACTTTCAAGGAGTAGAATTCACATTGCCCACTAATGGGAAATATCTCAAGCACTACTTTTTTGTTTCTCCACCAAAGGTTTTCATGGAATAAGCTCTATAATATGGTTAGATTTAGTGTAGGTAGGCCAGTTAGTTTCTTTTAAGTACTTTCCTTCTTGTCCCTTATTTTTATATGAGCATGTGTATATTTGTTTATTTCCCTTTTGTTCCCTATTTTATTGCTTTTTGTTGTGTGTTTGTTTCTTGTTGATTGGTTCCTTTTTGTCAATAAGTCCTTTTGGGACAGTTTTATGCTCAAAGTTAGGTAGTTTTCTTGAAAATTCCCAAAATTCAAGAATGTAGGTATGAACCTAATACATATGATGACCATGTTCTTGAAATGTAAGCCTAATGTTGTAATTTAAAGAAATTGGTAAAGACTAATGGAAGAAGCCAATCATTTCATGAGAACTTAAGCATTGTCTTAACCTCAAATTGGTTTTAAGAACATTTACACTTATAGGGTGAGAGCTCAAACTATTAAGGGATATCCATACTTTCACTTAATCAACATCCTTTCCTAGGATAATGGTTTTAGCCATAGGTGATTCTCTGAGGATCAAACATATGACCAAATCCTTAAACCCTAGCTACCCTAGTTCTCAACCTTGCTAATAGTATAAAGGTCTAAATAAAATACAAAAAGAAAGATTAAATGCAAAATCAAAAGCTTTGTAAACATAGGTGATTATAGTAATCTCTACCAAGGATATGGATGCCTAGATGGTAGTGCATCAAGGCCTTGAATGGAATTAAAGGCATCTCTATCAGGGCTATGGATGCCTAGCTAGTAGTAGAGAAATACCCAAGCCTCCCAAGCCATCCCTGAGCTAGAAGCATGGTTCTTAATGGATATCTAAACATTATCTAAGTAAATGTTAATGATTAAAGACATGAAACCTAGAAGTTATTTATTTAATCCCCTAGTAAATAGTAAGTGGAATCAAAGCACACACACAATATGGCTATATCATGATATTTGACCCTAATATTGTAAGTGCAAGGTTTATTTCAACCCTAATCTAATATGGATAATGATATGGATTAAATGGAGTGGATAACATAATTGTTTATCTAAATTAGAGTCTCTAAGTTCTAACATATTTATATGTTTCCCCTAAAAGTTACCATTTGTTGAGGCCAACATACCCCCTATTTTTGAAAATTAGGGACCCTTGAGAAACCATGAAGATTAACCCTAAAAATATGACATAGCTAGATCAATTATAGAATTTGAAGATCATCCACTCTATTAAAGACAAGCTTACTTATTATGTTTTGATTTAATTTTGTCTAACATTTCTAATAAATGGTCTTCATGTCTTGTAGTTTTAGGTTCCATGGCATTCTTGCTAAGAAATCTATGTTCCAAAACCCTAACACAAACCCTCATTTTAAATTTAAATATTGACAAGAACTAAAACAGTGGGAACTTTTAAAAATCCATTCTAGACTTAAGCACAAATGTCATGTTTAAAGCTTAGTCATGTTTTTTAACATGACTTAAAATTATCCTAAATATGCTTGGTCTCCTTTATTATTTCCCCCTTTTTAGTTCCTCACATTTATAACTAGGTCTAATATTCATTTTATAGGGTCCCTTTTTAATATTTCCTAACTCGGTCCCTTTGATTTATACCTTAGCCTTAACACCTTAACATTAATACCTTATCCTAAGTTTTTTATGTCATCATTAGTCATAACTTAATTTCCTTAATTTTCATAGATCAAATGGCCCATGGTCATTGTGGGGCTTGATTCGATGGAGTGAGGAGGACATGAAATTTAACTTTAAAAACATACATTTCATGAGATCCTATAGTTTGTGTTTCCTCACACCTTGCAATCTAATGGTGTGAAGGCCCTGATAAAGTTAAGCCCTTAGCCTACATCCAATGGTTCTTATTTTATCATGAGAACCTAATCAGATGGATCAAGGCACAATTGAAAGCTAAAAGTATCATAAAATGCCCATGAGATTAACACATGACATCCTTACACTTGAGGATTAAAAATAAAGCCATCCCATGCATTGAATTATTCCAATAGCATGCAATTACAATTATCATGATTGAATATCTCTCACTTCATCATGATCTCTGATCGAAGAGAGTGAGATGAATATAGAGACCTAGGAAGCACTGTAAAGCCACCATGTGACATTCTCCCATTAGAACTTAGAGACATCATGAGCTTAAATTTGACATTCTTGCAAACATCATTTTACATCCATGAGTTTGTCATTGGCATTCATGAGACCATAAAATTCAAACTCATCTAACTTTTTCTTAGGCAAAGAATGCATTAAATCATGTCTTTTTAAGGGTCATTTTAATTATATGATTTATTAAACTTACCTTAAAATGGATTTAACCTATGTTTTCATGTTTATTAATATAAATAGACTTGGATTTAGGCATTTTACCCTAAGTCCCTTATATGGATCATGCACTAATTAACCTTCACATATCTTATATGATCTAATGGCTCTCACTTCATTATGGAGACTAATTAGATGGTGTGAGGATAACCAAGATCCAATAGTTTGTGCTTCATCGTGGTAAGATGATCCAATGGTGTGAGGGCACTGATGAATTTTCAAGAGCCCATGGGTTTACCACGTGGCCAATGCTCATTCAAAAAATGACTAATGCAAGATACAAAGCTCAAGAAAGCCTATAGAGGTGCCAAGTAACATAACCACAAGGCTCAATACCAAAATATCCAATCACAAACAAAGACATGAATTAGGATCAACCATTCATGGTCACTCATAAGATTTTCATCCAATGGTATGAAATAAAAGAGGGGATTTTTTATATGCAAATGGGTAGTGCTCAAAATGCATTTATGAAAAATGCAATGAAAGATCCAGATCGATGCCACATAAGCACCTACAATCAAAAAAGGACAAAATAAGATATCTTGTGTGTTAAAAAATGTGAAGGTATAAAGGCAAAGGTCTAAATCAAATCCCAAGCATGTATGAGTTGAATGCTAGATAAGTACCACCATTAAAGCTCTAAAACCCTAACCCTACATAAAAGAGACCTAATCAAACTCAATTAGTTATAGTTTAATATGAGAGAAGCTTAATTATGTTTTTGGGCATAAAATAACATCATAAAGATCAATTACAACCCAATGTAAATAATTTGTAGAAGTAGAAGCCATGAAACTCACAAATAACAATTAAGAGAAGAGATAAAGCTCTATCTATCCATGAACAATGAAGAAAGTGTCTTCAAGGACACTAAATTAGACACCATATCCCTAAACAATGCAAACAAGAATTGATCTAAACTCTTCTTCACCATAGAGGAACTGAAACCCATCACCAAAGAAGAGTAGAGAACTGTCATGATTAGCAAGAAACACTATGACATGGTTTCAATTTAAATGGGAAACCTTCATAATGTTGCCACCAAGCTAGGGGTACTTCATTGTATTGATGTGCTTGCTCCTATTTTTGTAGATTGTAATATTGATAATGACTAGATCATCCATGAGAGAAAATCTAAAAGGGTTGCCTACATTTCCCCTCTAGCCTTTGAAAGATACTATAAACTCTTGAAACCCCATGTAGACCTACCCAAAATCAAGGATTAGCCAACAATAATGACCTAATACCATCCTCTAACCATGGTTTCTCTAAGATAACCATATGTTCAGGAAATTTGAGGGAAGGATCCAAATTATACAATTTAGGTAAGGGATCAGGGTAATCATGACCCTGTTAAATAAAGCATCAAGAGACCCCTCAACCACATATGTAAATAATACTTGGGTATCTTATATATATATCATGGTAGAAGATAAGCTAACCAGTCTTATTGGAGACCTAATTAGCAATCACCTAGGGCACCAATTTGCATCCATAAAGAAAAAGGATAGTAAACAATTCTTCATGATGTCTTATTTGATTGATTCCCTACTTGCTTCTATCAACTTCCTAGGCATCAGAATCTGTCTCCTAAGGATAGAACTTCCATATCCCACCACTATTAAAAATTACACATCTTCAAGTACATGAACTATATATAATTCATTTGTGGTTATGTCTACCCAGCTCTAGTGGAAGATATTACAAGGTTTCCCATGCCTATGGTTCATCCATTGATAAATAAATATGTAGATATGATGGGTGATATCTAGTTCTATCCAGACTACATAGTTATAAAAATTGAGGGAATCAAGTCCTCACCCTATAGATTACCTATCTATGTGTCTATAAAGTTGGTAGAATAAGAAATTACCTCTTAACTCATCAATGGTGTTGATGGAGTTTTTAAAGAGAAGAAGAAGGGCCTTCTCCATCTCTTTCCTTTGATCACTGGATGGACCATTCTATAGGATTGGAAGCAGGCAGAGATCATATCTAAGCACAGTGACTCATTGGGTTCTAATTAGATGATCTCAAAATGTGGGATCATGAAAATATAGTAGGTGACCATTCAAAGTTGAAACAACTACCCAAGCCAATATATGTGCATCAACTTAGTGTCCATGAAACCATCTATATCAAGGCAAGAATCTTTAAATAAGTTTTGACTAGGCTCAAAGGGTATAATATTAAGCTTGAGCATAGGTTAAAATGTGATGTTAAACTAGTAGGAGAGGTGTGGTAGATGCATCCTCTCCAATATTATTTTCTACCTAGATCTTCTAGGACACCCCAAAAATAGCCTCAATTGGAACAACTACAACCTCAAAGACAAATTGAATAAGGATATGGCAAGGAAAAGATGAAAGAGAGACCTAGAGAGGGACCCTCATCTTCAGCCTTGCCCCAAAGGCCACCATATCTAGTTGAGTATTTGGACATGATTTCCTTAGATCTAGATGAGATAGTTGAAGGTACCCTCATAGATCTTACTAAGGCATATGGCACTGATGAGGAATATAAGCAAATTGAAGAAGCATAAGCCCAAACAGGGGAGCTTGGAGAAGAGAAAGGGAAAGAAGTTATTCTTGATATAGTCCCAGTGTCACCTAGGGAGAAAAAGAAGGTATATTTGGAATTAGTTCTTGTTGGACCAAAAATGCCAAGATTGACCCTTACTCAACCCACCAGTGAAATTAATCTATTTAATGAGGAATTTGACATCCATAGGCCAATCATCATTGATTAGTTTATCTATGGGAAATTTTAGAAGATCCCCTCTTTATCCCACTCATGGGCATTAAAAAAAGTTGTCAACATAGATGTACATGATGACATCAAGCCATGGATTAGGGTTATAATGAGGGAAGAAGAAGAAAGAAGAATTATGGCCATTATAGGGCCATAAAGTAAGAAAAGAGATGCTCCTAGAGCATCAAGAATCATAGAAATTAATGTCCTAAAACCTCTAAAATTCATAGAGCCAATTACCATGATGCAATTCAATCTAGAGATAGCTAGATTAGAGGGGGTCACCACTGGAAAATATATGGTGGGAAATGAAGAGTTCACCTTTTAAAAGGTTGAACCTTTTGTAGGTTTGACTCCAGTTGAAGGACAATATCCAAGTGAACATCCCATCCATGAAGAGGATTTTAACAGCTTAATTAAGGCTTAGTTAGCTCAAGCAAAGGTTAGGATTAGAGAATTGAAGTAGGGGATTCACAATTTGGAAAAGGAGAAGGAAAACCTAGAGGCACAAGCCATTTTATCAGTGCTTGATGTTATATTAGACATGTATGAAGCATCCTTATTTGATATGTTTAATTCTATAAGTCCATGAAGCTGAGGCAAGATGCATTACACCAAAAAAGTGAAGTAGCCAAAGGAATAATAACATAGTGGCAGGAGGTAGAGACCAAGTTAACACATCTCATTAGTATATTGATTAGGAATAAGTTCCTAAATTCAAAATTTCTAGCCTATCCCATCTAAATGCTAGTTTTGGGATAGTGGTGGATAAAATACAAAGTCTAAGTACTTGGTTAGTAATCTTGGATAGACTCCTTAGGGATGATGAAGAGCTGATTTTCAAGACCAAGAAACTACTTGGCACCATATTGTCTAACCCTACTAAGACAAATACCTTGGGAATTATTGACAATTAAGAGTATAAACATAGGGTCACTTTGGTAATGCAATCAGTTAAAAGCAATAGCCAAGGTCAGTCTGGTAGAGACAAGAGCAAAATCTTAGGCATGATCTTCATAGTTGAGGAGAAGATAGCAGAGGCTAGGAGCATTAAGGAAGTTATGGCCCAGAATGATAGGGAATTTGATTATTTAGCTGATCATGAATATGTTTGCTTTCTAAAGCCTCTTGTATATTTATAAATGATCAAGTAACAACATCAAAAGGATATGGAACTTATATAAGAGCAATAAGGGAGTCTTAAAGCAATGGGCCCACCCACTAGTTAATATTCCTTTTCTAAAATATTGTAATATTTAAAAATTGGGAATATTATTTTTTAAGGCATATGCTAGTCTGTTAGCATATTGCCTCTAGGTCAGTCTAGTTGTAAAAGACAAGTGTATTATAGAGCTAAGGAAAGACAATTGTCTTTATCTTTCATACAGTTGTATCTTGTAATTGATCAATGTGTTGCCTTATCTTTCTATAAAAAGTAGTACTACCATGTTCATAAGGGAGAGAAATTTTGAGCAAATTTGTATTCTTTGAGCAATTAATGCAATCAAAGAATTATAAAAAGATTGTCTAGATTAAATGTGTCAATTGTTAACATAGATTCTTCTCTTAATTATTGATTCTAATGCTTAAGTTTGAATAGTTTCTTTGAATTCTAAATTTACATCTATGATACAGGGTTTCTAATTTGTGCTTGTGCTAAATTAGTTGAAAGATCCTAGATTTGCTTCATTTTATTTGTTCTATATTCAGATGTGCTAATGTTATTTAAGTCTAGTAACAAATATTTAAAGTGAAATTTAGTTCTTACTTGTATAATTTCATATCATCCTTTGAAATGTGCCTGGTGTGTGGTGAAATTTGATCTTAAGCTATTTTATATCATATACTAGTTAAATGTAGGTTCAGTTATCATTGGAATTTTGTCATGATATTTGAGTCTAAGATAAACAATCACTTATTTCTTGCCTACCCTACCTTTCTCTTTTCTCCTTTATTATACCAAATCGCTGTAGCTTAGATTTAATTATAAATATTCATAGAGATTAGTTTTTAGCTTAAATTGGGCCATAATTCACTAAGTATTAGCATATATCCTCTACATTTCACAAAGAATGGACCATGATGGATCCTAACCATCACTTATTATAAATTTTGTGGAACACTCATACATACTTCTACCACTATTTCACTAGAGGTGACATCAAGTTGCCACAACCTGCTACTCATGCTTTGCATTCTTAGAATTCTAAAATGAGATGTGTTCTTTGAACACTAATAACCCCTATCATACATTTAGTGGCATCAATAAAATCCTAGGCCATTATCGGCCATAATCATAATGGGAACCCCCAAACCTATAAATAAGTCGGTTCAGGATGAACTTGGTGATAGTCTTCCCACACATGCCATTGAGAAGAATGGCCTCAACCCGATTCATAAAATAGTTAGTGATAGTGATGAACCAATTATGGCCATTATAAGAGGTGGGTTTGAACTTGCTAATGAATAACTAAATCCCAATCCAAGAAAGGTCAATTTGCTGAAATAAAGTATAAGAAGTCAACTAAGGCATTGATAACATCCCCTATGACTTGACACATCTTACACTTCTTGGCATATTAGATTTCATCCTTAACAAGAGTAGACTAGTAGTAGCCTATCATGATAATACACTAAGTGGTGGCCTACCCTCTTGGGTGGCCACCACAAATGCTCCCATGAGACTCCTCAAGCATGAGAGGGATGTTCTTGGGAGAAAGGCACTACATCAACACACTATTGAGACCTCTCTTAAAAAAGATGCCACCAATGATGACATAGTGGATGGTGATCTTACAAATTTTATAGAATTATTGTGAAGAAGTGGTGGTGTGATTATATTGGTATTTAAGGTAATGAACAATTTCCTAATACTAATCACACTCAAAGACCTCAATATAGTCAACCAAATAGATCATCTCATCTAAAAAAACATCATCAACTAGCTCTACATTAGGTTTGGGTAGTGGGCACTCAGTGAGTTGGTCATCCACAACTAAGCCCTTGGTGGAATTTTGGTTAATGATGTGGAGGTTGAAATACTAAAGAAGCATAATTGACCTCATAGTCCTATCCACAAGATATGTCCTTTTGAACAAGTAGCAAATTAGATCAGATAGGATAATCATGTTGGTAGTCTAGACCAACATATAATGTCATAAATTCTTCATAGAAAAGATGAGAGAGAGGCACTAATGC
Source organism: Torreya grandis (assembly GCA_037957365.1). Taxonomy (NCBI): domain Eukaryota; kingdom Viridiplantae; phylum Streptophyta; class Pinopsida; order Cupressales; family Taxaceae; genus Torreya; species Torreya grandis. The sequence goes on along the minus strand of JARHVA010001755.1, from coordinate 2,003,018 downwards.
TTAACAAGAGAATTATTGAGTTTGGGGCCAACCAGTAAATGAGAGATGTAGTAAACACCTCTCTCCTTTTTGGTGTCATCATTTTGACATAACATGTCCCTAGTGGAAAGATTAGTGATAGAGGTATATAAGATGAAATCACACCCCTCAATGGGTTCCATCTGGAAGACTATGAAGCACATGATTTAATTCCTTGAAATCCACTTGGACTTTATCAAACCATAATAATGGAGTGTCCTTGTGCAAGAGATGTGTGAGGGGTAAGGACTTGTGAGCATACTCCTCAAGTAAATAATTGAGAAAGTTGAGTCTTCCTAGGAAGAACTATAACTATATGAGGTTGCACAAGAGAGGAATTTCAAGTATCACCTTGATCTTGTTGAGATCCACTTAAATGGCCCTCTATGAGACAAGGAAGCTAAGAAGCTTTCTAGCTGAAATACCAAAAATGATCTTCTTGGGGTTGAGACTAATGTGATACTCTCAAAAATGCTCAAACATGATTCTGAGGTCTCATACATGTTCATATAACTTATGGTATTTTCCAAGGAGATCATTGACATTACACTCAATGATCTTGCATATATGGTCATGGAAAACTTGGGTCATGACACGTTGATATGTGGCCCCAACATTCTTTTTATTGAAAGGCATGATGGCATTATAGAAGGTACCCCATGGGGTAGTGAACATCATCTTGTGATAGTCTTTGGGTGAAATCTAGACTTGGTTATACCCCTAAAAGCTGTCCATGAGGGACATGATCTCAAAAATAGTGGTAAAATCAACAATATGGTATATCAAAGGAGTAGGAAAATTATCCTTTAGGTAGGCCATATTGAGATCTCACAAGTTGATGCAAATCCAAATAGACCCATTCTTTTTTAGAATGGGAATAATGTTGTAAATCTATCGAGGTAGTCAATAGCTTGGATAAAGCCAACTTAGATGAATTTTTTAATCTCTGCTATGACCAATTGGTAGACTTTAAGAGCCATGGGCCATTGGTTTTGGAAAATGGACTAGGTCTTATTATGCATAATGAGGTTATAAAAAACTATGTCTATATTTATGCCCTTCATATTAGCATATTCCCAAGTGAATACATCTAAAAATTCATGTAATAAGGTAACAAAAACATCCTACTCCTTGGGGGCAAGGATAACACTGATCTTGATGATCTTAGGCCTTGCTAAAGTGCCAAGGTTGATATCTATGGATCCTTCAACATACATAACATTGCCTTACTTGAAACACTTAGGTGCAAGAGGGAAAAACTCATCTAAAAATTTAATTTCAACCACCAAGACATTCATCATAGGAAGGCCTAGGGTTGTTCCATCTGTGAGAGAAATATCCAAATCAAAGTGAATAAAGGGATAGTGATACTTACAAAATGCTTGCATGAGCTTGGTATAAGCCTTTCTCTCCTTAAATAGGTTACATGTTGTAACATGAATGAAATAACACTTGAGATAAAACTCAACCACTCTAGTGGTCTCAATGGGAGATTCATGGAGAGATCCTATACTTTTATGGGCAAATCACAACACAAGGGGGAGTTCAACATCTAGAGAAATATCTTGGAAGAGATCTCCAAAAAAGTATGAGATAGCCTGGTTTCATATAGTGGAAGGAGTTAGCTCATGCATGCTAGACTCTAAAGGAATGAACATTAATTGGTACTCAATCAGATCAAAACATTCATCCTTGAAGAAATGAGACTCAAAAATAGGGGGTGCATGACAATTTATAGATCCCCATGATGAAATATCTAAATCCTTGCCTAAGGGCTTTGTCTTTGTCTAGAACACCACCCAAGGATTTGGGTCAGGCTTTGAGGTGTGAACCTCACCTTCATGAATAAATTTTACCATATGAAAAAGTAGTTGATGTGATAACCTACATGGAAGTAGTCCAAGAACAACCAAGAATCATGTTGTATGAAAGATCAAGGTCTAACAAATAGAACTCAATTCTAACTATTCTGGGGATAAACTTGACCCAGAGCTTCACATTCCCCACTAGCATAACTATGTCATTATTAAAACCAACATAATTATGGTGAGAATTAGAGATCTTCTTGTAACTGATCTTGAACTCATTGAACACTTATAGGGGCATGATATTCAATACAGTTCTTTCATCGATAATGCACCACTTAACATGGAAATCATCAATCAAAGTCTTGATATAGAGAGTGAAATGAGCCCTCTTTTTAAGAACTAAATATTTTGGTAAAGAACCTAGGTCAAAATATAATATGGGAAGATGAAGGTGTTCATGTGTATCGAAGTTGAAGAATAATTCGACATCATCATGTAGCAGACCCTAGCAAGAGAGACTAAGCTCATCCAAGATGAGGCCCCTTTACTTAGGGCAAAGGTGAAGAAGGTCCCAAATGGAGATCCCAGTTGAGAGGCCCTAAAAATCCTCTATGATGGAGTAAGTATGTTGTCTATCTTGGCGATGGATGTTACACCTAAAATCAAATATAAACTTAGGATTTTTGGCCCTCATGGGCTAGACAGGGGGCTTAGCACCACTAGTCTCTCCAACAGGGTTGATGGCCCAATTGGAGTGTGTGTTGACAAATAACTCATACATATTAGAGGCTATGTTAATAGTAGAAACAACCTTTCTACTCTTGCGCTTATCTTTCCCTCTTGGGTTAACCTAGGAAAAGGAGTTATAAGAGGTGAAAGAGCAATAAGGGGAACATGGGTCCTTAGCCTTTGATTTCTTATTTTTATTTTTATCTTTATCATGGTTAGGTAGAGGCTCATTTAAAACATTAAACTTATCACTGGGTTCTACAAGTGGACAAATCTATGATGGAGAAGAGGCTTTCCCACCAGACTTATGGGTGGCACAATTATTATCATTGTGCCCCCTTATCTAATGAAAATTGCAACACTTGATAGGGTCATAAGGAAACACTATTTATTGTTTTAATATGCTTAATTCAAAATCCTTATTTTTAGTTGGATTCTTTCTCAAATCATTCACCTCATGGCTATCATTCTTGTCTTTCTTCTCAGGAGAAGAATTAGTGACATCATTGCTAGTTATATTATGATTACGATCACATGAAGAGGATGAATTTTGAGAAGGGATAGACTGCATGCCTGCATACACATCAAATAATTTGATCTTCAAACACTCATTAAAATATTCATCATAAGAGGTAGTTTCACACTTGAGGACCCCAAGGTGAACCTCCTACTTCAATTTTCAAGTGAACATGTCATAAAGTTGGTCATCTAAGAACCCAGTTCTACATGTGTGAACAACTAAATGCCATTTATGTACAAAATCAAAGTTTAAATCACCCTTGAACTATAATATGGGGGTGAGTGATCATATGATGAGGTTAAAGGGATTTTAAATATAAAAATATTAGAGGAAGTCATCCAAAATGAGTTGGAAACTAGAAACAAAATCTGGTGGTAAATTTTGAAACTAAATAAGAGCTACAGCTCATAGAGAATGAGTGAAGAGATTCAATGTCATGCCTTCATCCTATTCCAAATATATACATGCCATCATAAATTCTATGATATTCTATTTGGGATTGGAGTCCCACATCCCATTGAACTTAGGTAGTTTAGGGACATGAGTATAAGGATTCTACATACCTAAGGGGCTAGAGGATTTTGATAGAGATCCTCATAAGCATGACTGATAATAAGATGGATATGAACTCTAAGAGGGGGATCATGATGGTGATGATGTTTCATATGCCCATAGTCATCACCAAAACCATGACCATGGGGAAGATGATGTTAGGGAGTCTCTTAATAGGAATGATGCTCATGAAGGAAATCATCTCTTCCACAAGGTAGAGAATGGCCATGGGAAGTATGATGGTCCCCATGGGGATGATGTAAATATGTCACATAATCATGGAAATGGTCATGATGACCAATATCTATATGGTTTTGTTCACATGATATCACATGAGGGTTAGTCAGTGGTCGTTGATGCTCTTAATATGTATCCCATGGATCTCTAGTCTATAAGTGGTGATCAAAAGCAACATGATCATCAAAAAAATCTAAAAATATTATGAGGATGGGAGTAACCCAAAATCTTAGGATACCTCACCAATTTATAATACCTATGAACCATAGCATGGATATGATGATGTTCTTTTTCTAGAGCCTCTAGCTAGGAAAAAGGTAGGGAGATCACATGAGAACTGGTTAAGACACTTGACACTGAGTGGGTACAAGCTCTATTTATAAAATAAGCACACCACTGAATCTTAGAGGGAGAAATAAGCACTTCATTCACATGAATTCATCTACAACAATCATTAATGATTTCATGTAACTCATCAGGTCCTAGCTATGCAAGGAGATCCTCATCACCTCAAATGAGTGAATGGGGTGCAATATGAGGCTAAGATAAAACATCCTCAGATGAATGAAGCTCAAACTAGTGAAAAGGAAACTAATTCAACTGGTTATGATCCTACCAATCTTGTTCCCTTTCAAATACAAGAGGGTTTATATTACCATAATGGGTCGATGGAAGCTCCTAGGTCCTATGGTGTCTATGACATTCCATTGTAAACACAACTTGATCATTAGTGAGCTTAGGGATGAGACCCTAAATCCACTAGGGTTGACATCCCAAATGTGGGAGATATTCCATGGATGAAATGAATCATGAGTAGTATGGAAGAAAATAGAAAAGGCAAATCGATGGAGAACCAACTGGGAGAAAGACACAAAACCAAAGCAGGAGAAAATAACCAAGGTGAGAGATGAAACATAACTTAAAGCAAATATTAATAGCTAATAGAGGGGAGTTGGCTAAGACAGATCTAAACATGATAAAAATAATGTGAAACCATATGTGAGGCCCACCAAGTGTGCTAGGATATATCTCTAATAATTTTAATGGAACCACCAGTGTTTGGGAGGGTGCTAAAGCAAACCACTAAGAGGCTAGAAGGCTCAAGGGTTCTATGGGCTATAGTAGATCTATAGTGGTTATCCAATTGTTAGCTTACACCAAGATATATATATATATATATATATATATATATATATATATATACTTTTAAACCAAGTAGGTACTATCATGAATATGCACATAAAGTATGTAAGTAATTCTAACAGGTCCAACCATAGTAAAGCAAGTAGCTAAGACTAGACTATTGATTGCATAAATAAAATGAGAATAACAATATCAAATGGAGGGAGATACCAAATACAACGTAAATCTATAAGATAAGGAACTTTGAGGCCAAATGAAATATGTTTTAATCAATGAAGACATTTCTAAGAAAGCGTTCAAGAGCATGTCTATTCTATATTTGAGCTATCTTTCCAAATCAATACTATTGTTATCTAACAATGCAATATTCTAGTTTAGCAAGAGATAATATTTAAGCAAGTTTTCTAGTTTGTCTTGAGCATGTATATTTATACTATTCAATGAAGAATGTTTAAAAAGAGAGAAATTATATGAAATAAATGAATATTTCGATCAATTAAATTACTCTTTAATCATATACAAATTCAATAAACTTTAGAAACTACACTAAGCAATGCACAAAATAATTATTTCACTAAAATAATTCAAACCCTAACATATACACTACAAAAAAAAATAGAGTGTCACTTTTTATAGAAAATTTCCCTTAGATCAAGATCAAAGATTAAGTTCAGATGTTCTACCAACTAGGAATCTAATCTAGGAAGCAATGTAGGAGGAAGACCAAGCTATGTGCAAACTGAAGTCCAAACCAAAATCTAAGAGCCAAAGAAGAGGTTAAGTGAGAACTTGTAATGGTGTAAGAGCTCTAACCAAGTGCATAAATTAGGTAAAATTCCAAATGTAGAATCTAGAGGAAAGCCATAAAGAATTAGGAACAACTAAGAATAGTAATGGAGTTTCCAAGCAAGTGTGTAGCAGTATATGGGATCCTTTGTCACCAATCAAGCTCAAGAGTGCCAAGAATGAATCAAGAGAGATTCAATAAGCATGAGAATAAAGAGAGGGAATAAGAATCAAAATAAATTGTGGAATTAGAAGAGAAGAGGCTCAAATGAATGAGAATGAGGCATATATCCCGAACCCAATCTATCAAATGACCTAAAACTAGCCTTTTTGACTGTTTGACATCATTTTATCACTTTTGGGCACGTTATACCTAGGTTGTGGCCTAGGCCACAAATTTAGTGAAGGAAACTTATTGCCTAGGCTATGGGTTTCCTTCACACAATCCATAGCTTGGGTTAAACAAGGGCCTAGGCTAGTTAACAAGCTCCCAAAAGGCCCCAAGGGGTCTTTAGAAGGCATGTCTTGTGTGTAAAAGGGCCAATATGGACTAGGGATGTATGGGGGTAAGGATATTATGTAGGAGAGGTCCAAGTAGGTGAATATTTCTCAAAGTGAGATGACCAGGGTCAGTAGTCTACACATGAGATGATGTGTAATTGTAGGGAGGAGGAGGGTCATGGTAAGTATGATTACACTTTCTAAAATAGATTTATAGGGCTACATGGCAAAGTAGATCATGTTATTGAGTGAGTTGAAAATTGAATATGCAAATCATAAGGCCATTAATGGAAATTAATCATTTATTAACTTGATAAAAATCTTCTTCATGATACTTAACCTCTTACATTTGGATTTTTATATGAATCCATTATGACCACAACAGAAATAGAATCACTTCCTGAGGTAGAATAATGGAGGATGTACTTTGATGGTTCATTCAGAACTTATGGATCAAGTGTCAAAAAAAAATTATGCCATAAGGGGATCTCATTCCCAAATCCTTTTATATTGATTTTCCCTATACCAATAACATGGTTGAGTATGAAGCACTCATTGCAGGGCTTTATCAAGAAGTACAGTGGAAAATCCAATATTTATTGGTTCATGGTGATTATCTTTTAATCATAAATTAGGTTATGGACCAGTACCAGAACAAAAATGATAAGATGGTACCCTATAAAGATATAGTCAATACTCTCAAGCAACAAATTTTTAACATTCCATTTTAAAAATACCTCTAGCTAATAACCAAATAGCTAATTCCATTATTACTATTGGCTCCATGATTCATATCATAGATAGATCAAGGGATTATCAATTTCTTATGTAACATCTCTTAGTGATAACACATGAACAATCAATTGTTGAGATGGTTTCTAACATTGTTGGTTCCACATCTCCCTAGTATTCTAATATATATACATATCCCTAAGACTAAATTATTCCACTTGACTTATCACATAAGAAACAAAAATCCTTCATACATAAAGTCTCTCTTTATACCTTACTCATACTTACCTTTTATCTTAGAAACTATGATGGAAATTTGATTCATTTTTTACCTTTGGTGAAATCCATATTAGCATTGAGGGAAGTTCATTAAGGAGTGTGTAAAAGACACACCAACATGGAAATCTTAGCCAAAAAGTTATTGCATACTAGTTCTTATTAACCGACCATAGAAATAGATGTAGATGCATATGTGAAAAGGTGTGTAAAGTGTTAGAAGCATGCTAATAAAATTCATGCTCTATCCAAGACACTTAGACCAATGACAACACCATGGCCATTCTAAATGTGGGTACTCAACCTCATAGGCAAGGTAAATCTTACATCCTCAAATGGCCATAAACATATCTTAATTTCTACTGAGTACTTCACTAATTGGGTGGAATCCATTCATCTCACTTACATAATTAATAAGCAGATATCCAAGTTCATATTCAACCACCTCATATGCCATTATGGTATACCCTTTGAAATTATATATGATAATGGAAAATCATTTAAAAACAAATATGTGAAAGCACTTTGTACTTAATACCGTATTAAATAACATTTCTATACTAGCTACTATCTTCAAGGCAACAACCAAGCTAAGGTTTCTAATAAAACTATTGTTAATATTATAAAGAAGATTGTCAATGATGCTAGTCATAATTAGCACTTACAACTATTTAACACCCTCTAGGCATACCATACCACATTTTGTACTCCAATAGGAGATACTCCTATTCACTTATTTATGAAACTAAGGTCATTATTCCTATAGAGATCAAGTTGACTTATCTATGAATTTCATTATAGTACATCATTGATGATGAAGACTACAGAATAGCTCACTTATAAGAGCTAGACTTGCTTGATGAAAAAAGCATGGCTGCCTTCAATAACCTTTAGGCATATCAAAAAAAATTAAGAGGAAAATATAATAGGCATGTTAAGCATCATGATTTCAATCTTGGTGACCTTATGTTAAAATAAAATTAGAAGAATGTCAATGCCAAGACAAAGAAAAAAGGAAAGTTCTAACCAAACTGATTAGGGCCTTATGTAGTTATTGCTAACTACAGTTCTAGAGCATATAGGCTCACCATACTAGAAGGAGATGAACTTGATGAAATGATGAATGTAATTCACCTAAAACATTTTAATGCTTGAGGGACTCATATTATTGTCTACAAAGATCATTTAATTTATGCCACATTATACTTATTGTCTATATTATACCCTTACCATTCTACCTTGCTATTAATTCCTTGCCAACTAATTATTTTTACCTAACCCTACCTATCATGTTTAGCCTTAGTTATGATTCATTTGTACTTTAGGAAAATTTAGTGGTTGATGATAGATTCAATTCTAGTAGTTGTTTCAAAATTAAACATTTGAATGGTAGTATGTGAAAGTAGTATGACAATGGGCCTGGTAATTGTATCCTTCATTTTTTTTACATTCACTACTCATGCTACTAATTATAACCTCTTTTGGGTAAATTAGTAACACCTACCCTTTATCATTATTTCCTCATTATAACTTCCTTTGGGTAAATTAGGAATAACACTTTCACCATGCATTTCTACATTACCTTTCCATCACTATTTCCATACCTTACCCTTTGCCTAGACTTGAATTTATTGATACTTAGTCAGACATATCTTTTATATTCAAAACTAAAGTGACTTGAAGTCCTATGGGATTATGTAGGTATCACTTGATTCATGTTGAGGTCAGCTTAGTCACCCCTTTGTCAAACTCTCACCATTTTATGAGCATTTTCTATTTGATTTCTCTCACCATTTTTCAAGCAACTTAAGCCATGCTCTAACCATTTTATGAATTGGACCATTTATATCTTGTGATTATTAATTGATTTTATATTCCTTTAAAATTATAAAAACATTTGAAATTTTTCAAAAATCCTAAAAATCACAAAATCATGAAAATTGGCTTAGAATTTCTAAGCAAAATATAAATCCATAATTTTTTTGGGGGATAGAATTCCTATTTCACAAGTAACCACTTGTATTTTAATTTCCCCATCCTTATTGTACTTAGTTATATTCTCTAATATTTTTTGAGTTGATGTTGTGAGCATTATGCATTCAAATTTTGATGTACTAGTGACCACTTGGATTTTCTTATGCTCTCACCATTTTGCAAACATTTTTTATTTGAACACTCTCACCTTTTGGTGAGTAACTTTATCCAATATTCTCATAGTTTTATGATTAAAAATTGATAATGATTTCAATGTTTTTCAAGCTCATTCTTATTCTAAGACATAAGATGTAGTTGTTTCACTCAAATTTTGCTATTATTCTAAATAAAGTAGTAAAACTAGAAATACGGGTTGGGGTAGAAATACATAATAAAAGTGCACATGTTGAATAAAAATATTATGATGAACTCCTCCTTGGATATGGAGGAAAACCTATATATAATAAATTATTAAAGCAAATTTTTTTTCTAGATAGATAATTAGGTAGATTGCCTAACACCGGCTAGATCCCAGAAGCATAGAGACAACCCTCAATCCACCATTGTTTAAACAATCAAGTTGATAAACTAGAAATGAGATACTTGAATCAATAATCATAAGGTATTGAAATCAAATACAATAAAAATTGTTAGAAAAGTAGACTATAAATTATCTAATTAGTGATAGATTAATTAATACTAGTGTTAATGGGTCAGGGTGTGGCTCAAAAAATCAAAAAGGGGCCTACGAGTGGTCAAAGACATAGAAAAGTAGATTTAGTTAGGTATAGAGGGTCCAATTAGCTTGTTGGTTCTTTTTTATACCATAGGTGACCATCGATGGTTAAGGTGACCATCAATGATTAGGTCTGATCATCAGTGGTTATGTCTGATCGTTGATAGTTTACTATCCAAATTTTGGGCTTGTCAATAGCTGATGATGGGAATCAAAAAATGAATTTTTAGAGTTTGGTGCTAGGTTTACTAATTTCAAAAGGAATGAAAATAGGTAAATGATATTAATCAAATACTTGACTCACCAAAAATGGGTTTATTGATTGATACATGTTATTGATTTATAGGTGGAATCTAGTTTGGTTCTAGTAGAATGATGGTGCCTAGAAATTTAATCTAAGAGGCAATGGTAGATTGGATCTCTCAAATAGATTGTTGATGATGTTTGATAACATTGAATGACTTACAATAAGAAAATCTGAGTCCCTAAGCTCTTGATAATATTTGTAGATGGATCGATCTCTTGTTGCTATCCTCTTATTATAGGGAAGGGCCAAGGCTAAAGTAGAATTCTAAGAGGTGCATCTAATTATAATTTGCTTATGCAAGGTCTCATGAGAGGATTTGTACAAATTATATTTAGAAAATGTAAGTGGATATTTGATGGTGTTTGTATGCTATTTGCTTGTAAAAGCCTAGATGATTGGGCTTGATCATTAATGGTTATCTTAACCATCGATGTTTAAGTGACCATCAACAGTCAAGGCCATTAGTTAGAAGTAGCCAAAAAGGGTGCTTTTAAGGTTGATTAGCTAAACAAAAGTGGGTTTTTGTTTGTTTATAGGATCTAAGGATTTATTTTGGGGTTTGACAGTCAAAATCCAAATGTGCAATATTTTGGTGTCTAAATTTTACCCTTTTTGTTATGTGGCTTGAATCAAAAAGCTATAGAACAAAAATAAAAGTTGGATAAAGTCAGGGCTTCCCCAAGTTTAAGAGGAGGTGTTCCACCTCAAATTGAGAAGTGATGAGGTAAAATGGAATTAGGTTGGGGTTTGATAACTAGGTAGGTATGGTGATAAGGGTGATCATTTTTAATGTGGTTAGAATGCAAAATGTGATGAAGTGTGAGAGTCAAAATTATGCAAAAGGCAAAAGTTATGAATGGTTGAAAATCTATTGAAGACAAGTGACCAATGTAACATGCAATTGTTGTAGGCATGGCAATGGGATACACCTATTAGTCTCCAAAGTAGGTCTAGTGTGTTCATGGGAAAACACTAATAGGTTGAGTGTTGTGGGTATCTAAGGGAGGAAGTGTTCTCGAGAAGACACAAATGCTTAGGTCAGTGCATTGTGTAGTGTAAAATGTGTATAAGTAACATGTCAAAGTTGGTCAATGCATTCAAAATAACCAAAGCACATGGATCATAAATTATTTGAAAAAAACCAAGGTAAAAAATGATCAATGTTGAGGTGGGCAAAGGGGTGGTGGTGGGTGGTTACAGCTAAGCTAACTCTATATGCACTAGGCAAGTAGATGCTACCTACATAAATGACGGGATGCAAGACCCCACATCATCTTGAGGCCAAATGTAGTTCTTTTCAAAAAGGTGGTATATTTTTATGGGTAAGGTAGGTGTTAAAAATAGGTAGGTAGGGAATAGGAGGTGAACAAATGGCCCATGGTAGGGTAAGTGTAAAGTTAGATCTGATCATCATTAGTTAGGGTTGATGATCAGGGTAAAAACCCTAAAAGTTGAAATGGATAAAAATTTAAAGTAAAAAGTCATTATTATTTTTTACATTTTACCTTCAAAATTTATGATAGAGTGGTTGGTGACTATGTTATTTTGTATTGAGGGTTGACTAAGTAGATTCTAGGGTTGGGGTTACAATTGGTTAAACTGGTGCTTTGGTGATTGACCAAGATGGATGGTGGATGAGGATGTGACCAAATAGAGGGATGCAGGCTCTATCCATATCATAGGGCATGGAATGAGGAAGGGAGCTTGTGTCTTTATGATAGTGTGGTATATTTATGTATTGTGAAATGGTAATTTTTTAAGAGGATTTGGTGAAATTTTAGGTTAAACTATTAAGGTTTGGACCTATGAATGCCCTAGTTTGAAAATTAGGTAAAATGTGGAGAATTTAAGAACTAAGGGGTAGAAAAATGGTAGGTAGGATGTAGTTTCATAGTGTAGTTTTAAAAATGAGACTATAGGGATGGATTTGGTTATGGGTAGAGCACAGAAAGCCATAGCTTGATGGTACATAGAGATCATCAACGATCATCCCAACCATCAACGGTCAAGGATTCAAGGCAAAAGGTGCCTAGGGGACCATCGATGGTGAGGACAACCATTGATGGTTGGTGTCAAATAGAAAGGTGTTCTTAGCCATGCCAAAAAGTAGTGACCTATTTTGGTTTAGTTTTTTTTATAAATGTGCCGAGATGATAGAATTAATAGATAGTGTATGTAGGCATATGTTTTTAACATGTTCAACAACATGCAAGCCTAAGAGCAGATTCACTTGAGGGATCATGTTCCCATACTCTTCATGTAAGTATGAGATGTGATAAGTGATGAGGAGTGGAGACACATGAAGGCCATAAACTTAGGTTTAATATGGTATTATCAGCACATGGTCTAAGATTTGAGGATGCTGGTAGAATTGATCAAGAGATGGGACCCAGTGACCAACATGTTTTGGTTGTCAACATGATATTATTGGAGGATGTCATGAGGATTACTTGGTTACCCTTTTTTGGGGATCTAATATACCATATAGAGAGTGAGGAGTGGGACTATTATATGGATTAGATTTATGGTGATGATCAGTGACAAGTAGAGTTCCATGTAGGTGGATTTAGGTATGGCCCCATGTATTAGCTTGTTCTTGATGATAGGATCTTGGTGATGATGATGATTATGGTTCTAATGAGCTTTGTGCTACCAAATTCAGTTGGTGGGTGATTTCCCTAAATGTTGCTCAGTGTGTTGGTTGAGATGATCTTATGGAGGACTTTGTTCAAATAGGTATAGGTGCTATTAGTGTAGGTATATAGGTATTTGTGGGATTTTAGGGTACACCAGTGCTATGGGATTAACATTAGCATAGTGTTACATTACTGTGTGTATGAGCATATAAGGGTAATGAGACCCTTGGGTGTAACTGAAGACACTTATGTGTTGATAAATTATGTGGATGGATTTATGTGATGGAGGAGGTCATCTACCTATATAGGGGTAGGAGGCAGGATGAGGGATATGGATTGGTTTTGAGATGCTCTCAAGGGTTTGGTGCCTAGGGATGTGATATGGTATCCATATGTTAGATGGACATAATGGGCAGGGCTAAGGTATCAGATGATAGGGCTATAGAGTTGGCACTAGATATAAGACTAGTGGGAGATGGAGATAGAGAGGATCCCTTTTGACCATGTATGAATATATTTTATACTTGTACAAGGGATTCCTACTTATGTGGTGTAATATCAATAGGAGGAGGGAGAGTTCTTACTACCTAAGTTGTAGCTGGTAGACATAGTTTGAGATTTCAAGGAGATACTAGTAAGGGCTCACATTGATGATATAAGGATTATTGATGGGTATGCTACTTGGTATCAGGGTTAGTATTCCACAACAAATTTTGGTTGGGGAGATAGGGGCATTAGGCCATGGATGTGGATCCAGCATAGGTGCAAGCAAAAGCATAGGGTGGTCCTCAAGTGGTAGTTGGTTTAGCAATGACCTAGGCATAGGCTGATTTACTATAGGGATAGGTAGTGGCATTACAAGGCCAAGTGGCCACCATATAAAGATAGATTACTACTTTTAAATGGTAGGTGATCACTATGATAAGAGAGAAGGATCAAGTGTGGGTACAGGTAGCCACTTTACAAGCACAGGTTATGACATTGTAGGGTTAGATTGGTGTTCTTCAAGGGTATATTAGCATAAGAGGAGTAGGTGTTGTTGTAGGAGGGCTGATAAATATAGTACCATAGGCATGATACTTAGCCATGATCCAAGAGTTGTGTTATTATGAGGAGATGGTACTGGAGTAGTTACCCCATGTTATGAGATATGTCAAGTATAGGGTTAGCCTAGATAGCGGAGTAGCAGTAGTTACTCCTAGTCAGTGGGCATCCATAGTTGGCCATATATGGTCCCAAGGGGGCCACCAGTAGGTAAAGGTCTTGATGGTGCCATTGGTAGTGGTTTGAGTTCCCTAAGGGTATGATATGATATGATATTTATATATGATTTTGACTTTGGCCTATGTGCTGATGTAGTGAGATGTATATTATTTTGACATAGAGCTAACACATTATGACATGTATTGTATTATTTAATGATTTGATGTATATATGATGGATGATTAATACATATGACAATTGTTTATGGTTTGTGCTTATGATTTATGACTTTGGTTCATGCTTATGATTTTGTTCTTAGTAGCTTAGGCATGTGATGTTTTGATTATGCTTATGGTTATGATAGGATACATGTGATGGATTTATCTATGGTTATATGGGTAAAATGGGAAATGGTATATGCCCCAATGTTTGGCTCATCTATTTAGTTTATGCTTATGATTATGTAATGACATGCTTATGGTTTATGATGTGATGGATGCTCTTGGTTTGCTATGACATGTTGACATTGTGTTTGACTCATTGATAGAAAGATGTCATTGCTTGTTGGAAGAATGTATGATGTTCATGCTTTTGTTGTGATATTTATTGTTCATTCCCATAGTTATAAGCTTTCATAAACCAATAAAAATATAAGAAAAGGAATATGATGCCTATTTATTTGTAAAGACCCACATGAAATCTAAAATTGGATCGGCTTAGTGAGAATAAGTCTTTTAGATGCTTCTCATTAGTGTGCATAAGTTTGATAGATAAGGATCTTAATATCATTTTGTCAAGTAAGATCATAATACCTTGCATATGATATGTGGAGGGAGAATGGGTGAAACTGGAGCTTTTGGTGAGACTAGTATGCCTTTTTTTTGTAGGTATCCAAAGAGGTAGTATAAACAAGTCTATGTCTATATATAAAGCATAGACTGATCGATGTGAGAAGTCTAATAAGGAGATCCAGTTGTGGATTTTCTAAGCTACTATGGTTATGAAATCTGATTATGGATTTCAAAATTCTATTGCTCTTACTTTTGTTTTTATGTTTGTTGTTTGCTTGAAAGTTGGGGAAACTAATCGATATGGGAAGCTTCCAAAAAATTGCTAGTTTTGCCAAATGGGCTACTTATACATCCTTCAAGGGAGTGGTCTAATTTTATGTGCCTAATATAAATGTTTTTGATATCTATCCTTCAAGGGAGCAGTCCACCTTACATTTGGCAATTTTAGTTGGCTTTTGACAACTATCCTTCAAGGGAGTAGTTTGTGAATGCTAAGAATAAACCATGAGTTTTTTTGATATTTGATAGTTCCTTTGTCTTGATTTGATTTTTATTGACATAGGCTTGCTCATGCATGCTCAATGGATTACCATCATGAAGGTAAAAACTAGGCTGACATAAAGATTCAATAGGTGAAAGAGAGGTATAGGTGATAATGACCATAGGAACTAATCTCAAAGAGATAGGAAGTAATATGAGAATCATGCCATGGATAAATATATGATATACATAGTTTAATATTAGGATATAATTGTGATAGATAATCACATGATTTAGGTTTAGTAGGTTTCCCCTAAAAAGAGGGAAATGAATGCGGTTTGTAAGGGATAAGCTTAAGTTAGACAAATGATGATTGTTATCTCTATCTAACAATAGAAGGGACATAGATGTGAAGAATTGAGATTCTTAGGTTTTGGTTTTCCTTTGAGAGAGGAAAAATTATAAGCTATTGATCCATACTTATGGGTTATGATGTAGAGTCCAAGCCAATTGAAAGCAAATTTATCGTGCTTACTCTTCTCTGTATTTATGATACATGTTAATTTTCCTTTAGGACAAGATCACTAATTTTAAATTCCCATGATTTGAGGTGATTTTTATAGGCACATTTAACACACTCTTGGTAGACATGAAGATGGGTGAGAGTGACTAAATGACATTCATCCAATAATTCAAGTTGAGCTAACCATTCTTGATGATAGTCATCTTCAGAGATGAGGTCTTGCAGATATATGCAGAGAGATGGGATTTAATCCTTGAGAGGGAGTGTTACCTCCACTCCAAAGACTAGTGATAAAGGCATATCACCCATATGAGTGTGAATTATGATATGGTAAGCCCATAAAGTGAAGGGAATATGAAAGTGCCAATCTCATCCTGAGGCATTGACCATTTTGGTGAGCATATTGTTAAGGGTTTTATTAGAGGTCTCAGCCTATCCATTTGCTTGTGGATGATAAGGTGATGAGAAACTAAGTTTGATGCCAAAAGAGTCAAAAAGGGATTAGACCTACTTATTTTTGAAAGATTTTCCATTATCAGTGATAATTTTATGGGGAACACCAAAGAAATAAATTATATGGTGATTGATGAAATCAATGATTTTAAAAACTTTAGTTGAGATGAGAGGGGATGATTATACCCATTTAGTAAATTATTCAGTGGCAGTGATGATGGATTGATGCCACTGTGAATAATAGGGATGAATTTCCCCAATGAGGTCCAAGCCCCATTATGAGAAAGGCCAAAATTCCCTAGATACTTGAAGACTATTGCTTGGTGCATGATGAAGGTTAGCATGTTACTAACATTTGACACACTTTTTTACATAATCACAATAGTATTGGTTGAGATAAGGCCAATAATAGCCAAGGTGAAGGATACGCTTAGTAATGGCAAGACAACTAAAGTGCCCTCCACAAACTCCCTCATGTGTTTCTTTGATAGCATGAGAGGCTTCATGACTTTGTAGGAAATGAAAGAGAAGGCCATCAAAGACACACTTGTAAAGGATGCCCTTGAGTATGGTGTAATGGTAAGTGCCTTGAATAAATTCTTTGCAAGCATTTCTAGAGAGATTAGGGGGAATGGTGGCATTGTTAAGATAGTCAAAAGTTTGTTGGTACCAATAGTTAGCTGGGATATTTGTCATGTTAAAGATGGTAAGAGAACTAGATTTGATGAAGGATGGCTCAATGAGGTGGTGGATAATAATGGAAATTTTAAAATTTGAAGGTGCAAATGGGATTTGGGAAGTAAGGGAAGCCATTGTATCAGCAAACATGTTCATAGATCAAAGGGTAGTTTGGATTATGTAGTGTTCAAATGCCATCAATAATGCATCAGCTAGGTGTTTGTATTACTGTAAAACATCATTTTTGTACAAGTATGAACCATTTATTTTGTTAACCACAAGTTGGGAATCACCAAAGATATTAATTATTTTTACTCCCAAAGCTAAGGTAGTTTAGAGACCTATCACTAGGGCTTCATATTCAGCCATGTTATTAGTACATTTGAAGTCAAGCTTGAAGGATAGAGGTAAGGGCTCATTGTCAAAGGGAATTAGGATGATTCCTACCCCTCCACCATGTTAGAATTTGGATCCATCAAATAACATGGTAACTTAGTAGGTAAAATTTGCTTGAGAGAGGGTGGCAATATTCTCATCATGGAATTCTAAAGGAGAAGGTTGGGTATCAGATAGAGGGGCATCAACCAGTTGATCAGCTATCACCTATCTCTTTATTTATTTATTTTAAATAAACTCAAGATAAAATTCAACCAAGAGCATAAGTTACTTAGCCAATCATTGGTTTTGATAAGGCTGAGAGTGCATATACTTGAGTGGATCAGTATTGGTAATGATGAAAGTTTTGTGGTTAAGGAGGTAATGATGAAGCTTGGTAGCCACAAAGATTAGTTCCAGACAAAGTTTCTCGATATGGGTATACCAAGTTTCATAGTTGATAAGTGTTTGATTGATGTAATATATGGCTTGCTCTTTATTTTGGTTGTCCTGATGTTCAATCATTACTCCTAGGGAGTGGTCAATGGCTAAAATATATAAGCAGAAAGGTTTATCCTCTCATGGAGGAATAAGAACTAGTGGGGAAAGGAGATAGTCTTTAATTGAATCAAAAGCCTTTTGACAATCCTACCCCTACCTGAAAGAGGTGTCCTTTTTAAAGAGGTGATGAAAAGGTTGGCAATGATCAGATAGTTGAGAAATGAAATATTAAATAGATTAGAGTTTTCCTTGAAAGCTACAAAGTTGTTTAAGGTTAACAAGGGGAGGTATTTATAAGATTGCTTTAACTTTGGTCGGGTCAAATTTGATTCCATGAAGAGAGATGATAAAATCCAAGAGTTTACCTAATAAGACCCCAAAGATACAATTCTTGGGGTTTAGGCAAACATGGTAGTGGATAAGGTGCTCAAAGATGATTTTAAGAACCATTAGGTGATCCTTTCAAAGCTTTGATTTATCAAAAAAGTTCATACACATAATCTTCCATAATTATATGGATAAGGTCATGAAAGATGTAGGTCATTGCTCATTGGTAGGTTACACCAACATTCCTCAGACCAAAGGGCATAAACTTATAGATAAAATTCCCCCAAGGGGTGATAAAAGTTATTTTGTGCTAATTTTTAGGGGCAATCAAGATTTGGTTATAACCCAAGAATCCATCCATGAGTGAAATAATTTCATGACTAGATGTAAGATCAACAAGTTGGTCAATGCTAGGTAGAGGAAAGTCATCTTTTGGGTAAGTTAGGTTAAGATCTTGAAATTCAATGTAATTTTGAAGTCCCCCAGTGACCTTGGTAATTAGGACAATATTGGAAACCCATTGAGGATAATCAATAGGTTGGATAAAATCGATAGAGAGGAGTCATTGGAGTTCCTCCTTTATAAGGAGAGATATGCAAGGGTGCATTCATTAAAGCTTCTATCAAATGGGCTTAACATCATGATGAGTGACAATGTTATGGGTGGTGATAATAGGGTCAATCCCAGGCATGTCAACGTATGACTATGTAAATGTGATGCTACAAGCATGAAAAAAGTAGAAAAGTCCTTTTTTTTTAATATAATCC
The DNA here is from genome assembly GCA_037957365.1 of Torreya grandis. NCBI lineage: Eukaryota > Viridiplantae > Streptophyta > Pinopsida > Cupressales > Taxaceae > Torreya > Torreya grandis. Next base: position 1,983,965 of record JARHVA010001755.1, on the reverse strand, counting down.
AAGGATTTCCTAACTTTGGTGATACATGGGTTCTCATCGGTACCTAAATTGATGTCTATTATGGATTAGTTTATCATAGTGGAAGCATCATGAGGAAGAGACTTGTGGATGGAGTGATCCTCTACATCAAAATAGGTGAGGATAAAATGATCATCTTGACACTAGATGGTGTGGATGGTAAGGAGTCTTTTGCAATGAGCTCAAGATGAGTAAAAGGAAGAGTTATGGTAGCCCTAGAATTTTGATAGGTTAAGGGTATGAGGCTAATCATTGAGATGAAAAAAAAAGTTAGGTGGTATGATATCATCATCCTCACTTAGAGGTGGAGGTAAACAAGATGGGGGAGAAATTTCTTCTCCTTCAATGGTAGGGGGAGATTACATGGTTTTCTTCTTTGGAAAGATAAAGCTGAGCCAATGCTTCTCATATGGTTTTTAAGATTTAATTTAGGTGAACTCATGGGGGCCATGCTCATATTTGCTCAAGTCAAACCCCTTCAAGGCACACCTATGAAGGTATGTCTTGGTGAAGGAGGGTTTTTCTAAATAAGAAAAGATAGCAATATAGGGGTGAGGATAAAAGGTGTTAATGGTGCTTGTTAAAGGTTTGTTAATTCTTGCATAGATGAAATAGGTTAAACAAGAGGGGGATCCTATGGATATGATTGCTTCCAAATTGGGATTGTACCTTGGTTAGTTGGTAAGCTATCCATATTAGTGAGGGGTAGGGAAAGCATCAAGAGCCAAGAGGTAATATTCCCCTAAATAAAGATGCTAAAAGGTCAATTCTATGGAGTTAGTTATTGGTATTTGATCAGAGGAGATAAATGTGCTAGTAGATACCTTGTGAGAAAATAAAGGAATGGTTTCAGGAATAGGTGATGGAAGCAGATCCAATTTGGATGAATATTTGGTAGAGGGTGATAAAATAATGTCATTAGGTTGATACATCATATTAAATGCCATAAAATGGATTGGGTCAGCTTGTATAGTAATCACTTGGCCCTCATGTTCAAATTTGATGCAATGATGTAGGGTAGAGGGGACATAAGACATGGATCAAATCCAAGGTCATCTGAGTAGGATATTATATTGAAATTCACCCTCCAATATATAGAAAAGTTTAGGGAGTGTACATGGTCCTAAACAAATGTGGAAGATAATAGTTCCTAAGTTAGTGGCCATGGTGTTATTGAAAGACTAAATCATAATAGAGGTATTGGACATAATGTTGGTAGGGAGATTAAGTTAGTTATAGGAATGGGATGAGATGATATTGATACTAGCCCTACCATCGATCATTACTCACTTAATGCAGGTTTGGTCAATGTAGGTAGTAATAAAAAGATAAGGATTAGGGTCCTCAGGATGGGTAGAATGTATCTTTGAGTCTTTAAAGCTAACAAGATTGGAGAGATATAGAGTGCCAACAAAGGCCTTAATAGGTTGGGTATCACTAGGTCGAACCTCAATGGCTTATAAGGCCTAAATTAGTGCTTAGAGATGATGAGGTGAGGTGCAAATGAGTTCATATAAAATCATTTTAGTAGGGGTTTGGTTTATCTACTTAATGACCACTCACTTAATTGAGTTAGAAGGGTTTGATTCGATGGTACCCAAAATAGTTATTTTAGGTTAGGGTGATGGTAAAAAGGTGTGGGTCTAGCTAGGTTGAGAGGTGGAAGATGGGTATGTCCAAGGAATGGATGATTTAGCTTTGCCCTTATCTTTCTATTATGCTCATGTAATAACCTTAATAGTGTGGGAAGGGGGGATGGTAGATGATTAGATTGGTTTCTCATCACTCTTAGGTGAGAGTGAGGAGGTAGGTTAGAGTTGGGCTATGGTTGGTTGCTAAAGTGACAAAAGGGTATCTAAAATTTCATCTAAAAATAGATCATTTTCATGAAAAAGCAGATGGATAATACTTTGGAGAGATTTGTAGTTATCTATGTCATGTCCTAGGGTCTGGTGATATGAACACACTAGACTGTCATCAAACTAGGCTAGTTTGGGGTAAGAGGGGTCAAAAGGTCTAATGGGTGGAAAGCTTAAGGTATTGTTTTGTAATAACCTATGAAAAATGGTTAAATAGTATTTGAAATAAGGTGATGACATAATCTAAGAGGGAGGTTTTACAAAAGTAGGCTTCCTCATGGAGGGAGTAGGTTTTGGGTTAGTTGTGGTAGTTGGTCTCAGGTGAGGTTGGTGGGTATATACTCTATTGGAGATAGATGGTCGAGGGGTAGAAGGTATAGAAGATGAGGTTTTGGTCATAGATGGGAGGGTAGGAGCAATCAGGTTATCTAGGAAAGAGGGTTTTATAGAGGTATTGGTATATGTTATTATAGGAAAAGGGGTAGGTTTTCTAGATGAATAATAGGTAATTAGGATGGTGGAGGGATGGGGTCCCAAAATAGAGGGTAATTGGGAAGGGATTTGTCTAAACCTGGTGTGTGGTTTGGTCTTGGGTAATTTTTTTCTCATGGTTGCTTTGTTTGGTGATTTTTTGGTCAAGGTAGATGGAGAAAGATCTAATTTTAAAGGTGGGTATCTAATACTAAGAGTAGGAAGGATTTGTAAGGTTAGGGTAGATTTGGTGAGGAAGGCATGGGATGATTTGGGTGGAGGTGGGTGAAATGGTCCTATCATGGCTTCTTTGAAAGAGGAAGGTGATGGATCTGTAATGAGTATAGATATATTGGGAGATTTGCTTTGGTGGGGGAGACCTAGATGATGCCAAAAGGTGGCTCTATTCATGTGAAGCTGAGAGAGAATGTCTAATTTTTGAACTAATCAAGAAATAACTTTATATACTAGTTTCTTACCTTGGTAATTTGGTTTAAAATAAAGTCCAATAGGAGGAGAAGAAAGAGGGGTAACATCATCCTTCTCTTCATCTAAAAGGGAGATGGTTGGTGGAGGAAGGCCATGGGTTGATGCTTCTTCTCTAGACACAACATCCATAGGAGGGATGATTGGTTAACTGGTTGGAGGTAGTGTAGTTATGATTGGTCTATCAGGTAAATTAGTTGACAGAGGTTTCAAAGATGTTAGGATCTTCATGAATAAAGACATGGTAAATGGTGGCTCCTCAATGTTGATTTCTGACTCTGGGGAAGGTGGCTATTTTTCCTCACTCAAAGGAGTAGGTGGAGTTGTTGGGGAGGTAGTTGGTTCATTAATAATTGGAGTATCAAGAACCATATTAACCATATGGGTGTCTTAGAAGTGTTCTACTTGGTTGCTTTCTTCTTGTGATGGAGGGTGATTGGGAAAAGGTTTCCTAAAGATATCAATATCTTGGTTCTAAGGTGCATTGGGATTGTCAAAGACAAGTTCCCCCTTATCAATAAGGGATTGAATAATGTTTTTAAAGGTATTACACCTACTAACATCATGCCCAACTACATGGTGGAAGGAACAAAGATCATTCTCATTGTACCAATTTGGAGGAGGATAAGAAGAATTAAATTGATGTGGGGGTTTAATTGGTGGAAATTGTATGAGATTGGCTATCAATAGTTTGTCCAATATCAAGGCATAAGATTCTCCCAGTGGAGTAAACTACTTTAGGTTGTTTTAGTTTGGGTTTTTCATGTTTTGGTTTGGAAGATTAGAAGAGTTTTGTTAATTGATATTTAGTGGAGGAGAAATTTTAAGGACAATCATATTTGTGGTTACCTTTCCCATGGTTCCCATATTGGTTTGGTTACTAGGTTTAGAATAAGAAGTCTCATTGGTCTTGAAGGTGGAATTTTTATTATATAACTTCAATTTACCTTCATCTATGGCTCTATTTTCTAGTTTACGTGTCATGGTAAAGGCTTCGTTAAAATTATTAAAACTCTAGACACACAGGGTGGAGGAGATGTGTTTTGCACAAGCATGAGCAAAGAGTTCAATCAGTTATAGTTTAGTTAAAGAGAATGATATTTGGTTTATAAGACTTCTCCAATGAGATACAAAATCATCTAGAGACTCATCTTTGAATTTGAAGATGGCATAAAGACCAGTAATTGAGACCTTCTTGGATATGTTGATGGAGAAATGGTTTAAAAAACATCTAAGCCAATTGGTTAAAAGAAAAGATGGAATGTTTGGTAATGGCACTATACCAGTCCAATGCTAGGCTGAAAAGTGACATAGGAAATGTGTGTAAAAGAAGAGCATCATCATAAGAAATCATGTAACATGAATGCCTAAATGCTCTCAAATGCTACTGGGGATATTCTTTACTATTAAATATAGTAAATTTGGGAAGTTCCCATTGGGTTGGATATGGTCTGATAGGGATTGAAGGATGAATTGGTTTGTTACATATTTGATTATAGGACAAGAGATTATGGGGTCCAAAAATAGATGACTCTAGGTTTGTCATCTTGTCCATGATCATTTTCATTAAATCTATTTGTTGTGGTAGACTTAGAGGATTGTAGGTCACAAATAGTGGCTAAGAGGGGATAACATATTGATAATTCATTATTGGTTGGGAGATTTCCCCATATTGATAGGTAGGTATAGATGATTGGGTTGAAGGTATATAAGGATAGGTAATTGTTGGTGGTTGACTGATGTGGGAATGTCCTTGTGGGTTAGAGACATATCCAAGATTATGTATGGTTGGAAATTATTGAGAGGTGGTCATAGGTTAGGTGGAAGATACATAAGGGTACGTGATAGTTGGTGGTTGGGTAACATGGAGATGCCTTTGTATGTTGGGGACATAACCTAGGTTGGATATGGTTGGTAATTGTTGAGAGGTTACTATAGGTTGGGTAGAAGTCATGGTTGTGTTAGTAATCAAGGATGAGGTAGTGACTTTGGTATGAGTAGGAGGTGTAGCAGTAGGCATGGTCATTAATATATTTTGAAGAGGGGTAGTGATTAATGAATAAGGGTTCATAAAAGGAGGGTTTGACTTACCAACAGTAGGCACTCCCAAGATAGAGGAGTAAATGGTAGGGGTAGAAGGTATAATGGCAATAATTGGTTAGATGGGTTGATTTTCCCTTGTGGTGTCAAAGGGGTTGGTGGATACAGATGTTTGGGTAACTAAAGGTTGGGTAGTAATAGTGACTACCAAAGGATCCAACATTAATTAGGATGGCATGCCATAAAGAGGTTTTATAGGTGGGGTTCAGACAGGGGTTATATGATGTAAAGTATTAAGATAATGTTGTAAGGTGATCAAGTTGTTATCCAAAGGGAAGTAAAGTCAGAATCCCCCTGAAAAACAATCTCAGAGATATGGGAAGGTTCAGAATAACTCTCTACATCTGATTGATACTCATCCATGGAAGATGACGTAGAAGAAACTAGGTAGTCTATAGATGGGTCTTGACTTGCTAATTCTCTTCATTATTTCTAAGTACCATATAAGACTATAAGAGAAGTATAAATAGATGATTTTAAAATTCAACATAGAAAATGCAAAATGAAAAAACCCAATTAAAATTCAACACAAAATAAGGTAATTAAAATCATGTGATTGATTAATTATCTCATCATTTGGGTTATGCCTTAATGTGAAGAATGTGTAGTAGATTAGTTTGTAGATCAAGTACTAGATAAGCAGTCTAAAGATGGTTTTGGGTTAGTTTTGGTACTCAAAAATAAATTTGTATTGGAATCAATACATGGCTTGGTAGTGGGGCCTATCTCCTCACTTCATAGTCTCGTAATGATAAGGGTATTGGGTGCTTAGCTAATATATATTGATATCCAGAGTTTATACTCAACCATAGAGTTGAGTTGGTCCTCCCCTTGGTGATGAATTACAAGTAAGATCATCAAGTAGGGTAAGGTGATCTATTGAGTGGTGAAATCTCATTTAGGCCTTGTCTCATGTATGTTATAATGTTTTCCTAATTTTATGAATTGGTTGTGTAACAGAAGTGGACTATGCTTAATCTTGATGTTGTTTAATTAAACTAGGTGAGCTTATAAGAGATAGGCAATCAATGTATGCAATAAGTTTTAAACCCAAATAAAAATCTCATATTTCAATTATGAGCACACAAATAGAGATAGATGGATATAGATATAGATAAAGAGAGAACCCAAGTAAAGACTAGGGTCCCACTAGGCGTGCCAGAATGTTTCACTCAAATTTTGATATTATTTTGAAGAAGGTAGTAAAAATAGAAATATGGGTTATGGTATAAATACCTAATAAAAGTGCACACATTGAATCAAAATATTTTGGAAAACTCCTCTTTGGTTAGGGAGGAAAACCTATAGATAAGAAATCACTAAAGCAAATTTGTTTGTTAGACAGATAATTAGGTGGATTGCCTAGCATTGGCTAGATCCTAGAAGCATGGACTTCCTTAGGGGTTGTCAATCCATTGTGTTTAAATAATCAAGTTGATAAACTAGAAATTAGGTACTTGCATCAATAATCATAAGGTATTTAAATTAAATACAAGAAAACTTGTTAGAAAAGTAAACTATAAATGATCTAATTAGTGATAGACTAATTAATACTAGTGTTAATGGGTCAGGGTATGGATTAAAAAAATAGAAAGGGGCCAACGAGTGGTCAGAGACATAGAAAAGTAGATTTATTTAGGTGTAAGAGGGTTAAATTAGCTTACTAGTTCTTTTTTCTATCACAGGTGATCATCGACAGTTATGTCTGATCATCGGTGGTTATGTCTAATCATCGATAGTTTACTATCCAAATTTTGGGGTTATCAATAGCTGATGATGAGACTCAAAAAAAAAAATTTGGGAGTTTGGTTATAGTTTTTCTAATTTCAAAAGGGATGAAAATAGGTAAATGATAGTAATCAGATACTTGACTCACCAGAAATGGGTTGATTGATTGATAGATGTTGTCGATACATAGGTGGAATCTAGGTTGGTTTTGGTAGAATGATGGTGCTTGAAAACTTAATCTAAGAGGTAATGGTAGATTGGATATCCCAAATAGATTATTTATGATGTTTGATAATGTTAGATGAACTATAATAAGAAACTATGAGTACCTAAGCTCTTGATAATAGTTACATATGGATTGATCTCTTGATTTTCTCCTCTTATTATAGAGAAGGGCCAAGAAGTCTAAGAGGTGCTTCTAATTATAAATTTATCATTCAAGGTCTCACGAGAGGATTTTCACAAATTATATTTAAAAAAGGTAAGTGAGTTTTTGCTAGTGTTTGCATGTAAAAGCCCATATGGTTGGGCTCGGTCATTGATGATTATCCCGATTGTTGATGGTTAGGTGACTGTCAATGGTTATCCTGACCATCGATAGTCGATCAAGGCCATCAATAAAAAATATCCAAAAAGGGTGATTTTAAGGTTGATCAGTTAAACAAAATTGGGTTTTGGTTTGTTTAGAGGATCCAAGGATTTGTTTTAGGGTTCGATTGTTAGAATCCAAATGTGTAGGATTCTGGTGTCTACGATAGTAAACACTATGAATTATTAATTTAGTTCATTAGTGGATACTCATCTCTTGTATTTTAAGTGTGATTTTAGCCTAAACTATACTCTCATACTTCTACAATTTATTTATGTTGATGTTTTCATGACTATGAGTATCATCTCTCTCTTTTCCTATGTACTCACCTTTTTGAGAGATCATTCCTATATTCCTCTAAAAGATAACCATGTTTTATTATCATTTTATTTTTTATATCCCATATCTTGGGAGAACTACATTTGGCCTGAATTTCACATTAGATCTTATGTCCATGGGACTATGTAGGCAACATCCACTTACCCAATACATCTAAAGTCAGCTCGGCTACCCATTCCTTTAATTATATTCCCCTTATTTTGTTTGTTTGTGTCATTGTATCTTATAGCTTAGGGGAAATGTTTATCATTGTACCTTATGTCATTATTCCCTATAGCCTAGGGGTAACCTTGTATCATTTTCTTTTATCTTGTTTTACCTGTGTTGTTATTACCTAGCCTAGGGATCATCCTGTCACCAAGAGTAACACCTTTATTACACATGTTTGAATAATTTATATTCTATTTATACTAACATTATGATTAACCATTATTTGTATTTTGTTGTTTGATTATATTAGATTATTTGTTTGTCATTATCTATCTATATTAGTTCATTTATTGGTATTTTCTTTGCTTTGTATTGTTTATTTGTTTCTAGTATTGTTTATTTGTTTTATTTGTCCATTTGTTTATTTTATCTATCTTTGTTTATTCAATTTTTTTGGTCTTATTTATATTGTTTGTTTATTTTCTTTGTTTTATTTATTTGAGTTTTATTTATCTTACCTTGTGTTTTGTTTGTGTTGTTTATTTGTTTTTGTCTATTGGCATTTTTCTGTTTTGTTTGTATAGTTTTTTTTTTTTTTTTGTTTAGTATTTTATTTTGTTTGTTACTATATGTTTGTTTGTTTATTTTGTTTGTATAGCCTATTTTGTTGTTTATTCAATTTTTTATAGTCTTATTATTATTTTGTTTCTTTGTTTATGTTGTTTGTATAATCTATTTATGTTTTTTTGTTTTGTTATTATTTGTTTGTTTTGTTTCTATTTACCTTTTTGTATTTTTATTTTTTAGTTGTCATAGGGATATTTCATTTTATTTGAACTTAAGTCTTGATTATCCATATCATTTACTTGTATTGTGAATGTTTATATGTATTCCTACACTTGGTTAATTATTTATATTTACATCTAGGATTTGATTGTTCATATCTTATTCCTATGTTGTTTATATTTATAATTAAGCCAAGTTTTATATGCTTAGGGTATATATTATCATTTTAGTTATTCTTAACTATAATGCATAATATCACAAGATATAACAAAAACAAACATAAAGAGACTATTAAATCAATGCAATGGTAATACTTATCTGATATATCAAACTAGCCAAGTACCCAAACACATACCTGAAACCATGAGTAATAAATAGAGTAAAAATGATTTATTATGTGTTTATACAGATGTGCATCTCTAAATAAGCATACATATGAGTCATATAACATAATAAGATGATAAACAACATAATAAAATCTCATAAACATGACATAATAAATAAATGAATAAATCATACATAAACATAAACATTAACAATGTTACCCATCCATAATGTTAATCAATGCTAAACATGAGATAAACAACATAATAAAGGCATCACACACACACACACACACACACACACACACACACACACACACACACACACACACACACACACACACACACACACATATCACAGGAGTATCATATACATGTACATTATCCTTGAAAGTCCTAAAAATAAATGTTAATATATCTCAAATGTCATAATACATCAAATATATATACATATCACAATGGTGTCTCAAAATACATCAGTATATCAATACAAATACAATGCCATATATGAAAAACAATGCCATGATTATGCCAAAATTCCAAGATGCCTACAATCAACTCTACTCTACATATCTATAGGACCTATGGCTAGAGGAAGTCCTAGTGGTCCTAGTGGTGGTGGTCATGGCTAATGGACAGACTAACCTGAGGCACTTATAACATGAGTCCTGGTGTGAGATTGATCATGTCTACTAACTACCCTCTATACATCATAAACCTCAAAAGAAGTAACTTATTGGTCCTTAGGCATGGTCATATCGTAGGTTTAGCAGTAATAAGATGCATCATCCTTAGCCCAAAGGCTCTCTAGAATCATCTATGAAAATCCAGCTTATGTAATATCTCCTTGAGCTACATCCCACTCTCACTTGAACCTATAAACAATGGCCAATGCCTGATATCTATCACTAATGACCTGATCCCTCTTAGTGGTAAGCTATCCCTACACTTGTACCATCCTAAAAATATAAAACATCAATTAAGTGATATATGATTGAATCTAAGTCATGTCATCATCCCTTATGTCTAAGGTGCTCTACAAATTGGCCACCTACTATTATAAGCCTAAAATCTCCCCTCTCTGAGTGGTAATTTATACCTATAGCATACATGTATCCCTAATTATTGTCATTGTGCCATAAGCCATACCTATCCTAGATCCATATTTCCACCTATAACACTTATCATGCTAGGATCAAGAACCAACATAGCCAAGCTATCATTTCCTCCATTATCACCATATCCATATCCATCTCTATTTCCACCATTATCTCCTCCATTGAAGCCATTATCATCATCATCACCCTCCTCACCTCTACTACTCTACCAAGTACCACCATTTCCATTCAATGTCTCAGCCTCCATCTCATCAATATCTATGTTCCTCTATCCCCTTGCCTATCTTAGAACTATTAGCCTCAGAGGGAATACCTATACCTACCAATGTATATAGGCTAGAGTGACCCATGCATATACTATTCCTCTTACATAAGCCAAGGAAACTCAACGAACATTAAGATAACTCATTTTATCCTTGCCCTATAGATAATAGGAATATCTTGACTAATCTCCTAGGTAACATGGGTAAACCATCTAGGTCCCTTATGTACATCCTATATGAATCCAAATTGCTAAAGTACTTGATTAGGCTAGTAATCCTTAATAATATGGGACTATCTCTTAGTAAGAAAGCATCTATTATTTATATAGGCCATATACTACCTATATTTGAACCACTATAGTTTTTATGTGAGATAAGGCCTCCAAATTAAAAACTATGTGGTAAGATCATCAAACATCCGACAATAAAAAGGAATCTCCCCTATGCCCATGCTTGCCTACTCTTATCTAAGCTTAGCACTATGCTAATGAATCCTAGGGGTTATGTAACTATATTATCCCTATTAATCACTCAATATAAATGTGCTCCTAGCCATAGACCATCAAAAGAGTGGAAGCTCCAATGCTACATCCATTGTGATACACTATCATATGAAGATCTCTATAGAGCTACATAAAAATATATAGACCCCAAGAAAAATATGTAGAATAATCAAGCATACTTTGAACTATGCCTCCAAGGCCAATATATAAGTACTAACCATTATTTCTAGGCATGAATATTCCACTAAAAATTCCCATAAGAATAACTACTTCCTTATTAATAAGAGTTGGTGGTGATAGATCCCCAATAGGTAGATCATCAGGTCAGATGTTTGTATATGTCTCTATTAGATTTATATCAACCTTATCCTAAAATATTGGGATACCTTGGTAACTAATGAAACCATGAATAATATCCTATTATTGTGTTGGTGGTGTCCAAACTAGTCTTTATCTATGCATCGATAACTTGAGGATATGCCAAGTATCCTCAAGTGTCATGGCCACCTCTATAGTAGGTAGGTAGAACATAGATGTCCCATTATGATATCACTTAGAAATCACACTCAAGTATTCCAAATCAACTTAGATGACTATCATTCATGCACATAATCAAGGTCTAATACCTATAAGAATCCTACCATACCTTATGTCTAGATCTGAGGGGTTCGTAAATAGTGTGATTGTCACTCCTAGCACGTCAACACAACTAGTCACTACTAAAAACATAAAAAAATAGCATAAAACTAACTTTATTCTAATACTTGAGCCTAATCTTATCTCCTTAGCCTTATTGGCCCTCTCCAAGAGGTTGGACCCTTTCCAGTAAAAAACTATTTATTTTTGGCTTCTAGGGTGAAGTTGCCATTTTCCTAAATGACAAATTTTCTATTTATGTGATTTTTTAATTTTTAGGTGATATAAATGTTTTCATTTTCACAAAAATGATGAATTCAAAATGGGATAAATCACTATTTTGGTTATTTCCACCCAATTTTGGCATTTTTTCCATTTCTAGGAAATGCGACTTCGCATGAAGTCACCATTTTCTTTGGTGAAGCCACCATTCGGCCTAAAATGCAAATGGTGACTTCATCATTTACCAACCTAAAACTATCATTAAATTTATAATAAATATTATTAATGACTAAGTTTAATTTACTCATTGGTGGTCCATCATGGGGTGGTTGCATGTACTCTTTCACATGCTCTAAAACATGACGTCTAGTTCCTCTACGAGCCATTTTTATCATCTCACTATGTAGAAAACCAAAGCTCAAAAAATCCAATAGGCTAGGGTGAAAATAAAAATTTTCACCCCAAGGGTGAATATATAGCCAAAAAATTGAATTTTTACCCCTCAGTGCCTATAGTTCATTCCATGCACTCTAGGAAGTGTATTTTTCACATTTATGGTCTATTTTGTGCACTGTTTGATCCTATGTGCCTTATTTTTTTACTGTATTATAACCAAACCATCTTTTTGAGCCTCTACTAAGACCCATTTAACAATATTATTTTTCTAATTATACCCCATATTTATTTTAATGTACATCTTCAATCTCACATTTAGGCTAGAAATGTATTGTTATTCTTTACCAACTCATCGTAAATGTGTTTTATAGATTTTTCACATAAGATACCCTTGCTAATTTACCCTATTGTGGAAAATTAAATCAACACTATATTCTACCTTTTTTTAGAAAATCTTATTTTAAATCATATGATTTAAATGTACAAATGACTATAACTAGATTTTGACAAATCATTATTTTTCAACCAATTTAATGATTATAACCACCTATGGAAAAGTCATTATTTTTGCATCCCATGTTAATGATTATAACCACATTTATAAAAATCATTATTTACCTAATCCACCTTCCCTATAAGGGCAAATTCTTGTGTCAATAATTATAACCACCTTTAGGCAAATCGATGTTCCACATCTCATTACTAATTATAACCACCTTTGGGTAAATCAATGTTTGTCCCACCACCCTACTGGGGAAAACATCTATGCCACTGATTATAAATGCCTTTGGAAAAATTATTTTCTTATGCTTTATTATTTATTATAACTTCCTTTGGAAAAATAAGTGACTCCATCGCCATTAATGATTATAACCACCTTTGGGAAATTCAATAATTTCACCCTGATTGCCACTAGATCATGTCATTTTATTCATTTCAAGGGAATGTTTGATGATTCTATTTTTTTGCCTACTCCTTTGAAGGGGAATCAAGGGATAATCAACTTATCTTTAGGGCATGAACCATTTGGATTAATGATTTTTACATTATTTAAAAAGAGGTTATTATGCCTGTGTCTTACAACACCTTCTAAAATAGGGGCAAACTATAGACACTCGATTTTGGCCACTTTCATGCCTAAACTTGAATCTAGTTCAATTTATAACACATGATACAATTTAATCCTAAAAATAATTTTAATGACCAAATTCATCTATGTAAGGGATTTAATTTCTCAAAAACATGATGAGGCTTGCTTATTTGGGGTATTACCCTATATGCACCAATAACCTAGTTTAATTTCAACCCTAGTTAAATTATGACCTAATAATTTGATGATTTTAACCTATAGAACTATTAATTCAAAACATATAAAATAATTTTCAAAATCCAAAAATCACTAAGCAAGATTAATTACATTGTAAATCTTAATTAACTTGCCTAAGTAAAAATTCAAGTTAAATTAGTGAATTTCATTTATCAAAAAAAGAAGTTTTAGCCAAATATTAAGTCAAAGGTCAAAGGATATAATAAAATGATTTATTAATTCCTAAATATTCCAAAAAGGTGAGTCACAACCTCATAAATATATAAAGTGAGTTTTCATGGCTCATAAATATCTAAAACTAAGGTGTCAAGATTTCATGAGTGCTTTAACCCAACCCAGGGTTAGCCTGACTCAACCTAAGTTATTTTAGACTCAACTAAAGTTAGAATCTAATCTAATTTACCTAGGGCTAGAGTTAGTTCTTAGAGATATAAATACAAGTTCCCACACCATATGCCAACAAGCTTTTATGTGTAAGATTATTCTATAGGAATGCCTTCAAGAAGCCATTGAATGTAGTGTTATAATGCCCATTTTATGCCAAGCTTCACACTAAGACAATCCAATAGCAAATAAAATCCACAATTTACCATTGGATAAGTGATACCACCGTGGATAAGCATTGACAAGAGTATCTAATGTCATAAACGAGGTGCATGAGCATTATTATGCCAACACGTGGACATCAAATTTGATAAAGGAGGTAAAATACTTGTGTTATTTTTATCTCTATTTTGTGATCTTATTCATTATGTTATGCTCCCTCTATTTCTTAGGAAAGATTATTTAGTTTTAATGTATTTTTATGCATGGATTTTTATCATTTTGACTAACAAGAAACTAATCAACATTTATGTACTATTCAAACTCCTAAGATACATAAGCATTAGGAGCTAATCAACCACCCTTTGGGGCATGACCTTTTTAGATTAGTGAATTCTAAATTATTTGAAAATACATTATTGTTCTTGTGTCACATAATGCCTTCTAAAATAGGGGCGAACTATAGACACTCAATTTCGACCACTTTTGTGCCTAAACTAGGATTTAGTTCAATTTCTACACATGACATAATTTAAGACTATAAATCACTTGAATTCCCAAATTCATTCATGTAATGTATTTAATTTCTCATAAATATGGTGAGGCTTGATTATTTTTGGTATTACCCTTTATGCACTAATAACCTAGTTTGCTTTCAACCCTAATCAAATTATGACCTAGTAATTTGACACTTTTGGCCTATCGATCTATTAATTTTAAACACGTAAAACAATTTCTAAAAACCAAAAAATACTAAGTAGCATTTTAAATATTAATTAAATTTCTTAAGTAAAAATTCCAAGTTGCATTAGTGAATTTTATTTATGAAAAAAGGAATTTTTAGCCAAATATGAAGTCAAAGGTCAAAAGAGCCAATAAAGTGATTTATTAATTCCTAAATATTCTAAAAAGGTGAGTCAAAACCTCACAAATATATAAAGTAAGTTGTCATGGCTCATAAATATTTGAAACTGAGGTGTCAAGATTTCATGAGTGCTTTGACATAACCCAGGGTTAGTCCAACTCAATCTAGGTTATTTTAGACTCAACCAAAGTTAGAATTTAACCTAACTTCCCTAGGGATAGAGTTAGTTCCTAGAGATATAAATACAAGTGCCCACACCACATTCCAATGATATTTTGTGTGTAATATTAATCTATAGGAATTCCTTCAAGAAGCCATTGAGAGTAGTGTTATAATACCCATTTTATACCAAGCTTCACACTAAGCTAAGATAATATAAAATCAAAGCCACAAGTGACCATTGGATAAGTGCTACCACCATGGATCAGTATTGGCAAGAGTCTCTAATGTCATAGATTGATCACAAACATTCTTATGCTAAAAAATAAACATCAAATTTGATAAAGGAGGTAAAATACTTGTGTTGTTTTTATCTCTATTTTTTTATCTTGTTCATTATGTTATGTTCCCTCTCATTCTTAGGAAATATAGTTTAGTTCTATTGTATTGTTATGCATTAATTTTTATCATTTTGACTAATAAATAACTAATCAACATTTTTGTGCTCTTCAAATTTCTAATATATAGGCACAACCTTGAGGTATAGGAGGAGGGGAAAAAAGAGAGTCGTGAATTCCGTTTGATGCCTAGTAGTAACTATAATGAATTTAGATTGGATGTTTAGATAATATGAACTAAGGAAGGTTAAAGAGTTTTCATGATTAATTTCAGCCTTATAATTATTACACAAATATTTTACCCATGTAATGATAGAGTTATTACAAATTTTGCATAGTATATAAAATCAACATGTAATGATTCAAATCATATCTTGAGTTAAAATATATAACTTATGTATATCCATTACAGCCATGTATAATTTGTGAATGAGGGAAAATAAAAAATCAAGTCTAAAATATAGATTTAAATAATAATAAAATAATCATTTTGTCTAGAAAAAAGAATGAAAACCTATAGTTTATTGTTGTGTTCTAGACAAAATGTGTGTTCACCAATATGTTTTACCTTATTTTAGATTATAATGTTGTAATAAGATATAATTATTTCACTATTTAAATTTTATGGTATATTACAATAAAACACTAATATCAATGTAAAAACATAGTATGATGGAATACTTTTAACTTAATATAAATGGAAATGACTTAATGGATTAAGATAGTTAGCTTATTACTCTTTTTTCAGGACTAAGATTATGTGAAGGAGACAAAAATGTTTAGAAATGGTTTAGGAATCACTCAGATCAGGAATAAGAGTCTTTGGATCTAATTATATGAATCTATTAGGATCTAGATATCTACATATTTATAGAGGCATATCCTACTTCTAGATTTCACCATGTGAATTATGCCTCATTATTTTAGCACAAAGCATATGTGCTTCCTTTTGAATTGTTGTTGTCTCATTTTTTGGTATATCAAGTGCTCATTATGTGCACAAAACTTGAAAACATGTCTCTTTCACATTGAAAAATTCTAGCTTCACATTTGACATCAATTTTAGGCATAAAAAATGGGAATAAAGGTGCATTTATCTTACCTCAACCATTCTGAAATGAATGGTTGAGAACCACCTATGTATAAAATACTCCAATAAGGGAAATCAAACCACACATAGTTCTCCCTATTAGATGTATATGTGAAATTATTATCCTTTTATGAATGTAACATGTAATATATATTTTTACACATTATAATAAAAAACTTTACATGGATTAGGTGTTTCATACTTGTCTAAGGCATGTTCCTTGTGACTGATTTCTAATTTGGGAAGTTTAGATAAGTCATTTTGAATGTGCAAGTAATATAATAGGCTTGCTTAGTGATTTGTTAACAATTCTAGATGGTTAAATAGGATTAGACCTATTATTTATTTATATGATACTCTTTGGGTAATTTATCATGCCATGGACATGTAAAATACATGGGCCAACCCATAAACATAATTTAAGTTTTTTAAATGATTGTTGCATAGTGTAATGAGAGGCACATAAGAGTTAGACACATTTATAATTATGAAGGTTATTAAATATTATGGACTCATTTATAAGGTAGGAATACTAATATTATGATTTGGATATAGTTTGAGTATGATATTGAATAGGATATGCACAAACTAGGGAATTCCTATAGTTGGCTAATAACAAATCAGGAAGGTTAGAGCCATAGAAAGCATTTGGATAGTAGATAAGGGTAATAAAATCCATATAAGTACACAAAATTCATGTGATGTATAGTTAAGTAATAATGACATTTATAAGTGTATAATACTATATTTTAGTGTCTATAATTACATTAGACATAATTTTTAGACCACAAACTATAACTTAAAATTTTCAAGTGATATATAATCATGTGAGCTATAACATTTTCTTTGGTAATCCATGGATACATGATATTAATATTATCCCCCTAAATTACATATATTATTTTAAAAATAATGAAGGATCCATATATTCTTGTCATGTAGATGATGTTATTTTTTGGTTTTGTAAGATGGTAAAACCCACATAAAGAATTCTTGCACATCTCAATACACTACAACCATCTATTGTTGTATCTAAAAAATACATTCAAATAAAACACTTGCATTCATTTCAAATGGGTGAAAGTATTAAAACTAATGAGCATAGTAAAAATCAAAACTTAAGTTCACTCTTATCAGTCAATAAGAATATAAATCCAACATGCATTCCTTTAATATTGGTCAACTATATTAAAATCATCAAGAGTATGGAAGAACGATTCAATAATTTTTGCATAAATATACATCATATTGTGATGATAAACTTTTTTTAATATAATCAACAAAAAAAATCTCTTTGCCTAAATCAAACTGATATGGATAAATATTGATTTAGATAATTGACATGTGTATAAAAAATGAGATAAAAGGTCAAAGTTTAGTAAAATATGAAAATTGTACTAAATAACCAATCATTCAACATGTAGTTGGTCATAAATTTAAAGTGTGTTATATATAATGAGGATTTTTAGTAAAACATGTACCCTTTTAATTTAATCACATGTCTATTGACACTCATGAATAAACTAGCAAAGACAATTACTAAACACTCATTTTTCAAAATGTAATATAAATCATACACATGAAGTAAATATTAACACATATTTATAGATTTTACATTCCAAATTAATTTATGAGGTGGCTTCAACTAATATCTTCACTCTTGAAGATTTATCTAACAATGAATCCCTTCAAGAATATTTTGGATCATATGTGAATTTGCCTTATTTTCATCATAGGGATAGGTGTAATTTAACTTGAATAATCATGAATATTTTGTGTAATTTGATCCCTCACTTATCAATGAAAATATTCCATTAGATGGTCTTGATTTTTTACCTATTAATATATATATATATATATATATATATATATATATATATATTGAGGATCGGTCTACATTATTTGATGAAGAAACAATTGGATTTAATCATGGTACTAAGTAATACCCTAAGATTGTATTATTGAGTGAATTAATGACTTATAAATATTTACAAGACCACATAGTGTTAATGAGTGAATTTATTGATTCATTTGATTATATAACAATCCATTCATTGTAGTTCATAACTTAGTTATTAACCATGATGCTAAGCTAGTTAAGGAAAATATTAGAAAGATGCATCCTAAAGTTAATTTATTTGTTAAATAAAAAAACTCAAAGGCTATTATATTTTTATTTCATATGACTTATTGATTATTCATAATGGGTTTATAATGTTTTCCCACTTTCCAAACCAAATAGGGGCATTAGTATTTGTAGGGACTTTAGAGACATAAACAAAGTATGCCCTAAGGATGATTTTCCTTTACCCTATGTTGATATGATCAATTATTATATGGATAGGTAATAGATGATTTACTTTATGGATGGATTCTTTAGTTAGTAAAATCAAAACAAATCCTTGTGGTTAATATAAAACTACATTTAATACTCCTTGGGGCATATTTTGCTATTTTTCCATGCCTTTCAGTCTTAAAAACACTAGTGAAACTTATCAAAGGGTTATGATAAATATATTACATGATTATGTGCATGATATTTTAGAGTATTATGTTGATGATATCTTTTTAAAATATAATAATCATGAAAATCATGTTATAAATTTGACAACAAACATATTTAAAAGATTATGTACGTGTGATATGAAGTTAAATCCTAAGAAATATGTCTTTGGTATTACATCAAGAAAAAAATTGAGATTTATTATCTCAATTAGGTTTCGAGGTTGATCTTTAAAAAGTACAATTATATATGCTTCCACCTAATTTTTGAAATAATTGAGAATTTTGTCAGTAAAACTCCAAGCCATTAGATGATTTGTTGTTCAACTAACTAATACAAATATTTTCACATTTGTTACACAAAGGGACTAATTTTTAATGGAATGAATAAATTCAAAAGTCTTTTGATTAAATTAAATAATATTTAACCAATCCACCAATTATGATGTTACTTATTCTTGGTCGATATTTTTCACTATACATATCTACCATTAAACATGCCTTACAAAACTTTCTTGCATAATATGATGATGAGCATAAAGAACATGTTATTTATGACACCATTTATAAATTGGTTGATTATGAAGATAACAACTCCTAAATGGAAAATTTATGTTTGGATTTTTGGTTTTCCATGTAAAATCTTAGAAATTAAATTCTAGATACTAAGATTCATGTTTTTCTAAGATTGATCCATTAAAGTATATCATGTTTAATCCTTGTCTATCTAGAAACATAGCTAAGTGGGTCATGATATTGATGGAATTTTATCTTAAATTTCTACCATATAAATCATAAATAGGGAAAGTCATCACTAACCAATTAGTTGTAGCTCCTTTATTAGACCACATTCCTATAGATGACATTTTTTGAGGTGATTTTCTTATGTGTACGAATGTAAACAAAACTTGGATGATGTATTTTTATGGGTCCAAATTTTCTTCAAGTGCCCACACCAACATTGTATTAGTCACTCCTCAAGTTCAAAATAT
This sequence comes from Torreya grandis, assembly GCA_037957365.1. NCBI lineage: Eukaryota > Viridiplantae > Streptophyta > Pinopsida > Cupressales > Taxaceae > Torreya > Torreya grandis. The sequence goes on along the minus strand of JARHVA010001755.1, from coordinate 1,964,102 downwards.
GTCATTAATATATCAGTTGATATTTTCATTTGCAAAAAACATGGGAGAGTATAATACTTTGATTATTATTATTCTCAAATTTTCATCAATCAAGTGACAAGCACCTATAAAAAATAATTGTTTATTGATATTAGTGATTAGTTTGATCACCCACTTTGATGAGTTTGAGATTAGTATGGCTACTATTGTTTCCTTTGTTTTTATTATCTATTTGATGAGTTCAACAAATAACCATCATATTACTAGATCTAGACAAGTTGGATGCATTTATCATCATAGGTAGTATAGAAAACTTAAAGCAGTATAGAAATATTTATATTTTTTTATCAAATGATATTGTTCCTCTAAATTTTACATAAAATGATAAAAAAATATGAATATATGCTATAAGATATGTTATTATTAGAGACACTTTTTTAAGATATCTTTTTTGGTCACTTGCTTAGATGCCTTTGGCATGAAGAAGCTAAGATTAAATTATAATAATTTAATGATGGTGAGTGTGGTCAAATTTTTAGTGGAAAATCAATGCCATATAAATTATTAAGAATGGGTTACTATTAGCCTACAATAGAACATGAATGTTGATACTATGCAAAGGTTTCTAAGAAATGTTAAAGACATAGTAATTTAATGCATGCTCGAACTCAAGAATTACAACCTTTTTTTTTTCCTTAACCATTTTACATTTTAGGATTTGATTTACTTATAAAAATCAATCCTAAATCATATAAAGGTCACAAATTTATTATTACTTCTATTGAATATTTTACAAAATGAGTTTAAGTTATTCCTTGAAAATCTACTATGGGTGAAAACATATTTATATTTTTATTGAATTATATTATTTCTTGGTTTTGTCTTCTTTATTTAGTTACTAATAATAATGGTTTATCTTTAAAAAATAAGATGATTAATGATTTTTGTGACAAAGATAATATTCAACATATGTTTTTGACTCCTTATTACCCTCATCAAAATGGGAAAACCAAGGCTACAAATAATAAAAATGTCAATATTTTAAGTAAAATATTTTTTGGACATGGTGAATATTGGAATAATAAAATTATATATTATTTATGGGCATATAAAATAAGTGTCATTACATCTACATGTTAAACTCCCTATTCTCTTGTCTATGGTACAAAAGTAGTTTTTCCTTTAGAGCTTGAGATTCATTCTCTTCGTATGTCCCTTAAGGGTATTATTGATGATAATGAATATAAATCAACATAATTACATAAATTTGAAATAATAGATAATGTGTGTATTCATGCTATTAATCCTCTGAGATTTTATCAAACTTTCCTTAAGAAAGATTATAACAAAAATATTAGATCAAGAGAATTCAATGTGGGCGACTATATACTAAAATAAAATCAAAATAATACAAATGTGGATAAATAAAATAAAGATAAATTTAAACATAATTGGTTGTGTACCTTTTTCATTACTTATAAACTTGGTTCAAGGGCATATTTCCTAGCTACATTATAAGGAAAGCCTTTGAATAATCCTATAAATATCATGCATGAGTCATTTTATTTTTTCATTTCATGAATCTTTTTTATTTTTCTTTGTTATTTTACCTTTTCTTAAATGAGCATGGTGGTTTATTTTTCCTTTGTTTTATTCATTACTTCCACACACTTGGATATATATTTTTAATTTATCTTTTCATTGGTTATCTTATCTAGTTGTGTCGACATGTGTTTTAAAGATTTTTTTTTGTCAAAATTCATTTATAATATCTTCCATACATTAGGGTCATAATATTATAATTTTTTTGATAAATGGTAAAAAGGGTGATTTTATTAGGGCCCAAAAACTATTACATAGTGTAATATACAAAAAGAGGAATTTCTAATGATGATAGACAAAATACATCTAGACCGAAACCAGACAGAAATACAAAACAAGACCAACTAGAAGCAAAATTATAGAAAAAGCTCCAAAAAATTAAGCATATAAAATCTTAGGAATTTTCATATCATCCATATCCAAGTTATTCTTCCACCCATATTTCATAATCTTGAGGTGGTAATTCAAGGCATATAATTCTTGGCTCTTCCATTTTGTGATCATATTGTTTCTCCTTATTTATTTGTTTGTACCTTCCAGATCAAAGCCCACAAACTTAAATATACTTTTAATTAAAGAATCCTTAAAATGATATAAATAATTCATGTAATTCTTCACATACATCAAGCTTAGATTCTTAAATTTTTCAATGTTAAGTTTGATATGGCTTGACTCTATTCTAGGCTATCCACACTGCCTTTAGAGATGGTAATCTTCTCCCTCAGCCTAACAATATTTCTCTTAAAATTAGTTATATATCCACTATAATGTATTGTAATATTAGGTGATCTCATATTAATTCCTTTTTATTTCTTCAAAAATTCCAAGTCCTGGAGCACCAACAAAGCATTCGATTGTGCAGGATCACATCTTCCTACAAACTATCAACTTTGGACAAAAATTCATTTCCTTCAATGATATGGGAGGAGAGTAAGGATACATGGATATTTAAAATAAATCCTCAAAATGGGGCTCAATAAATGGCCCATGGGATTCATTTTCAAATACTTCACTCTATCCCTTATATATTTCCTTAACCTCTAGTTCTTATGTCAGTTCAACTACTTCTTCATCAAGAATCTATATAACATCATCCTCATAAAAAACTTGAGTATTATTGATAATTTTTCCCTTAGTCCTAAGAAATTTAGGTATCAGATGAACACCAACCTTAATTTTCCCCTTGGATATATGTTTAACTTTTTGGATCGATGTGAGGTTTTTCTCAGTCTTAGGGGAATCATAATTCTGACTACCTTAGCTTTTAACCCCATATCTCTCTTAATCCTATTAGGGTCATGTTGTTTAATATCCTCCTATTTATCACCCTAGATGGCCAATGTTGTGTCAATGAGAGAAATAGATAGAAGGGTACCTTGGAATAAAATAAAAAATAGGCCTTGATGAAGTGGTTCATCCCCCTTTCTACTTTTAATGTCTAGAATAGATCTATACAATTACATGAACAAGAAAAATGGAATGTTAATTGTAATTCCACACCTAAAATGGTTGATAATTCTAAAATATTAGGAGTATAGTAAAAAAAATTACCTTTCAATGTAATGTATCTCATAATCTACAAGTTGAACGTTGCCCATAGCTAGGGGAGATAATTTATGATAATACCATCCACATTATGGGAATTTTCCACCTACTCATTTTAAAAATAAAAACTATTAATTTTAAGTTTATTTTTTATCTTATCCTTGAAAACTTTTCTACCCTTTATGGCCATGCCTATTATTTAATAAATGTATTCCTTAATTACCTCCAGTTTGACACCTCTCAAGTAAATGACCATGCATTTCCAAGATTTGGAAAATTAGATTAAGAGAGTTAGGTCATAGCCTTTCACTCTTTATATGAAGCTCAACATGTCCCCTTTCTATAAAATCATCCATGAATAAGGGTTATTTCTAGTGACTTTACAGGAAGTCAATTCGGTTTTATATTTCCCCCCCACCCATTATGTATTCTAATCTTGTCTCCCAAAGAATTAGCTTGGAATCAAAGGAAGGGCCTCTATAGGATATGGTATCTCAAGATAAGATTATGGAGTAGTTATCTTCCTTGATCATTAATATTTTCACACCATATTTCTTCCTCCTCCCAATAATCATCAGCTTTGCAAGGATGGGAATGAACATATCGATGCCATTAGAAAAGGTTAATATCATCTCATTTGGATTTTATTTCACATTCTTGGACATGAAAATTAAATGATATTTAAAAATAAGCACCAGTAAATGATGGAACTTAATGTTAACTTGCATGATTTCCCCCTCATTAAGTTTAAAAAGTATGATGGTAATAACAATGATTATAATAGTGAAGCTAAGAACCATTGGCATCTCATTTGATAACTTCATTATTAATAAAAATATTAATAAAATTTGTGAGATCATTGATATTTTCTCATTTATAACTGAAATTAAATAACACCCCTAATTATAAAACCAATCAACAACAGAGTTCCCTTCCCTAAAGGTGTGATTAAAAGAGATCTCAATAAAGTGGGATATTAAGGTGTAGATATCACTGATAATATTTCTAATAGACTAGCAAGGGTTGATGTAATTTCTTATATTATTCAAAATATTCATTGAATCTCCCTCTATTATTATTCTCCTATATCCCACATCCTTATCCAATTGGATACCCTCCAACATGGTCAATGCCTTCATAAAGTGATTGGTTTGCCTACCAAGAGGATTAGTAAAAGTAGTTATAAAGAGCCTTTTAATATCTATGATCACCCCAAAAACTTTAGTTATTCTTGGGTTACCTTTTAAAACCCCATCATAATTGATTTTAACCCAATTAGGAGGGGGTGAATTGACTTGACTGCACTCCTATCCACCTTATTGCTATTATTTTCCACCTCCTCTCCCTTTTCCAAACCCCAAGACTTCAAAGTTACCCCTTCTTAGGAGAAAGTTTTGAGTTTAGTGATACTAAAAATAACCTAAAATTTCTCTTTAATTTATTCCAAAAACTTGGAAAAAAATCTAAGGGGCATGCTTTTATTATTCAATAAGACCCTCTTATTGCATTATTTCCACAACCTCTAAATACGGTGATAAATTATGAGACTCCAAAACTTCTTGAGGGAGGGGATAAAAAAGCAGGGGCATTAGAAGATGAAATAAAACATGGTGTTTGGTATAACACAAGCTACATCAAATGTTTCAAGTAAATAATCAAACACATTGTTGGAAAATGGATATAGAATGAGGACATGATGCATTAATTCACTATCTACTTTGCAAAAAACACACCTATTTGTCAACATGACTCACCTTTTGTTCAAGTTATCAACCATTGAGAATTTGATCTAGGCCACTAACCAAGTGATAATATTTAATTTATGGGTGATATGTTTTTCCTATAGAATCCCCTAAGAAAACCCATCACCACCATGTCCAAAATTCACAAAATATCCTAAATTAACACTATAAGCCTTATTTTATATGGTAGACCAAACAATTTCATAATATTTTTGCATTTGGATAACATGAAAATTTTCCAAATTTTAATTTATCTCCTTCATAGCTTCCAAGATAAGAGTTTCTTAAGTCTCAAACTGGATAACTTTCCATTTTCTTCCTTGTTCAAATTCAAACAAATAATCCTCTACTTTTCACCAATGATTTATTTGAGACTATGGTTGATTTTTTTGGAAGGATTCATTACACTTAAGAAATTATTGAGTAAATTGGTGTCATACTAAAATATATCTCTATTTTCCCTTCCCACATTCCATTTGAAACCCTTAGTGATGGGTTTCCTACTCTTAACCATGTGATTCTAAATAACTGATCCTAGGGGGTTAACCAATGTTAGAAATGACTCTAGTTCACAATTTTTGAAATATATGGATTTTAAAACTTAAGTCATAAATATTTATTATGTCATTAAATACCATCCCATTTTGGATAAGAGAGACTTATTCATCACCCTCAAATTTCTTAGTCCCATCCCACCTTAGTTTTTAGGAAGGCAGACTATTTATCCCAATCTATTAGATGAAATCTACTCTTTTCCTCCATTTTAGATCAAAGGATTTTTTTGGGGATTATTTAAATTTGTTCAACAACCTTGATGGGGATATTAAGAGGGACATAAAGTATATGGGAAGATTTTACAGAGATATTTTTAGGAGCTAAGGTTTCCCTACTTGACTAAATAGACACCCTTTCCACCCCACTAACTTAGTTTGGAACCTATCCAAAAAAGAATTACAATAGCTTAGGTTGAGTATTCATTTCATAAGAGGAATCCCTAGATAGTTTTAAGGTAATCATCACATCTAAGAATGTGTGAAATTATTCTTTTCCTAGCTTTAGGATTATTGATGAAGAAGATATAACTTTTATCCATATTGATTCTTTGGCTAGAGATCTTAACATAGTCATAAATAATAGATTTGATATCTATAGCCTCCTAGATAAAATCTTCTCCCAATATTATTTTTTCATCCAAAAATTACTAATGGGATACCAAATCCACAAAGGGGGTAATGCTTAGACCTTTAACCTCTCCTTCTCTAATATGAGCTGAAAACCTCCTACCTAAAGCTTCGATAGGGATAATGAAAAGGTATAGAAAATGGGGTACCCTTGCAAGAGGCCCCTATCTACCAAAAAAACCCTAGTCAGGATTCCATTAAAAAAATAGAGAAGTAGGGGTAGAGATGCACAAAGAGATCAACTATCTGAACTTAGGACTAAATCTACCTAGAATTTTATCCAAGAATTCCCATGACACACTCTCATACATTTGTTCATGTCTAATTTTAAAAACATTCCAGACCTATCATATTTATTTTATGAATGAATAGCTTTATGAACAAGCACTATGTTTTTTTTTATCTTCCTTCCTTAAACAAAGGTCCCTTGATTATGATAAATTATGTTTGGAAGGATACTTTGAAGGTTAACTACCAAGAGTTTTGATCAAATATTATAGAAAGTGTTGTAGAGGATAATGGGATTTAAATCCTTAAGTTATCTATTCCCCACCTTTGGTATTATAAATATAAAGGTTAGTATCCTTAAAAATATTTATTGAATGCATAAAATCTCCCATGGCTAGGAAAAAATCTTGATCCATGACGTCCCAAAAGTGTTGAAAGAACAAATATGGAAACCCATCCATTTAAATTCTTCCATGGAATGATGATCCATGAGAAACACGTTATCATATTTGGAAATACTTATGGGAAACATTTTCAAAATATCTTCCTCCTTTATTGGGTCTGAATTAGCCTTTATAGAGAGGAAGTTCCTGAAGAAATAAACCAAATCCTACTTAATCACTTTTAGGTATGAACAAGATTCTCCATTCTTTCTCAAAATATCCTTGATCTTGTTTTAATTCCTTATTCTAAGAGTGGAGGCATGAAATTAGTTGGTGTTCTTATCACCATCCTTCAACCAGATTTGTCTTTACATTTACCTTTAGAATGATTATTCCTTGGCTTTTAGAGAGTGGAACTATGTGAGCAGCTCCTTCTCTTTATCCAAAAATAACTAATTTATCCCTCCCATTTCACTCTCTTCTTCCAAGATAGATAACTCCCTTGAAACCTTAGCTTTAAATTCAAATAAAATTTTGAATACTTCTTTATTCCATTTATTTATGTTTGTCTTGACATTTCTTAGCTTCCTAGTGACTTTAAACATGATTGATCCATTAAAATCCTCATTCCACCATTATTTAATATGATTTTTTATATCCATGTGTTATATTCACATACTCTCAAACTTGAAAGGATAGGTTGTTTTTTTAATCTTCTTGCAAAACAAACACCAAGGGGTTATGATCATAACCAATCTTGGGAAGAATGGAAAATAAAGTGGATATTTTTTTTATAACCAATTAGGAGAAATGAGAAACCTTTCAAGTCTAAATTTAATAAGCTATTTCCCTAATCCCCTATTAGACCATGTAAATTTGGTCCCACTAAGATCATTATCCAATATCCTATAGTTCAAAATAAAAATAATGAAGTCTTCCATACTCTTTGTGAGATATTGGAATTCACCCTTCTTCTCTAAGGGGAAAGTGAGGTATTAAAGCATCCAATAATAATCCACTTCTAAAATCCTAAATCAAATCTAACAAATTTTATTTTGTTCCATAAACTTATTATTCTAAGAACTGGGTTGGGGGTGTAAACATTAAACATCACATGGACCTCTTTATTATAAATATTAGAAAACATAATTATTACCTGATGATCATTTCTAGACAAAACTTACCCTTCAAACACCAAGGGATATAAAAAGTTAGTTATCCCACCTAAGGCTCCCTAAGAGATCTAACCAACTCCCTCTACCTTGCACCATAATTTATTATTGATTTTAAAGATATTATCTTTAGACATTTTAGTTTCTGAGATCAATAATATGTTGGGGCCGAGTCATAGATTTCTAAGAATTCTTTGCTTATTAAGGCTATTGAGCCCCTTTATGTTTCAGGAAACAATATTCATTTTCTAGTTTTGGATGGATATTTATGTCCATCCCAGTTTTATGTTGTCTGATTACCATTAACTAGGTCCTCTATATTTATTTAATTCTTATTATCTTCCCAGAAGATCTTATGTTATATTGTTTTTACCCACACCCAACTCTGCACCTTTCTTCCCACTTCAGGTTTGATGATTACTAAATGTGTGATTAGAGGTCAAAGAGCTTAAAATTAATAATTATTTTAGATAACAAGGGATAATTTATTCATCCATTGGATGAAAAACTTTATGGACTTCCCTAATATTCATCTCTTGAGGTTTACTAAAATTAACCAACTAGGCCAGATTCCCTTCTTCTATAGGGCAATTAATTAGTGTTCTTAGTCCATATTTAATGTCTTCTCTTCTCAAGATCAGAATTATTGAGGGAGAGGCTAGTTTATTAATTCTTTTAGAAGGGTAAATTATTGATGACTTGCCAATAGGAAATTGGTTTTTATCATCCTCCTCTTTAGATTATTTCAACCCATTTACTATCGGAGTTGTTGTCAGGGTCTAAATAATGCAAATGCAATGATCAAGTGATCACATGAGATGAAGTTGGTGCACACCACAAAGAAGCTAAAGCAAAGTGAAATCACTGAAAGAGATAATTTGAAAAAGACAAATAGGAGCAAAACCCAATATTCGATTAACTTAAGATGGCCAAAGTGAAGAATACATATAGGAGAGCATGTAAGTAACTCCTCCATAAAAGGTGGTCAAAGCACCCCAAAAATAGACTGTAACTCCTCCATGAAAGGTGGTGACAAGGTGATAAGAATAGAGAAGTAACTCCCATACATGGAATAGCTGGTCAAAGGAGTTACTTATGACATTCTTATGACACATCTATGACACACATCTCCACATAAGCTAGCCTATCCCATGAATGTAGGAAAACTCCATGTATGCACAAATATATAATATTCCCTAATTAAATAATAGGGAAAAATAGAAACCTACACTAACACCCCACATAAGTGTCGCTTAGGTGGGCAGTGTGTAAATATAAAATGGGTCCCAGTAACTAGGCCTGATGAGGTACCCATGTACAAATGCAATCTCCCATAAGATAGAGAAAAGGAGAAAAATCATAGGAAAAAACTCCCCCCCCAAAAGAGAGACATAAAAGAAATGAAGAGGCTAGTGCCCCCCCCCAAAGTGATGCTACTGCAAATGTGGACCACACCCCAAGAAGAGCTCATAGATGAATGAATTTGCTCTCGGTGAAAGGTTTGGTGAAGATGTCTGCAACCTGCTATGAAGACTGGAAAAATATCAAGTCAATGACCTGACTATGAATAAGCTGCTGAATGAAATGCATGTGAATATCTATGTGCTTGGTTCATTGGAGTTGAATTAGATTCCTTCAAATCTGAATGGTACTCTAGTTGTCACAATAAATGATGGTGGGCTACCTGATAGGAATGCCAAACTCAAAAAGTATCCCCTAAAGCCAAATAGCCTCAGTAGCTGCATTAATAACTCCCCTGTACTCTACCTCTATGGATGATATAGCAATAGCATTTTTCTTCTTGCTAGACCAACTGATAGGACCAGAACATAGAGAGAAATTATAACCAAAAGTGGACTTGTGAGTCTATGAATCACTAGCCCAATCCAAATCTGTATACCCAATCAAGTCAACCTCTATGCCAAATCTATAATGAATCTCATATCTATGTGAACCTTGTATGTAATGCAAGATCCTCTTAGCTACTTTTTAATGTAGCTCATGAGGTTCCTATATAAATCTAGAGATAAGCCCCACTGCCTATGATATGTTAGGCCTGGTGTGAGTCAAGTGGATGAGACTGCCAACAAGTTGTCGATATCGAGTGGCATCAACTAATGGTGAAGAATAGTCAACCTCAATCTTGACTCCTGATAGAAAGGGAGTCAGAGATGGCTTGCAATTAGCCATGTGAAACTGAGACAATAAATCAAGAGCATACTTAGGTTGTGCAAGATAAATCCTTGAATTTGACTGTGAGATCTTGATGCCAAGGAAGTAGTGTAACAAACCCAAGTTTGTAATGTCAAATCTATCCTAGAGAGATGCCTTCACCACTATAATAGCTGATGAAGAACTCCTAGTGATCAAAAGGTCATCAACATATAGAACCAAAATTAGGAGCGAATCATCCTATTGTAAGAAGTAAACATTGGGGTTAGAATGGCACCTAGTGAAACCCGTTGTGAGAAGGAATGAATCCATCTTGGCATAGCAAGCTCAAGGGGCTTGTTTGAGGCCATAGATAGATTTCCTAAGTCTACATACTAAGGAATAATCTTGAATAAATCCTAGTGGCTGCTCCATGTAGATCTCCTCCTCTAGGTCTCTATGAAGAAAGGCACTCTTCACATCCATCTGGTGCACATCCCAACCATGTGATATGACAATAGCCAAGGTGAGTAGGATAGAAGTCATATTTTCAATGAGTGCAAAGGTCTTTGAGTATTCAATGCCTACCACCTGTGAGAAACCCTTGGAAACCAATCATGCCTTGTACTTATCAACTGACCCATTTGCTGCAAACTTGGTCTGATATATCCACCTACATCAAACCATCTTCCTTCCCTTAGAAATTGAAGTCAAGTCCCAAGTGTGATTTTTGATTAAGGAAGAATATTCTCCCTCCATAGCACTATCCCACTTAGGTACTCCTAATGCCTGTCAAAAAGTTTGTGGATCTAAAACTGAGGCAAAGAAGGCGTGTGGATCTCTCCAAAAATCACCCCTAGTATGTCTATCATCTACATGATCTCCTACCCAAGTGCCAGCACTCTCAAGTGTTTTTTTGGCCCAAAGTGGCCCAAAAGTGGGTGAGTTAGGTGCTAACTCCTCATATTCTAACTAACTAGAGGTGGATGACTCTACATCACTATCCTCACTATCTAAACTCGAACAAGAAGAAGATGTCACTAGCTTAGGAACCTGTTGTGGCTGATCTGAATCTGAGGAATCATCATGAAGAAGTAGATCCGATGAGAGAGAAGAAGTGCCAAGTGTTGAGTCTCTAGGACTCTCCTAAAAGTGGACACTTCTCTCAATGAACAACTCATGAGTGGTCAGATCTAGAAGGTGATACCCCTTAACACCATCTGGATATCCTACAAAGATGCAAGGCTTGGACTAACATTTTATAGCTTTTCATTTCTTCTTTGGTATGTGGGCCATGGTTGGGGATTTGAAAACCCTAAGGTGATCAACATCAGGTTTATTTTTATGCCAAGCTTTAAAGGGTGTTATCCCTTTTAAAGCTTTTTGAGGAACCCTGTTTTGAGTGTAGCAAGCACAATTGATGGCTTCAGCCTAATACTGTGGTGCTAAGGATTTGGAGTGAATCATACAGCTACCCATCTCTTTTAAGAACCTATTTTTTCATTCTACAACCCCATTTTGTGAAGGACTATAAGTGACTATGAGCTACAAATCAATCCCCTCTGTGGTGCGAAACTACTCAAACCTATTGCTAACATACTCCCCTCCATTATTATTTTGAAGAACCTTGATGGATTTCTCACTCTATTTCTCAATAAGAGCCTTGAAGTCTAGAAAATTTTCAAACACTTCAGACTTTTGTTTGAGAAAATATATCCAAGTGTACCTAGAGAAATCATCAATGAAAGTGAGGATGTACTTGGCCCTTATGAAAGATGGTTTGGGAAAGGGTCCCAATACATCACTGTAGACTAACTCTAAAAGTTGTGAAGCCCTCCAAGATTTACCTTTGTCAAAATTTGCTTTGGGATGCTTCCCAAGGGAGAACCCCTCACAAAGTCCTTTTGAGAATTAGACATGAGGCAAGCCAATGACCATGTCATGTTTGCAAAGTTGTTCAAGGTAGTGGTAGTTAAGGTGGCCAAACCACTCATGCCATAATTTTCTAACTCCATCTGAATGACTCAGCAATGCTATTGGAGAAGAATCAGGTGCAAAATGTGAGAAGGTATATAACCTTGCTTGGTGATCTTCCTACCCACTGCCACTGTAGTATCACTATGTAACTCCCTGATAGCCACTGAATTTGGTGAAAACTCAACTCTCATGCCCTAACCAATGTGAGTGATTTGGTACACTGATAGGAGATTGGTTGAAAGAGAAGGAAGACTTAGAACATTATTGAATGTTCTTCCTTCCATTTCAACTGACCCTCTCCCTAAAATGGAAACTGATGTGTCATCACCCAAACTAATTGAAGTCATGCTATAAGGCTCTAAAGATGAAAACTCAACTAGGGAAGATCCCATGTGGTGAGAAGCACTCGATTCAATGACCCACAAATATTTAGAATTTGTTGTAGCTACAAGGGCCTTTCCCTTTTCTTTCTCCTTACCCTTGCCTTTTGCCTTAGTAAAATCTTGGGTAGATGAATTCTGCTTGATGGACTCAGGAACACATATGTTGTGCTTTTCTAGAAGATGAGTTAGGTGATCTATTTGTTTCTTTATGCATTTGTGTTCATCATGCCCTATCTTCTTAAAATAGGCACAATTAACCTTCTCCTTCTTAGGTTTAGCATTGGAGGAGGAAGACTCAGTGTTGTTTTTGGTAGGATTATTGTTTTCTTTCTTATTTTCCTGGTCCTTGTTCTTTTTCTTCTTCTCCTTTGTTGAAGTCTTATCCTTACCATTTCTAGCTATCAAAGCTTGGGGTTGAGTAGAATTAATTTTTCCCATTTGAATTAGCTTATCTTGCTCCCTAGTCAAGTCGGCAATGAATGAATCCAAAGAAGGCATTTTCCATGTAGTGCCAAGGGCACTTTTTATGGCATGAAAAGTGGAGACAAAGAGTGAATAGCTTGGACCTAACTTTGTGAGAATAGAAAGGATGAGTTGATCATCTTTTTTCTATATCCCGCATTCTTTTAATTGCAATCTAAGGGCCTTAAAATTAGTGAAGAAGTCCTGTAGGGTGTCAAAGTTGCTAGGACTTTGACTTATGAGTTCGTTTTCGAGCTCATAACCTCTCATCTCAACAAGCTTCCCAAATAAGGTTTCTAGGGTGTCCCATATGTCTTTGGGAGTCTTAGAGGTTTCTAAATGGAAGAGAATTTTTGGAGACATGGACAATCTTAGTAATCCATAGGCTTCATCACTACGGTTATACCACTTGACCTTTTCAGCATCAGTGTTGGGTTCTACTTTAGTACCCATGGTGATCCTATACAACCCTTTACTTCTAAGAATGATTGAAAATTTTTCCTTCCATTCATGATGGTTGAAGGGTGTTAGGAGTTTAAGTTGATAGGAATCCATTTTAATCTGAATTTAGGTGAATTTGTGTTGATTGCAAGTTGTGAAATTATGTAGAAAGGAGAATGAAAGCAAAGATTGCAAGTGTTGAAAGACAATCACACCCCCCCCCCCCGAAAATTTTGAGCCCCCCCAAATATGCAAGTGCATGATCAAAATACATTGGGCTCAGTTGAGAATGTGTCTTAGAGCAATCAGTGCAAGACTTTAAGCAAACAGGACATCAGACTTAGCCAAAAATGCGTCCCGAGAGACCCAAATTTTTTTTGGCACTTTATAAAGTAGTTAATTTTTGACAATTATCTAGCCTAAGTTGTTGAGAATTGAAAACTAAGCACTTTTTAAAAAGATGGAACTCGAATCCGAGCTACCATTTGCAAGATTTTAAATTTTTAATTTCCCATAAACTAGTAATTTTGCAAAAAATAACACTAAAACATTAAAAAAATGCCTGTTTTGAGAGAGAAAGTGGCCTTCCAACCACCCATTGGAATTGGCACAGAGTGAGGAATCCAAAGGAAGTCTCTATGAGTGGGAATTGGCATCCTAAAAATTTGGGCCTCACCCTTCATCTTCGACAGGGGAAAACTCAAGGTTTAATTAAAACCCCCAAATTCCCAAAACTTAAAATTGTTCCTAAAAATTCATTTCTTACTCAATTTGACTGAAATAAATTTTGAACAATCAAATTTCAATTGATAATTTAAGAAAAAAGATATATTTACCAATCAAACTGCCTGTTGAGGGCCCACATGAGGTGCCAAAGGGAAAAAGTGCACTATTTTCAAAAAGACAACATTTTGGACTGTTTTGGCTGATTTTCACTTGCTGTTTGACTGCTCCACGCAAGTGTACGGCCAAGGATCAGGTGTATAGAGAGAAAGTATATTTAAAAAAATTCCCAATGCCCTTTTTCTATTGTTCAGCAGCCAAGGTGAAACATCAACATGAAATGCCAAAGCTTGGAGGAGAGTGTGACTGCGCAAGTGTATGGACCGTACAGTCCATGCCAGTCTTCAAGGAAGATTCCAAACCTCAACTTCACACTTCAAGATCAGTTTCACACCATACATTCAACAACAACATTCAACAAAATATCTAAACACTTGGGTTAAGGAGATAAGTGCCAAAGTGGAAGAGATGACTTTTCAGGAGACACCAGGCCGTACGGCTCATGCAGCCTTCAAGAAAACTTAAGAGGTTCTCCACATGTTAGATGCCAACACACTAGTTTTTCAATGCAAGCTTTCCAATAACGTCAATGACATTCTAAGAAAACTTATAGATTATTTGCACGCAAGTATTCTCATATGCTTCACACGAAGAATGAGTCAAACCTATAGATCTACATCAAGGCTTATATGCCAGTACAAACATAATGCATGCAAATAACAAAATCAAAGATCCTTTGTAAACAAAAAACTCAAGATTTCAGAATAAAATATTAACATAACCAGACACATAATTACCGGGGTGGCTCTGATACCATATTGGAGTTGTTGCCAGGGTTTGAATAATGTGAAATGCAATGGTCAAGTGATCACATGAGACGAAGCTGGTGCATAACACAAAGAAGCTAAAGCAAAGTGAAATCAATGAAAGAGATAATTTTCAAAAGACAAATAAAATCAAAACCCAATATTCGATTAACTTAAGATGGCCAAAGTGAAGAATACATATAGGAGAGCATGTAAGTAACTCCTCCATAAAAGGTGGTCAAAGCACCCCAAAAATAGACTGTAACTCCTCCATGAAAGGTGGTGACAAGGTGATAAGAATAGAGAAGTAACTCCCATACCTGGAATAGCTAGTCAAAGGAGTTACTTATGACATTCTTATGACACCTATGACACATCTATGACACACATCTCCACATAAGCTAGCCTATCCCATGAATGTAGGAAAACTCCATGTATGCACAAATATATAATATTCCCTAATTAAATAATAGGGAAAAATAAAAACCTACACTAACATTTACCATGGCCATAATATTATTACTCTAATTATTATGCATGCATTATCATTTGGGGCATGATGCACCCATATATTTATAAATATTAAATTAGTTTGTCTCATTTACTTCATACATCTTATTCACAATGAGATTTAATAATTTACTACATTAATTTTATATCTTGTTTATATTGGGATACATTGTTACATTGAGTCATATTGTTTGTCCCTCTTTATTGGATATAGTGGGGCATATAACTTGTTCCTTTTTTTAGGGTTACATCAAGGCATATCACTTTCCCCTCCCTTTTCATTTCCTTAGGTATATTACTTCAACTTAGACATACTAATATTTGCTTATCAATAAGATTTGATGATGAGATATTTCTATGTTTACATACATTACTACATTTGGTGTACATAGAGATGATAATTGGGTTGGAGTTATGATTCTAACATTTTTTTCCAAAAAACACATCTATGGTGGAAACCCAATGTAGTGCCATAAAAAACCTTGAATTTATAAAGATAAAAGTGGGAATGTGTATAATCCATTCCACTTCATTTTATTCTCTACAATAGTGAAGATAATGACAATGAGGAATAAGAAACATCAATAACCGTAATAAATGGATTAAAAATACCTTTAGAGAGAGAGAGAGAGAGAGAGAGAGAGAGAGAGAGAGAGAGAGAGAGAGAGAGAGAGAGAGAGAGAGAGAGAGAGAGAGAGAGAGAGGAACATTTGGAAAAAGGGATATTAAAAGGGACAAAATTATATTTTTCTACCAATAGATTTTTTTGGGCAAAGGGAAAGGGGAAGGAATGGAGGGCAACAAATAAGATATCCACTTTAAAATTAAGAAGAATAAGAATATGTGCCACCCCTATGAAACTTAAGTTTAGAGGTATGTATTTTTTAATTTTATTGGTGAATTTATCTTATATTTATGTAATTCCTAGAAACAATCTTAGAAAAAATCCTTGGAAAATACATTAAATTTTGAAAAACTAGGAATTTTATTAAAAACTCTACAAAAATCTATGAATAAAACTCGACAATAACCCATAAAAACCCAAAAAAAAAATCCTATATAACCCCTTGATAGTCAGCTCAACCTCTTTGAATTCATAGTAGCATATTTGATTTCCTTGATAAACAATTATACCTTGCATATAAATTATTTAAGGAAATTCCCAATTTAGTTTCTTTTTTTGTCTTGCATATTTTTTACCTCTTTGTCAAGATTAAATATTTCTAAGAAAATATTACATTTTTCTTCATTTTTAGTTGAGTTAGATTAGTTTAAATTTAAAACCTAATCTCCTTATATCTTAATATAATTTTCATTCTTCTTTATCATCTCTAATAATTATTCAACCTTGCCCATCATTCATATTGTAGTCAAAGAAAACAAAGTTAATTTTATCTAATTATTTGTGCATGCCCAAAACAACTATACATCAAATGACTTTACCATGATTTATAAATGTTTGACATCTATATCAGTTCTTATATGTATGTTTTAATATTGAGTTATCAATCAAACAAAAATAATAATTTAAAGAAAATAAAATGAAAATTTGGCTTAATAAATAAGATAATATTTTTATTTTTTACAAGTTGAAAGAATGTTTTAAATATTAGGCACATGTATCTATTAGATCATCTCATGGAAACTTAATTAAGAGGGCATTGAATAGTTTGGTTTTTTATTGTTCTAGTATTTTTACTATTTCATAATGTGATATTAATGAGGATTAAAATACCCCTTAGGCACTTCCCCAGTCTTACCATTCATAATAAAAATTCAAATTCTAATTTTTAATTACTTTCATATATCATTTTTATTCTAGATACTATTATTTATTAGTTACTAACATAATTATTGGGTATTGATGACAAGGAGGATGAGTTGGCATCCTTCCTCTACTACAAGAGACCTAGTGTAGAGGTATAATTTTAAACAAAAAAATTATATATATATATATATATATATATATATATATATATATATATATATATATATATATATATATATATATTTCCATTAATTATAATATAAATTTTTTTCTATTTTTTAAGAGTAGGTCATCTAATTATATAGACCATGGGAGGATGAGGCTGGGATGAGTCAAAGTCCTTCCTTTTCTACTAAGAACCTAGTGTAGAGTACAATTTTTAGTTTAGTTTTAGTTTTTTTTTTTTTTTTTAATTTAATCTTTTCAATTAATTATATTATTATTTTCTTTTGGGTATTTTGAGAATAGGTCCACTAGATATATGGACCTTCACGAGGATGAGGCTTTGATGAGTTGCTACCATTCCTCTACTTCTATAGACCCAATGCAAAAATATAATTTTAACTTTTATTTTTAAAATTGAAGTATTAATATTAATTTTAATATTATTTTCTTTTGGGGGTTTTGATAAAAAGTCCATTAGTTATATGCATCCATGAGAGGACGATGCTAGTTTCAATTGATGTCGTTCCTCTACTATTAAGGACCCAACATAGAGTTATACTTTTCAATTTTATATTATAAATTGAAGTATTTAAATTACTTTTTTTTATCATTTACTTTTATTTAAGGTTTGAATCATCTGTCTATCATAATATCCATGTTAGGAAAATATAGGTTAGTACTCATATTGGGGTGAGTTATTAATCTTGATGTGTGCAATATATTTTGTGTACATGAGTTGTAGTTGTTAAAACTCACTAGTTATTCTAGGAGATTAGTTGAGATATACTAGGGATTTGGATAACACTTTTCTTCTTGTCTTTAAGAGAGGACAAATCCTATAAACATGTAATGTATGTCATTAAATAAATTATATGTTGATTATTGAAAAACTATGTGCTTTGCAAATTCAAGCCTTTGTTTCTTCTCCAAAATGAAGGTCAATCTTCATTCAGTATCATAGTAGGTACTCTGCAAGACCTCTCTACAAATTTAGATCTTATTCATATTTAATAATTTTAGAGTATGGACCACATACAAATATTTTATCATTCAATATATAATTATTATTTATGTCAATAGTTATGTAGTGGACCACTACTAATCACATTGGTGTTTAGTGTTAATAAAAAAATTATTGTGTGCATTGTGGAGCCAGAGAGAAAAATGCAACACAAGCATTCATGTTTTATATTTTTGTGAAGACATTTTTTATTTTGAAGGTTTAATAAAATCATGATTTCTATTTAAATTCTAAATGAAAAACATAATTTCAATGTGTTCGAGAAATCTTAAGAAAATAAGAACAAAAACCAAAAATTACTTGAAGAGATTCTACGAATTCCAAAAATAATTTTTAGCCAAAAATGAGGGACGTGAATCATGATACTTGAAGGTTTATAAAAATAAACATGAAATGGAATACCAACTTGGAATTAAAATTTAACATGTTTTGAGAAATCTATTTTTATGTATGCATGTGTATGAAATGAGAGATCTGTTAGACAGTTCATAAAGCTTTGGACAACATACTGAAAACTTGAATGCATGGTTCATGTGTGGTATATTGTATGGCTTATTGATAAATGTTGGATTATTGATTTATGTTGTGTGTTGACATGTTATTTCTCTATGAGAGAAAAAAAATTAAAATTGCACTCATGTTAATGGAATTAATACTGTGTAAACATGGAGTATAACAAATTTATGTCTCGGGGTCATTTTCCATTGAAAATACTTAGAAATGCTTTAAGGTTGAGGTAAGTGTTCACATTAACCACCAGGGAAATGTTATCCACCAATAATAGATGTAACTATAAGTGTATCTAATGGTGAAATCCATAGTAGCACTAATCAACTCTATCATGTTCGGCATCACCTAGAATAGATATTTTAAGTTTTAGATATTTTAGGTGTTTAGGTTTTAAGTTGTTTTAGTTTATAAAGATTTGTTTTAAGTATTTTGTATTGTAAGTTTTTTTTTAGGTTTAAATTTATTTAGTGTTTATAGTTTTTATTATATTTTAATTAAAAAATTATTTAATGTTATTGTCAAAAAGTTTAGGTGTTTAACTATATTTGGTCATAGTTACTTTATATTATTATTTTTATTAGTTTATAATGGTCATAATAAAATGTGTCAATATTACATATAGTCATTAAAGTTGAGTTTCATGTTATATGGTATTAGACTAGGAAAAGATTAAGTATTTATATGTTTTTATATTAGTCTCTTAGGTCAGTGTATATAGTCAACTATGTGTCATATTTTGTCAAAATTAAACAAGTGGTTAAACTTTGCATTAAGTTATTAGTGAACCTTTTATGTATTGACAATTGTCTATTGTAAAACTTATTAAATATTCTTATGATCAAAGGAAATTATCAATAAAATATGTATAATGAATGATCTTCAATGTAATAATCTCCTATATATGTAATGAATGCACATCAAGCAAACCCGATGTCTACACATCCACAAGTTAAAATTATGAGAGGGTAATATGAATAAATGTACTCCATGTGGTTCCTCTCCCCATGTGAGCACTAAGGGGGGAATTGTTAGGAAATTATAGGTTAGTACTCACATTGTGGTGAGTTATAAATATTTATGTGTGTAATATATTTTATGTATGTGAGTTGTAGTTGTTATAACTCATTAGTTAATCTAGGATATTAGTTGAGAGATACTAGGGATTTGGATAGCACCTTTATTTTTATATTTAGGAGAGTAAGTAAAAATCCTATAAATATGTAATGTCTTCCATTATATAAATTATTTATTTATGATTGACAAAATCTATACTATACACATTCAATCCTTTGCCTCTTCACCAAAATGAAGGTCAAACTTCACTCCCTAAATCTAGTAGCATGATAAGCATAAGACCCTCTCATCCTCATCACACTCATCTTGTGTATAAGGTTACACATCCTATAAAATGTGTCGAACCCACTCCCCACATCTATAAATTTTGACATTATCCCACCAAATTTCATTATAGATGATGGAGAGGCCCCACCACACTCTAACTATGATCATCCTTCTCATATGACTCAAGATGAGTACATATGTTGAGTGCCTAGGTATCTAAAAGTGAGGATATATGTGAATTATTATATGGACATATTTGATGATGCTTAGGCTCAATAAGTATTTAAATTTATGTTATTTAATTTGTTCAATATCTTTTTTTTTTTTTTTTTGTAATTAAGTTTATTTACAATATATTTGACATTCAATTTTTTTATTTTAAGCATTTTAAACAAATAATAAACTTACTTTGCAAAAAAATTGTGAATATTGAATTATTCAATTCCAAAAGTTTTCAATGGAGTATAAATCATGGCTCACTAAAATAATTGACAATAAATCCAATAATGCCTGTTATAACACAAAAGTAATTAAAAACATGCAAAAATTACAGTTATCACAATGAGGAGGCATATGAGGGTAAGGTGACCTAAATACATATTAATTTTTATTTTTTATTTTATATACTTATAAAAAATATATATCTTACACACAAGGGAAATACATATGTAGAGAGGAGAAGGCATACACTTCCAACATAAAAAAATAGCCCTTGGTTAGAGTTGTTCAATAAATGGATTTGACGTGATAGAGATGATGTTATAAATTAGTTAACAAATTTAATGAGTTTTAAAAAAATCTCAATTTTTAAATTGGACTAATATATGTTTTACATTTGTTGGAACTATTTTAGGGATCAAGAGTAGCTAACAAAAGGCCCAAAAAGTGAGACTTAGTTAAGGGATCCTAGTGAGTCATTTCTTGGGATGGATGAGTGAAAATACAATTACATATAATTTCTTAAGTTATTTTATGAAAGTTTGTAAATTTTTATGATTTATTTTATAAAAAATATTACACCTCAATTCATGATACACACACACATATATGTATATATGTATGTGTATATATACATACATACATACATATAAAATATATGTATGTATACACACACACGCATGCACACACGCACGTGCACACTCACACACACACACACACACACACACACACACACACACACACACACACACACACACACACACACACACACACACACACACACACACACACACACACACACACACACGCGCGCGCGCGCGCGCGCGCGCGCGCGTGTGTGTGTGTGTGTGTGTGTGTGTGTGTGTGTGTGTGTGTGTGTGTGTGTGTGTGTGTGTGTGTGTGTGTGTGTGTGTGTGTGTGTGTGTGTGTGTGTGTGTGTGTGTGTGTGTACGTGCGTGCGTGCACGTGTGTGTGATATTGTAGTGGCATCAATATGATTGTATGACCACAAAAGAAGTGAGAAAATGGTTGAAATCTCTAGAATGGGATATAAAATGATTCAAAATGTGGACCAAAACTAGATTCTATGTATTGATAATAAATGTATTATTTGATTAGTTTAGAAGAGCTAACTAGGTCTATTGAATATAATTATTAGATATAATTGACTATGTAAATTCTAACCTTAAATACCTATATGACTATTAAATTATATATCGTTTGTAGGTGGATATACATTATCTCATAGTTGATAGTCTACTATTAAGGAGGAGAATGACAAATATATTGATTATGATGATGATATTGAGCTATAGGATGCCTAATTGTACACATCTAATGTACTTGATGATTATATAAAATATAATTAAGATGATGACTAGGATTTAAGATAAATCAACACAATTAATTTTTTATTTGGAAGGGAGTTTCACTCCCTCCAACATTGTACATTATTGTGTATATAATTTTCTCAATTTATAAATTACTTATTTATCAAAAATGATATTTTTGATATAATCATATCAAAAAATTTAGTAAAATTTTTAATGTTAAAATTCACAATAATTTTATATATACACATAATATGTATTTAAATAAGAACATAATATATAATATAATATATATTTTTAAGTAATAAATAATAATCAATTGTATGATATAATATAAATAATATTAAAATATACATTAATAATTAATATATATTTTTAGGCACAAGATCAATGCAAATGTGGCACAAACATAATTTAAATACAACACAAAATTTCTAATGGTGTCAACCTTGCGTCAAACTTGTGCCACTAAAATAGACATAAAACCATTAAATTTTCAAGTAAAGAAAACCCAAATTTATTGATATTCAGTGTGAGTTAGACCCAAATTACAATGCAAATCACACTTCATGTACTAGTGATGCATGTTACAAATATACTTTAAATTATTGTTACAAAAATTTCCTTCTATCAATGTTGTATATGGTGTACTTCATCCTTTATTTTGAGATGATTGATATGTAGGAATATACCTCATCTTAGAAGGGGGTAGACATAAATCTTCTTCTATTATTTAGTTATATATTATCAAGAGCTTACATAGAAGTTTTAGATGTTTGCTACTTTGGTCAAAAAGAATATTTTTCCACATGGCATGGGTCAATGGGATCTAATATTTAATTTTTTTCCATTTGGAAGGGGTAATTGGAGCCCAAGATAGTTTTCGAGGTTTCAAAGATTGCAACATGGTTCCCATACTACTAAGTGTATTCATTCATCATTTTCATTTCAAAAATTTCAATTGTTTCATTTATTTAATTTTTTTTTTCTAAGATAACATGGTTGCATACCAAGAACAAAAAAATACTTGAAAAATAGCTAGGGGGAATACCCCACCAATAAAAATTTATTTATACCCCTTCAATTAGATAGTGAATTGTTATCTATTATCGGGGGATCAACACACCAACGAACACGAGACTCACAAAAAATAGAAAATAGAATTATATTTCAAAACCTTATTACAATAAACATCCCAAAGGGAATTATACTAATTTAAAAAACTAGGTTATATGCCTTTATAATTATAATGAATCATAAAAAGAATTACAATCATTCTTTACATAAGTCAGTCAATCCAAATTATGTTCACATTTTCCTCGATATCCACTTTGGCCCTAGACTCCCCTCTTGCCATCACCCCTATTTTTCTCCCATGTTTTGGTCATACTTCCCTTTCTTCTACATCCTCAATGTCTCAATAATCGATAGGTTTTAAAATACAATCATGTAGGATCCTAGTACCCAGTCTTTTGGACACAAATGTTAGACTCTTCTACAACTCGACTATCCCATCCATAATTGCATGGCTATGTTCTACCACTTCTAGACCCATCATATACACCAGCTCCTCAATATTCAAGTGTTCTTTATGCATGGATAAATACCCCATAAAATTCAAAAAAAAAATTAAAATTGTTAATACTCTAAGTTATGTCGAATACATTCTTGCATTTGAACAAATGTCTAGGATCCAACAAGAAGATTTTCATCAAATTTTCTAAATCCTTATCTTCCACCTCTTCCATTTCTGTTGTTTCTTCCCACATCATCTTGAGCCAAATTCATGTTTAAGGATTCTTGATATACTTATCCACCATCTCAACAAAGTTATTAATAATTGTAACCCATGTTAGACATGCATTAAGGGATACTCTTTTACCTACTTTCTTGTTTCTCACACCACCTTCATCCTATCGATCTCGTTATCCTCTATCCATCTCTTCCAAGACCAAATGTCAAATCGATGATTCACTTCAAAAAAATTCTTAATGCATAGCTAAGGCATGGTTTTACATACACCATCAATACTCAACTCACAAAATTATATAAAAATCCCATCTCACCTCATAAATTTAATAAGCCTCCTGAATGCTTCATCTATCCTTGCACACTTTATAATGATTTATCTTTAATGCCTATCATCACTGAGCTTGAATGAATCAGTAGGACCCAACTTAATTTTATTATTGTTATGCCACCTAGTTATAACAACCTTATAATTAAAAAGGGAAAAACTCATACCAAGATATTTACTACTCAAAGGAGATCATGTCTAAGACTATAAGAATTTCTACCCTCACACACTAGACTATCCATCTTATTTTATATTTCCTCTAAATTTTTCTCGAGATATCCTCTAAAATCATCATTTATCAAGGTGTGAGATTATTTTGTAAAATTTATAGTCCACTCCTTATAAGTACTCTTTCCTTCTCCTAGAATTTCACTGCTTCATTAGCTGCCCAATCATAAACTGCATTACCTTCTCTCAACACAGGCTTGAAACTCAATGACCCCAACATAAGCAAGATTTTTTGACAATCTTAAATGATTGAATTAATCCTCCAAGCCTTCACTTTCCCTAAAATTAGTTCATTAACCACTACTTATGAATCACCTTCTATATTGATCTTATTTTATCCCTTTTTAACCATTATTTTCAAACCTAAATGAATAGTCCTTGCTTCTACCAAATTATTGGATTATATTATAAATGCTTGAGCAAAGATAAGATTAAATTATCCTTCCTCATTTCAAAAAATTCCTACTACACTAGTTGGCCCTATATCACCTTCTTAAGCCCCATCAAAATTCATTTTTAGTTCACCTTTGCTTGGTGGCCTCCACCTCTGTAGCTTATCCTCATTCTTCCCTATTATCATCTCATACCCATTATCAGGTCATTTCATTTATTTAGATTATTACCAATTTATAAATACATTTGTTTAATTTTATGCATTAATGTTTGATTTAAGGTACACTTGAGATTTTTACATTAGAGTATTGATGAAGCATTCATGTAAATAATGAGGAGACAAAGTTTTTCTATTTTACTAGTATTTTGAGCTAGACTATCATAGAAGGTAATATTTCTTCTCATTTTTACTTTCAAATAAATTTTATATCAATAAGTAACTTTGATCATAACTTATAAGTAGTAATAAAACTACAATAAAAATAATATTCACCTTTGTTTGATTTATTCTAATGTATATGCACATACACATTAAAGTGGACATTATGTAGACTCCAAAGTTTGGTATAAGCCATATAATTACAATGTTATTTTTTTATTTTGTATATATGTTTCATTGGTTCAAATTAGGATTAGTTCATTTCCCTTGTGTGGGCCCCTGTAATCTCTTCCCTTTTTTTTCATTCCTAAATCTTTCCTGCTATATAATTTTTCAACCTCAAGATCCACCTAGGTGTCTTGCAATTCATCTAGGTCTTGTTTTAGGGTTTTTTATATCCTGACTATTTTTAAAATAACATAAATTTGGTTTTGACCACTTTCATACAATAGGTCCATTGAATGTTTTCCCCCTATTTGAATTGTTTCCTTATGATTTATTGTTAGTTTCCCCACTTTGATGTGATCTAATTTCACATTAATAATATCCTAATTTTAATTTAAGAATTTTTTATATGAATTCAATCACCTTAATACATTTGAAATCAAGTATCATAACATGAATTGATTATATCTTACAATGATGACATCTTATTTTATCATTTTATATTTTTACCATTAACAACAAGACAAAATTATTGCACAAGGATGATATAATATTTAACAATGTAAAATAGTAATTATAGATTTGTCCTAATGTTTAAAAATAGTAAACATATAAAAATAAAGTAATGAATTTAAATTTAAACTTGAAAAGAGGAAAAATATGTTGGAACAATCACACCTTGATGAATTTTGGATTTATATATGTATATCTAAGTTATGTAAAATTGTAGTAGACTTTGTGCCAAATATGGAGTGCTAACTATACAAAAATAAGAACAAAACCCATGTATTTTTTTTCATGTCAAGATCATTGTTTTAGATTATGGTAAAAGCAGGTTTTGAAGGGGCCCCAAAACCCTAGTACAAGGAAAAAAGATAGAGCAACCATAACACAGACAAAGTCTAAAAACTACTACAAGGAAGTAGCAAAAACAGGTTTTAAATGAACCTGAAACCACTGGAAAGACAACCGGTCACAACCCAAAAAAATAGAGATCTGGCACCACCTTAGACATAGGAAGACAACAAGAAAACAAAGAACTAGACCAAATTATTTACCAGCAAGAGGAACCAGATTATTCATCCAGTTCCAATATCATTTTCATTGTTTCTTTTTCTTTCAAAACAGTATCCTAGGTAGTGGTTTCCACCAGCATTGCTTCTTTTTGTGTTACCTTCTTTCTAGTACTTTGTCTCGTTCTTTTGCTGGGTCCCTCCAAAGCTTTAGTCTCCTCACTGGCT
Organism: Torreya grandis; assembly: GCA_037957365.1. Lineage (NCBI taxonomy): Eukaryota > Viridiplantae > Streptophyta > Pinopsida > Cupressales > Taxaceae > Torreya > Torreya grandis. The sequence goes on along the minus strand of JARHVA010001755.1, from coordinate 1,937,700 downwards.
CTTTTGCCAATATTGACAGTAGCAGCACAAATATTGGACGTAGCTTCCTCCATTTTCATTCTATTGTCCTTAATTAGCTCCCAGAGGTTTTTCTCATAGGCTTTGAGCTTGGCTGGGATCTCTCCTATTTGATTATCTATATTGTTGATTTTGTTCCATACCTCTTTTAGGGTATCTTCCATTATTTCCACTTTCCTTTTGAGGTTCATAACCTCCCTGCACATCCAAGAATCAAATTGAGAAGATGCCTTTGCTTTGCAATTAACCCAGTTCATTGGTGTATGTGTTTCATCATTCAGTTTTTTCCCCCTCCATTCCTCAAAAATTTTATTAGGACTGTTCCTATCTTCTTCAGTGATATCTTCTCGACCCTTATGTTCCCGCTCTTTAATTCCATTTTGAATTTCCATTTCCATATCTTGATTATCATCCTGCCCTGTGGTTTCCTTTTTGTTCTTTGATGCTGGGTCCTCAACAGGGTCATCCTAGACAAAATTAGACTCCACCTCTTTCTGGTTTTCCTCAGTGTCTTCAGTTCTATTTTCAAAATCCTCCTCTGTATTGACATCATCTTTTTCATTCTTCTCAAGACATTCTTCATCCTCATTAGAGTTTGTAGCCCGACTTTCAGTTCCTTCTTCTTCCTCCAAGTTTTCCTCACTGGGTTTATCAATACTCTCCCGCTCCATATCTTCTTCTACAATCTGCTTTTTAGTACTATGGAACTTGATTTTTCCTTTCTTAGTAACACATTCACTCTTTCTGTTCCCTAACTCCTTGTTTTTCCCCTGTTTAGGGTGCTTAACCATAGCATTATTCTTACAGTAGCCTTCGATTAACAGAATAAGGCCTTCATGACGGATAGGGCACGTTTCCTTTTTTCCTATGAGCATATAAACTTTGGACCAAGGAGAAACGTAGATAAAAGGGAAAAGACAAACTAACCTTGTGCCTGAAATGGTTAAGGAAGACAAAGTGGAATTTGTGCACACGCTTACTTCTTTCATCCAGAATGAAGTACTCCCTTATGCAGCTTAAGACATCCCTCCATATCCCTTTAATCTGATTCAATTCAAATAAATCCCTGTTCTTGACCAGTTTCTACTCTTCCACTTCCATTTTGGGGAACCTACAGAAGGCCTCATTCCAAATGCTTGTCTGTTTGGAGAATTTGAGTCCATTGGTAGGCAGCCCAGTAACCTCAGCTATAAAATCCTCTATTAAGTTCACTGTGACACCATGCAGGGTGAACCTTTCATCCTTCCAATTTTTTGAAAAAATCCGTAGTGATATGCGGTTTCGATCCATGAAGTCTTTCCAAATAGCTCACAACTTTTCCTTTCTGCAAAATTCTCTAGACTTCATGTTTTTCTTTCCATTCATCACAGCTCTTAGGTTCCTGTTTTTGAGGTTCTCCCTTCCTTTCGCTTGCCATATTCATTTTCTTAGAACCCCAATTGCTAAGGTCATTGCAATAATCCCATCTGTTGCCGAGTTGATAGGAAAATTGGCTTTGATTGTGCTTATTCAGGATCCTCTTCTCTCTCTTGAGGGCCTTACTCTTTAATGATTGTTGTCCTTTCCCCACACTGCCACTCCTACTAATATTATTTCTTATACACTTTGATCTTTCCTTCCTTTGCATGGGTTGCATCATGAAGAATGAGCACCCTCAAATCCACATTCTTTACTAATGGTTCATGCCACCTCACTATTTGACCAGTCCGGATTGCACAATTAGCTAGCCAATCTGCAACACCATTGGCTTCACGATAGGTGTGGGTAATGATCACTTCTTCAAAATTTTTAATTAAAGTTTTCATCTCCATTACCTTATTCTCTATGGTCCAAGACATAGTATTTATATTTTAAAGAATATTTATAATATTCAAGGAGTCCCCTTCAAGCCACAATTTGGGATATCCCGAATCCACAACAATTTTGAGAGTCTGAAGGGCAACAGTAGCTTCGGCAATGTGACAATTCAATTTTCCAATAGGGATAGCTACAACATCAATTACCTTTCCCATATGGTTTCTCAACACTCCACCACAACCTGCATTCCCCAGGTTCCCTTTGGCCGCACCATCAAAGTTTCCTTTAATCCATCCTTGAGGGGGAACATTCCAAGTAACTCCTACTCTGGGATTATTAGGTTTACCAATAGAATTATCCATCCTCAAGGGATTTTCCATTTGAAGAGTTGAGCTTGGATTCTTTTGTGATAATAAATTCTCCTTTAAAGCTCTTATGATGTTATGTCCTACCACCCATCCAGGAAGTTCTTTATTTCTAAAGATTCGGTTATTTCTTTCCTTCCATATTCCCCACCAAATATGGGGAAGAGTAAGTTTCCATAAAAAAAGAACTTCAGGATTCTTTGAGGGGCAGTACCATCTTTTGAAAGATAATTCCACATTTTTGTGGTGAATCCATGCAATACCCCACAAATTGAGAATCTCCTTCCAAACTAGCTGAGTGAAGGAACAATTCACGAACAGATGATCTCTATCTTCAAGGTCTTTTTTACATAGAATACACCTATTGATAATATTAATTCCGCGTTTTTGTAAATTATCCAAAGTCAATATTTTGTTTTGGAGAAGGGTCCAGAAGAAGAATTTGATTTTAGGGATGAGCCCCTTAATCCAGGCTCTCGTCCAAAATGGATTGCTACCATTTCCCTTAGAGGTGAAAATGGAAGAGACTTTAAACTGTCCGCTTGGATCTTTATGCCAAACAATTTTATCTTCAAGGTTAGGATATAGAGATATAGCATTTAGGGATAATTGAATTTCCTTGAGATCTTGATCATAGTCAATTAGGTTAACCCAAGAGTTGTTCTGCCAGTAATGATAAACCATAATTCCCACTCTTTGCTTGCATCTTTCTATAACCTCTTTATCTTGAATTTCTTCCTATAAAGGTTTTCCTTTTAACCAAATATCTTCCCAAAACTTCATCTTTTTACCATTGCTAACTTTCCATGAACTTCCTTCTTCTAGAATATGTTTTGTTCCCTGGACTGCCCCCCATATGGCAGAAGGATGAGAAATGTCCGGAGTAGAAAAGAATTTAGGGAGTGACTTAGCCTTGAATAAGTACTTGTGCTTCCATATTTTACTCCATTCTTTTTTTTCCTGATAAACCCTCCACCCTTGTTTAGCTAAGAGGGTTGTGTTCATACTTCTAATTTTCCTTATACCAAGTCCACCTTCCCTGATAGGTTTACATATGTTATCCCATGCTATAAGAGGCATTCTCCTTTTCTCCTCAGTACCTGACCAAAGAAAGTTTCTCTAAATTTTTTCAATAGCTTCTGCAAATTTAGTAGGGATTTTGAAGAGACTTAAAGCGTACGTAGGTATGCTTTGAAGACTTGATTTGAGTAGTATAAGCTTTCCACCTTGGCTTAGAAGACTGCCTTTCCATCCCGATAATTTCTTACTGAATTTTTTAATAAGACCTTCCCAGAAAGCTTCAGGAACTTTCGACCCTAAAGGGAGACCAAGGTAAGTAGAGGGAAGAGCACCTATGGAGCATTCAAGGATCCTTACTATTTTGTTCTGTCTATAAACTGGGGTATTCATAAATAATACAGCACTTTTGTTCCAGTTAATCAGCTGTCCTGAGGTAGATGAATATAGATTTATAGCTTCCTTTAGAATTCTAGCTTCTAAAACTTCAAACTGTCTCATGAAAATAGTATCATCCACAAATTGACCATGGGAGCAAATTAAAGGATGCAAAGAGGGTTTTAGACCTTTAAATGATCCTTTACAAACTAAGTCCCCTAGGTATCACCCCATACTATCAGCCATGATAATGAACAGAATAGGGGAGATCGGATCCCCCTGTCTTAATCCCCTAGACGGATTGAAAAAATGAGACGAACTTCCATTTACCAACACAGCTATAGAAGTTGTAGATATCAACTGTTTGATAATATCAACCACTGTTTGTTCAAAGCCAAAGGCAATAAGGCTATTTGAAAGGAACAGCCAATCCACCCTGTCATATGCTTTAGCTATATCCACTTTCATTAGGAACCCCTCCGTGTTTGAGCTGGACAGTGAGTGAATATTCTCATGCACCGTTATAATAGAGTTGAGGATTTGTCTGCCGGGAATGAATCCATTTTGCTGATCAGAAATTAATGAAGGGATTACTTGAATTAATCTTGTCGTAATAACTTTGGAAATTATCTTATAGAATGAGTTGCATAGACTAATCGGTTTGAACTGATCAGGGCATTCAGCTCCAGCCTTCTTAAGAATAAGGCACAGAAAAGTGGCATTAATTTCCTTCAGCATCTGTTTTGCTCCAAAAAACTCCTTCACCGCATTGCTGACATCCTTCCCTATAATTTTATAGAGATTTTGAAAGAAAAACATGGGGAATCCATCTGGTCCAGGTGCTTTTTCTCCTCCTAAAGATTTAACAGCCTTGAAGATTTCCTCCTCCTTAGGGATAGAACATAACATATTATTCTGCTCCTTCGAGATCAGTGGAGGAATCACTCATAGGATATCAGCCTGGCTTTGCAAGTTGATGTTTCTATCAGCCTTCATCAGGGAAGAGAAATATGAGATCATTTTCTCCATTATTTCCTTTTCCTCTGTTATCTTCTGATCTCCTTTTTTCAAGTGATGAATATGATTTTTCGCTCTGTGTTTCAAAGTGGAAAGATGAAAAAACTTAGTATTTTTATCCCTTTCTTTCAACCATTGCACCCTAGATCTTTGTCTCCAAAAGGTTTCCTCCTTAGTTATAATGTCTTGATATTGTATCAATTGATCATTTTCTTCTCTATGGGATTCTGGGGTATATCCATTTTGCTGAATTTTTTCCTGAATTCTACTGATATCCTCCTTGATGGTCTTCTTTTTCTCAAAAATATTTCCAAAACAATCCTTATTCCATTTCTTAACTTCCTTTTTAACATTTTTGAGTTTGGAGGCAACTCTGAATAGGGTTGTTCCCTCAATAGGCTTATTCCACCACTCTTTAATTTTGCTTTCAAACTGTGGATGCTGCATCCATATCTTTTCAAATCTGAACAGATGATTCTTTTTTTGGTTCAATTTGACCACTGTGAGTATAAGAGGGAAATGATCTGAGCCTATTCTATGGCTTGCTTCCAGCTTACAAGTATATTCTTTCATCCAATCAGGGGAAATGAGAGCCCTATCAAGCTTAGCATGTATACATTCCTTGTCCAATCTCTTGTTGCTCCAGGTGTACTGAATTCCTTGCAAGTCCACATCCATGAAACCTTCTTTACTTATAATGTCATGTCCCCTTTTTAGAGGACATTGACAGACTTCATGATTAGCCTATTATGCGACCTTCATAGGCTAATAGGATGGATAGAGGGTCATAATGGAGATTGGCTTAACTTCAATTTGCAGAATGGTTTCAGTGGGCGTTCATTCAGGGTCTTTTAGACATGTTTGCTTGATGCTCCTATTATTTAGGGATATTTGACATGCAGCGGAGCACCCTTATTTTGGTATGGTCATGTGCAGAATCACTCCTTGATTCACCAGCTTCGATCGGTTCGAGGATCCGACGTATATTGAGGGAGATATTAATATTTGATTGATTTAATCAAATATTAATTATTTGGTCTAATTTTAAATTAGATATTAATTAATTATTAATTAATTAATTATTTGGTCTAATTTTAAATTAGATATTAATTAATTATTAATTATTAATTAATTGGTCTAATTTTAAGACCCAAATTCTAATTTAAGAAGCCCAAGTTCTAATTTGAGGAATTCTAATTTTAGAACCCCAAGTTCTAATTTGAGGAATTCTAATTTTAGAACCCCAAGTTCTAATTTGAGGAATTCTAATTTTAGAACCCCAAGTTCTAATTTGAGGAATTCTAATTTTAGCAAGCACACCTTTGGAAGGGTATAAGAGTTTCTCATGGGAGAGAGTTGGATTATGTATGAATTGATTATTGATTTTGATATTGAAGAAATTCTTTTGTGAAGACTGAGCCAAGGGTTCCAGGATTCCATCTGCAGTGGAGAACGTCAACTCTTCATTGTGTGCGATTCAGAGGTTGTGAAAGATCAGCCGATCTATTGCCAAATTGAGAGATAACTTCACCCAAAAGTTATCATAGTATTATAGGTATTTGAGAGATAACTTCACTCAGAAGCTATCACAAGGGTTTACAAGTATTTTCATTATTTTTGGGTTTTGATTCAAGAATTATCCAGATATAGATCTTTTGTATTAGCCCATAATTCAACAGATCAGGATCAAGCATACAGGTTGTGTTATATCAGTGGCTGTACGAATTCCGTACAGATCTGTGAAAATTCGTACGCATCAACAGAAAGTACAGGTACCGACATCGGTGAACAGATACTTATAGAGACCGACATCGGTCGACATACAACTGACATCGGCGAGATAACGACTACAGATCGACCGATGATGGCAGTATAACCGACGTCGACGACTGTGTTTTTTACACAGCAGGCCGAGACGAACCAGATTCAGAATTCTTTCCCAGTTTGCAGAATATTCAGGTTATTCAGGCCGTACTTTCGATATTTTTTGTATACTTGACAGAGGATCTCTATTGTAAGCTTATGAGCAAATAAATAAGAGTTTATACTGTGTTTCATTTATCTAATTGAAGATATTTTGCAGAAATTCAGATAAGCAATTCAGAGCTTTTGTTTTGATATTCGAAGGGATATCACAGTGGTATCAGAGCTTTTGTGCAGATAAGAGAGCCCCTAAGTAAGGGACATCATAGTGGTATCAGAGCTTTATTTGTTATATATCAGAGTTGTGTAGAGACAAAAAGGAGCCCCTAAGTAAGGGACATCACAGTGGTATCAGAGCCAAATTCCTGCCATCCTGTTGGGCACATCAGAGCTAATGTCTTGCCATCCTGTTGGGTAGTTTGGGTAGATTGAATCAGCAAAGTATCATGATGCCTTCATATACTCAGAAATAGTGGGACAATGATATGAAGAAGCTGGAACACAGTTTGAAGCAGTTGGATGAAACCCAGAGGAGGATGAAGGAAATTCTTTCATATCCTACATCCAAAAATAAACCCGCAAGGTATAAGACAGCGAATGATGAGTGGGACTTATTACCTCCTCATGTTCAAGAGAGGACGACCTTTGATCATTTTGTCAAGCTGAGGAGAGAGCACTACAGATCACTTAGACGAGAGAGCAGCATGTCCCATAATTATTATGATTATGAGATAGGATATAGTGAAGATGAGGATGAGTTAGATGCTTACACTCAGAGTGTACAGGTGTGCTCAGATGTTAGTGCACTGAGGGTTGAGGATCTCTCAACTATGGCAGAAATTGTAGCAGAGACCCAGGATCCGATTATTGCAGATGATACTCAGGGGAATGCAGTAGACAGCTTTGAGGACTTAGTTTCACCGGCAGTTCCTTTCGGTATGGAAGAGATAGACAGTGATGCTACAGTTGTTGATACTCCGTATGTTGATATGAGCTATGGAGTTGATTCATAGAGTATGGATGGTAGTATTACAGAGGTCAGTGATTCTGAGTCTACTCTTTTGGGCCATGCATCAGTGGAGGATTGTAGGAGACAATCTAGCCAGCGCCATCATGTGTCTAGTCAGCTGCGAGTTAGTGAGCGAGACATTGCTACCACTTGCAAACATTTTGATGATGCTCATCAGTTGTTAGCAGTTTATGGATGGGGTTCTCCTACTAGCATCGACCAAGGAGGCAGTTATTTGTCCTTGACAGAGATCCACTCTTTATGGGAGGCTATCCAGATTCTGAGACAGGACTATATGCAGTTGGTCACCGACAGAGATTATCTTATAGAGTGGGGTGGCACAGTGTATGATGCATTATTGGCCAAGGAAGATAAGGTGAGTGAGCTTACTCAGCAGCTTGAGGTGACTTCTGAGATTCTTGAGAGTACGCAGTTGGCTTTCGAGGAGTCACAGTTTCATTTAGTTGAGGTGACTACAGAGTTGGAGCATTTGCGGTCTTCACCAGTACCAGGCCTAGTCCATTTATATATTGAGATGGTTGGTGGTGAGTACATTCCTATAGGGGTTGTTGAGGAGCATGTTATTAACACTGACACACATGTTCAAGATTTGGGAGTACCTGATTCTGATGAGTTGGAGATACCAGTGGAGTCGAGTCTCCAGATTGATTCTTCTCACGCATATGACAGTGTGGTACTGTCCGTTGTGCCACCTTTACAGAGGGATCAGTTATGGGATGGATTAACACCATCTTTTGTAGATGGAATTTGCAGTTGCCAATTACACAGCCTACAGTATCGACACATCCAGGGCAGTTGTGATTTTAGAGATTGGTTGAGTTGTGTTCGCCAATTTGATTATGGGTTCCTCTTTGTTCTACTACTAATGATATTTCAGGTGTTTGCATTGATTTTCATCAGTGTAGATCATGACTACATTTGGGATCCAGGAGGATCGAGTGGTTCATTGTTCTGAGATTGCTTGGGGACAAGCAATTTCAGGAGGGGCAGATTGTCATGTCCCCTTTTTAGAGGACATTGACAGACTTCATGATTAGCCTATTATGCGACCTTCATAGGCTAATAGGATGGATAGAGGGTCATAATGGAGATTGGCTTAACTTCAATTTGCAGAATGGTTTCAGTGGGCATTCATTCGGGGTCTTTCAGACATGTTTGCTTGATGCTCCTATTATTTAGGGATATTTGACATGCAGCGGAGCACCCTTATTTTGGTATGGTCATGTGCAGAATCACTCCTTGATTCACCAGCTTCGATTGGTTCGAGGATCTGACGTATATTGAGGGAGATATTAATATTTGATTGATTTAATCAAATATTAATTATTTGGTCTAATTTTAAATTAGATATTAATTAATTATTTGGTCTAATTTTAAATTAGATATTAATTAATTATTAATTATTAATTAATTGGTCTAATTTTAAGACCCAAATTCTAATTTAAGAAGCCCAAGTTCTAATTTGAGGAATTCTAATTTTAGAACCCCAAGTTCTAATTTGAGGAATTCTAATTTTAGAACCCCAAGTTCTAATTTGAGAAATTCTAATTTTAGAACCCCAAGTTCTAATTTGAGGAATTCTAATTTTAGCAAGCACACCTTTGGAAGGGTATAAGAGTTTCTCATGGGAGAGAGTTGGATTATGTATGAATTGATTATTGATTTTGATATTGAAGAAATTCTTCTGTGAAGACTGAGCCAAGGGTTCCAGGATTCCATCTGCAGTGGAGAACGTCAACTCTTCATTGTGTGCGATTCAGAGGTTGTGAAAGATCAGCCGATCTATTGCCAAATTGAGAGATAACTTCACCCAGAAGTTATCATAGTATTACAGGTATTTGAGAGATAACTTCACTCAGAAGCTATCACAAGGGTTTACAGGTATTTTCATTATTTTTGGGTTTTGATTCAAGAATTATCCAGATATAGATCTTTTGTATTAGCCCATAATTCTACAGATCAGGATCAAGCATACAGGTTGTGTTATATCAGTGGCCGTATGAATTCCGTACAGATCTATGAAAATTTGTATGCATCAATAGAAAGTACAGGTACCGACATCAGCGAACAGATACTTATAGAGACCGACATCGGTCGACATACAACCGACATCGGTGAGATAACGACTACAGATCGACCGACGACGGCAGTATAACCGACGTCGGCGACTGTGTTTTTTACACAGTAGGCCGAGACGAACCAGATTCAGAATTCTTTCCCAGTTTGCAGAATATTCAGGCTATTTAGGCCGTACTTTTGATATTTTTTGTATACTTGACAGAGGATCTCTATTGTAAGCTTATGAGCAAATAAATAAGAGTTTATACTGTGTTTCATTTATCTAATTGAAGATATTTTGCAGAAATTCAGATAAGCAATTTAGAGCTTTTGTTTTGATATTTGAAGGGATATCACAGTGGTATCAGAGCTTTTGTGCAGATAAGAGAACCCCTAAGTAAGGGACATCACAGTGGTATCAGAGCTTTATTTGTTATATATCAGAGTTGTTATATATCAGGAGGGGTGGATTGTCATGTCCCCTTTTTAGAGGACATTGACAGACTTCATGATTAGCCTATTATGCGACCTTCATAGGCTAATAGGATGGATAGAGGGTCATAATGGAGATTGGCTTAACTTCAATTTGCAGAATGGTTTCAGTGGGCGTTCATTCGGGGTCTTTCAGACATGTTTGCTTGATGCTCCTATTATTTAGGGATATTTGACATGCAGCGGAGCACCCTTATTTTGGTATGGTCATGTGCAGAATCACTCCTTGATTCACCAGCTTCGATCGGTTCGAGGATCCGACGTATATTGAGGGAGATATTAATATTTGATTGATTTAATCAAATATTAATTATTTGGTCTAATTTTAAATTAGATATTAATTAATTATTAATTAATTAATTATTTGGTCTAATTTTAAATTAGATATTAATTAATTATTAATTATTAATTAATTGGTCTAATTTTAAGACCCAAATTCTAATTTAAGAAGCCCAAGTTCTAATTTGAGGAATTCTAATTTTAGAACCCCAAGTTCTAATTTGAGGAATTCTAATTTTAGAACCCCAAGTTCTAATTTGAGGAATTCTAATTTTAGCAAGCACACCTTTGGAAGGGTATAAGAGTTTCTCATGGGAGAGAGTTGGATTATGTATGAATTGATTATTGATTTTGATATTGAAGAAATTCTTCTGTGAAGACTGAGCCAAGGGTTCCAGGATTCCATCTGCAGTGGAGAACGTCAACTCTTCATTGTGTGCGATTCAGAGCTTGTGAAAGATCAGCCGATCTATTGCCAAATTGAGAGATAACTTCACCCATAAGTTATCATAGTATTACAGGTATTTGAGAGATAACTTCACTCAGAAGCTATCACAAGGGTTTACAGGTATTTTCATTATTTTTGGGTTTTGATTCAAGAATTATCCAGATATAGATCTTTTGTATTAGCCCATAATTCTACAGATCAGGATCAAGCATACAGGTTGTGTTATATCAGCGGCCGTACGAATTTCGTACAGATCTGTGAAAATTCGTATGCATCAACAGAAAGTACAGGTATCGACATCGGCGAACAGATACTTATAGAGACCGACATCGATCGACATACAACCGACATCGGCGAGATAATGACTACAGATCGACCGACAACGACAGTATAACCGACGTCGGTGACTGTGTTTTTTACACAGCAGGCCGAGACGAACCAGATTCAGAATTCTTTCCCAGTTTGTAGAATATTCAGGCTATTCAGGTCGTACTTTCGATATTTTTTGTATACTTGACAGAGGATCTCTATTGTAAGCTTATGAGCAAATAAATAAGAGTTTATACTATGTTTCATTTATCTAATTGAAGATATTTTGTAGAAATTTAGATAAGCAATTCAGAGCTTTTGTTTTGATATTCGAAGGGATATCACAGTGGTATCAGAGCTTTTGTGCAGATAAGAGAGCCCCTAAGTAAGGGACATCACAGTGGTATCAGAGCTTTATTTGTTATATATCAGAGTTGTTATATATCAGGAGGGGCGGATTGTCATGTCCCCTTTTTAGAGGACATTGACAGACTTCATGATTAGCCTATTATGCGACCTTCATAGGCTAATAGGATGGATAGAGGGTCATAATGGAGATTGGCTTAACTTTAATTTGCAGAATGGTTTCAGTGGGCGTTCATTCGGGGTCTTTCAGACATGTTTGCTTGATGCTCCTATTATTTAGGGATATTTGACATGCAGCGGAGCACCCTTATTTTGGTATGGTCATGTGCAGAATCACTCCTTGATTCACCAGCTTCGATCGGTTCGAGGATCCGACGTATATTGAGGGAGATATTAATATTTGATTGATTTAATCAAATATCAATTATTTGGTCTAATTTTAAATTAGATATTAATTAATTATTAATTAATTAATTATTTGGTCTAATTTTAAATTAGATATTAATTAATTATTAATTATTAATTAATTGGTCTAATTTTAAGACCCAAATTCTAATTTAAGAAGCCCAAGTTCTAATTTGAGGAATTCTAATTTTAGAACCCCAAGTTCTAATTTGAGGAATTCTAATTTTAGAACCCCAAGTTCTAATTTGAGGAATTCTAATTTTAGCAAGCACACCTTTGGAAGGGTATAAGAGTTTCTCATGGGAGAGAGTTGGATTATGTATGAATTGATTATTGATTTTGATATTGAAGAAATTCTTCTGTGAAGACTGAGCCAAGGGTTCCAGGATTCCATCTGCAGTGGAGAACGTCAACTCTTCATTGTGTGCGATTCAGAGCTTGTGAAAGATCAGCCGATCTATTGCCAAATTGAGAGATAACTTCACCCATAAGTTATCATAGTATTACAGGTATTTGAGAGATAACTTCACTCAGAAGCTATCACAAGGGTTTACAGGTATTTTCATTATTTTTGGGTTTTGATTCAAGAATTATCCAGATATATAGATCTTTTGTATTAGCCCATAATTCTACAGATCAGGATCAAGCATACAGGTTGTGTTATATCAGCGGCCGTACGAATTCCATACAGATCTGTGAAAATTCGTACGCATCAACAGAAAGTACAAGTACCGACATTGGCGAACAGATACTTATAGAGACCGACATCGGTCGACATACAACGACATCGGCGAGATAACGACTACAGATCGACCGATGACGGCAGTATAATTGACGTCGGCGACTGTGTTTTTTACACAGCAGGCCGAGACGAACCAGATTCAGAATTCTTTCCCAGTTTGCAGAATATTCAGGCTATTCAGGCCGTATTTTTGATATTTTTTGTATACTTGACAGAGGATCTCTATTGTAAGCTTATGAGAAAATAAATAAGAGTTTATACTGTGTTTCATTTATCTAATTGAAGATATTTTGCAGAAATTCAGATAAGCAATTTAGAGCTTTTGTTTTGATATTCGAAGGGATATCACAGTGGTATCAGAGCTTTTGTGCAGATAAGAGAGCCCCTAAGTAAGGGACATCACAGTGGTATCAGAGCTTTATTTGTTATATATCAGAGTTGTGTAGAGACAAAAAGGAGCCCCTAAGTAAGGGACATCACATATAAACTCCATGAGATCAAATCTCCCTTCCATTTGAATAGTGTTACCACCCAATTTCTCATAATCATAGAGTGGAACATTAAAGTCTCCCATTATAATCCATCGCCCACAATGATATTTGCTTCTGAGATTTGAGAGAATATCCCATACCTTTTTCCTATCATTCCTGGCATTAGGAGCATAGATATTTACAACATACCAACTTTCCTTTTGGTCAACACTAGTAATATTAACAGCCAAAATTTTTTTACTTTCCATCAAAATAGACCCAGTATATTGATTTTTTTTCCATAACATAACGATTCCTCCTGAAGCTCCTTTAGAGCTACTGGCCTTAATGGTGTAATTTTTAAAGTCTTTGATCTATTATGCTTTCTCTTTACTCATTTTAGTTTCTTGAAGCAGAAGGAGGTCTGGCTTTTGCTCTCTGAAAAAATTCCTAACTAAATCTAATTTATAGAAGCTATTTAGCCCCCTTATATTCCAACTAAGAATTCTCATTTATTTTTATTGGTTAGGAGACATTCCCGCAAAGTCACCTATTTTCCATCTGCTATATTAAGCTTACTTTCCAGCTCTCTATTCTTCTTTGCAGATTTTTTCCCTGGTTTATCTGTTAATCCTACATCCGATTTAAATTTGACTTGCTTTTCAGATCCTTTTCCTTCTTTACTCCTAAGGGGACTATTTACTTTCACACCACCGTTTCTCATCATTATGTGATTAGTATTATTCTTTTTCACTCCTTTTATCTTTTGTTTTTTTGAGTTTTTTCCAACCTCTTTCATTTCTTCTGCCATTAGAATCTCTTTCACTGGAGTGTTATTTTCAACCCTTGAAGCCTCCTGCTTTTCCCCCATCTGAACTTCACACAAATCTCCCTTTCCTTCTTCTATTTTGTTCACCTCTTTAGGAATTACTTCTCCTTCCTCTAATCCTTCATTGTCCTTTACCTTAGAAAATTGATATTCTAAACTTTGGGTATTCTGGTTTAGGATATTAACTTTTCCTTCTGTTAGAAGATCTGATTTGTTGTCCTCTGATCCCTTCCCCTTCTCTTCCATAAGGGGACTTAATTTTTTAAAAAGGGGATCTATTGTTCCTAATAAATTAAAGTCGCCCTCTTCTTCTATTTCAAAAATTATACCCTTTTCTATGTTTTGGTCGGCTAAGGCATCTTGAGACTCCCTTATCTTTCGATAGTCTTCTTTTACCTTCCATATTTTCTTTTGTTGAATCTTTATATTTTTCCTTTCCTGAAGATTTATTGAAAGAGGTCTACCCCTGTTGGGACAATTCTTAACCCAATGCCCCTATTTCTTGCATGCATAACAAGAATTTGGCAGATCTTCGAAGACAATTTCTTGAGTTTTATTACCGAGCTTAGAGATTAATTCCACTTTTTTAGGGAGATGGTTCAGGTCTACCACTTTAACATAAATTCTGGCGCTTTGGAGTTTAGTTCTTGAAGCTGTGGCATTATCCATAGCCACTAACTCACCAAATGAATTAGCAATTCCATTGAAAATGTCCTCATGCCAGAATTCTAATGGAAGCCCAGGTAGTCTTGCCCATATAGGGGTTGTTAAGAAAAATGAGTCTGATAAATCCATTTCTGGTTCCCATTTCTTGATAGTAAGAGTACTTTTTCCAAAGGACCAGGGTCCTTCAATCAGAATCTTGTTCAAATCTTCTTTACAGTTAAAGATAAAAGAGAAAAAACCATTCATCATTGGTGCAATGTCTACTTCTTCGCATATTGCCCATTTTTCCCTGATCATAGATCTAAGAGAATCTATATTTGGTCTTACTCCTAGAAACTTACCAACTAGGGTGAGATCCATAGAAGATACAGAGAAGTCAAGTAGAGGATCTGGGATGAAAATTTGAAACTCACCTTTCGCCCAGCATGATTTAGATATCACCGGTGGGAAGAGGGATTTCCCTGTCAGTTTTTTCCCAAACAAAGACGACCAGGTCCTTTATTAAGGGGCCCCTATCTATCTTTCAGAGTTCTTTTCTATTTTATCACCAGATTTATCTTTCACTTTCTCCATGATTTGTTCTAACGCATTTTTTGATGATGAGTCTCCGGCCCCACTATAGGACTCAATGGCAGATGAAAGCCTTCTTGTGTCTGCGTTATTTAGTAGACTTGGCCTTCCACATTTTCCTTCTTCCTCTGCTGTCCCTCTCGGATCCATTCCTCCTGCCAGACTTTCTCCATGATCATTGTTAATTATATTTGACCACCATGTGTTTTCTTCTATGTTGATTCTATACTCTTCACTTTCAAATTATAATTTTTATTATGTCATTTTACAACTGGATGTTATAAATGGTTATACTTTCACTTCTCTAATATAATTGATAGAGATTTAGAAATATTTACTTCTTAAATATTATTGATGTGGATTTCCATTAACTCACAATAAAAAAATTATGATTTGAGCACCTACTATAGAAGTTTTACTATATATCCCGCAAGCTAGAATCAAACGTCACATAGTTATGTGTAGTGTGAATGGAAATCTCAAGCAAGGGCTTGTACCTCCTCTTCCCTAGATATGAATATGCACATCTAATTATATTAATACATTATTATGATACAAGAGTTGATGCACAAAGCTTAAATTATCAATGAATGACTATATTAAAAGTGTAGAAATGGAGATGGCAAGGGTTGGCTCAAACCTAAATTATCGAGTGGATGATTTATAATTGATTCTCTCTCTCTTGATTCCTATATATAAAATTTATTGGGATGACTTTGTATAAATAGGATTATTTAATAAATAATTCACATTTAGGCTAACCCTAAAAATAGTAACAAGTGATAATCAAGGCACGTAGAGTGCATCAATAGGTGAAGGGACCCATAAAATGATGAAAGACAAAAATAATATGCTCATTTTTTTGCATATAATATAATTGATGGGACCATTATGCAAACACTCAAAATTAATCATTCATTTCTTAAAAAAATTTAGTCTTGACATTCTTACCTTAGCCTATTTTCCATTCTGTTAACTTGAAATATCTAAGAGAACCTTCACTATTCTATTCATTATCTTGAAAATACTAATGAGTATCATTTAAACATCTCTATTCTACTTATAGATTATACCAGATAAAAGTCAACATTTTCTATCATTTTGGGAAAAGACTACATTTGGGAGATAAGAACATAACCCAACCTTATCCACTAGTGTAACCTTGTCCTAATTAATATAATGGTCACATTTTAATTTTAAGATCTTCATGTCAACCCTCTCACACTTTTAGAAAATTTGGTTGCTCAAAATATTTTGAACTTTCCACTATATAATCACATCAAAGTCACTCAATACACCACCTAAAATACATTATAAAAATAATTGCACATTCAGAGAATTGGTAGTAATATTTCCAATTCAAATTCAAATTTATTACAATAGTCATAAACAAATCCTAAAGTTATTTTATTACAATACAAGGGTATTCATTATCAAGTGTTCAAGTCAATTATTTACTAGTTGAATCCATATAGTAAATATCAAGATTCACACACTCACCCAAGGAGGGAGAACTATATCAACCTAAGGCCATTTTGGGCTTTATAAGCAGCAATCAAATTACATGGGGTTTTTATAAGATAACTCATTACTCCCCTTACCCAATTACCCCCTTTTAGAATTTGATCTCCAATTGGTTTATGTTCATGAACTAGGGTTTTATATTAAAAGTATTTTGGTGCATCAAATCAAAACCTGTAGATTATCAATAGACCCTCTTAAATAGTTTCACATGTGCAAATAGGAAAATTGCCTATACGACTAACCCATACAATATAATAATAAAAGGAAAAGGCCATAGTGCATTCATGTCCTCCTAATGTGACCATGTCCTAATTCATTTCAAAAAAAATATTTTATGTGTGACATAATTTAGATATCTTTCTAGTTAGTCTCTCAATCAGCCTACATAGTCAACATAAATCAGATACAAGATAGGCTTGCACATTTCGTTATTTACTACTATTTATATCTCATTTCAAAGTTTTTATTTTATTATATTCTATATTTAGGTTATATATATATATATATATATATATATATATATATATATATATATATATATATATATATATATATATATATATATATATATATATATATATATATATCTAAATCATTATTATTAGTGTAGTATTTTTTCCCATTGAGTTTTGCGTACATGGCCTTATGGCCATTCTATGCCAATTAAGCTTCTTTAGGTTAGTTATAAAAGGGTCACATAGACTAATTATATTTTTAATGCAATTATATAATTAATAAAATTAGAGGATTATTCATGTTGCCCTAATTTTATCTATATGTACCCCACTTTGTTTTTGGAAGGTTAGACATGTTAATGTGATTATATGCAAGCAGACCATTTTTTGCAATATTGTCGTGTAAAGACAAGCTTCCTCCTCCTTCACAATTTATCTATGATTTTATTGCTACATACATAGATTTATTTAATCTTCTATGCAAGGATCCAAGATCATGGCCAATATGACATGGTATCAAATCCATTTTTACCAATATTATAGGAATCTTTGTGGTGAAATCTTGCTACATTCATTATTCTAGCAAAAAAAGAAGGGTTTGGTGGGATTATTTGGAAAAATCCATGCATAACTTTTTACTAGAGCTTAAGATCTTAAAACTAACTACACCATTGGTTTTATAAGGTGCCAAAACCTTAGGATCGACTATAAACATGACCTTATTTTAGAATAGTCAAAATTTTCTCTCTTTTTGACATTAAAAGGCCCTATTTTTTATTTTCTACAAAAATCCATACTACCTATGTTGCTGTGCAAAAACACCTTCTGGGTTTTCTTCCTTAGGTCAAAATCTCAAATGGTATTCTTTCAAAATTTTCATTAACAAAGTATTTTGAATATTTTTAGCTTGTATCAATTTTCACGTCATCAAACCTCTATGTTACTTGGTTCTGTAGGTGGTCATTACTTCAGCATAGTAGTTGATCTACTTCAAGTTTCTTGCATTAGAGAGTCCACTGAGAAATCCATATTTTTGAAAGGCCATTACTTAGCTAGTAGACCAACTCAAACTTATGGAGTTTCTTTACTAGAAAATTTGTGAAGTTAAGCAAAATAGTCTGGAAAACCTAGATTACACTGGGAAGACCACCTTAGAGCTATGTGGCACCTTTACTCAATTTTTGAAAGGATTATTACTTCTCCAGTAAAGCACGTCTGAAACTCTAATGTACACTATAAAAGACCAACTCAGACTTTCAAGGGTCTATTACCTACTCGAGTTTTTGAATGGTCATTACTACCTCTTCCATCCAAGTGAAGCAGTCTAAGAAGTTTGAGTAAAGTTATCTGAGAAACTCATATTACTCTTCCAAAATTGACTCAAGTTTTAGAAGAGTCATTGCCGATTGATGATAGAAGTAAAGCAGTCTGAGAAGTCTGAGTAAATCTATCTGAAAAACTTGGATTACTCTTCATAGACCGACCCAGAGTTCTGGAATGACTCTACTCAGGTTTTCGAAGGTCAATTATTTACATCAGTAAAGTAGTCTCGAAACTCTAGATTACTCTTCATAGATTGACATAAAGTTATAGAATGACTCTACTAGGGTTCTCGAGGCCAATTACTTGCATCAATAAAGTAGTCTCAAAACTTCAGATTACTCTTCATAGACCGACTCAGAGTTTCAAAGTTCTTTACTGCTTGGGTTTGTGGACTAACATTACTTGAGTTTTTTCTTTTTTTTTATTTTGAGAAAAAAATTTGGAAAAAAAAAATCTATTTTTGGAAAGGTTCAAGGAATATGTGGGATTAAGAACTTGTAAGTGCTATAACTTTCAATATGTAGCTCCATTTTGGATGTTATTTTTTTTAAGTACATATTTTTTCAATCTCTATGCATTAATGATATTATTTTAAGTTCTTTGTAACATCTATTTCATTTATGGTATAATGGCTTAAAATTCACTATACCTTTTTTAGATGCATTACCGACTTTGTTCGATGTCCCTCTCGTACTCTCTCACACTAATTATTCATAGACACATTATAAGTGGTGCTCGACATATAATATTGAGCATGTGTTGCATTGTAACTTAAGGAGGGGTCTTATTGATAGTTTAAAGGGGTACTTGTACTATGTAAAATCTATTATTTGCTTTCATCTCAATTCTATAAATTATCTTAATCTAATCTACACTAATGGATCTAAACATTGAACCACTCACACCATTTAACTATCTCAATTGGAAGTCTAAAATGCAGCTCGCTTTGAGAGGTAAAGGACTTTATTGGATCATTATGGGTGAGGAAACCGAGCCATCTACAGATGTAGAAAAGGTTAAGTGGTATAATATATGTGACAAGGCTTATTGGTTCTTATGTATGTTAATGTCTCCCGACCTCTTGTTTCATGTTGAATCTGTAAAAATTCCCAACAAAATCTGGACCATCCTAGTAAGATTTTTAGAGTGTAGGACATCATGAAGGGTCATGAGCTAGAGAATGAGCTAATTACATTGAGCCTAGGTGACTATGACACCCTACATTATAAATTTTAAATCACTGAGATTATAGTTGAAACAATGTGGCATTGAAAACATAGATGACCAGTTGATTTTATCCATGCTTACAAAACTAGGTCATGACTATTCAATTTTTGTCTTTACATTTCATGCTACCAAACATGCACTTGGATCCACTTGAAAAATTCCATAATTTGATGAGTTTTTTTCTGATCTAACTTGAGAGAAAGATAATTTGGTTCAAATGGATGCACTGAAGTCTTCAAAATCACATGCCTTGATTGTCAATCAAGGCAAGAAGAAGCCTTTTAGTAGTGGAAAATAAAAGAAGAAAAAATATAAACTAGATCATGAGCACAAGAAGAATAAAAAATTAGATGCCAAGCCTAAGGCATCATCAAATGAGTCCTCCTCAAGTGGGAAACCTAAGATGAAGAAACTCAAATGTAACTTTTGCAAGAAATTTGGGAATGATGAATCTCAGTGCATGAAAAAGAAGATTAATACCTTGACTAAGATGCTTGAAAAGAAAAACATCAGTGTTCCTAAGTCCTCAACTCAAAACATGTCCACACAAGATTATATAAAGGCTAAAGATAGTAAAAAAGGTAAAAACAAGGGTAAGGCACTTGTTACAGTAGCTTCTCAGTCTTCAACTTAGGTTATTGACTCGAGTGCTTCTTATCACATGGCCTCCTCAGAGGATTTGTTTTCATAAATAGAGCCATGTTTTGTGCCTTCAATTCTCATGGGTGATGACACTTCAATAGAATTCAGTAGTAAAGGATCGGTTGAAGTAAGTGTTGAGACCTTCAATGATGTTATGTGTGTTTCTTCACCATTCACCAATCTTCTATCGGTATACCACATCACTCACATAGGTGTAGCAAAGTGGGTTGAGATCACACCTGATTCAATGGTTATCAAGGAGATACATAGTGATACTATAGTGGCTTATGGGAAGACCAATTATCAATATAAGTTGTATACCTTCTCACAATTTGCACTAGATCAACCCTTAGCTATACTACTTACTTATGCAAATGGAGTGAGAAAACTATGGCATGAATGGTTTGGCCATTTAAACTACCATTACTTGGAGAAACTTAGTCATCAGGACATGGTTTTAGGGTTGCCTAAATTCAAATTCTCATATGGCCTATGAAATGGTTGCATTCTTGGCAAGCATCCAGAAGAGAAATATGACAAGGGCAAAGCAAGGAGAGCTAAATAGAAGTTGGAAATTGTCCAAAGTGACATAATAGGTCCATTTCCAAAACCTTTATTCAATAGGACCAGATACATGATCACATTCATTGATGACTTTTCAAGGTACACCTAGGTTTTTTTCTCAATAAGTTTGAGGTCTTTGATCACTTCAAGGACTTCAAGGCACTTATGGATAAGTAGTCAGATTGTTCCATCAAAATATTAAGGACTAAAAATGGTGGGGATTATGTCAACAATAATTTTGAGTAGTTTTACACATTAGAGGGGATTCAAATGCAACACATAGATCCATACAATACTTAATAGAATGGTGTGGTAGAATGTAAGAACTATTCCTTTAAAGAAATGGCCAACTATATGCTTTAATCAAAATTTCTTGCTCCTTAGTTTTAGGCCAAAGTAATCAACTATGTGTGCTACATTTAGAACCATGTTCTATAGAAATCCTTGAAATGAATCACTCCTTTTTAATCTTGGGATGGTCATAAGCCCGTAGTGGATCACTTTTAAGTGTTTAGATCGCCAACAATGCCTTGTGTTCCCAAGAAGAAATGCAAGGCAATGGACCATCATAGTCAGTCTTGTATCTTTATGGGGTATGTAGAGGGTACTAAGGGATATAAGATCTTACATCCTAAAACTTATGATTTATTTATTGAAAGGAGTGTAAGTTTCATGAGGCCCACTTGAACTCACTACTGGCACTCCAGACTCTTCAAAAGTCTCACTAGACATTGATTCTACCTCAGACAGTGACTTAGATCCACCTCAAAATCCTCCTTATAATCAAGATGAATCTTATTCTTCAAGTTTAAGTGATGATAGCAGTGATGAGGATTATCATCCTCCATCTCACACTCACACTTTAGATGATGACTCCTGATTCTCCAATCTCATACAATTTTGGTTCCACTTGGGCTAGATAGACACTTCAAAGTGCTAGGAAATGGATTAGAAATCCATTGAATACAAGGCAAACATGTTCACAATTTTAGGGGACTTCACATGCCTACCTAGCCATTGCCTCAGATCCATAAACCTTTCATGAGGCATCTAGCATTCCAGAATGGGATTCTACTATGCAAGAGGAGTATAGTTCCCTACTCAAGAATAAAGCATGGGACTTGGTCCCTCTTCCTAAAGGAAGAAAATTGGTCCATTACAAATGGTTTTATCAGACTAAGTATGGTGTATATGGGTTTGTTGATAAGTATAAATCTCATCTTGTTGTAAAGGGGTTTTCTTAGGTGATTGGCATAGACTATACTAAGACATTTGCTCTTGTAACCAAGATGATGTCTATTAGACTCACTCTAGCCATTACAATCGCACATCAGTGGGATGTTTACTAAATGAACATCACGAGTGCTTTTCTACATGGTGACCTCAAAGAAGAGATCTACATGGAATAACCATAAGGCTTTGTGTAATATTCCTCCTTAGTCTATAGACTCAAAAAATCTATCTACAGACTCAAACAAGCCCCTCATACATGACATGCCAAGATGGACTTCTTTCTCCTCATAGTCAGGTTCACTAGATGCCACATAGATCTAAATGTCTAAATTTTGTGATAAGATGATTATCTATTGATCATATTTCTCTATGTGGATGACTTTCTAATTATAGGGAGCTCATGATCATCCATCTGAATAGTGAAAACTACACTTTTAGACATTTTCAATGACATACATGGGATTTCTGCATTACCTTCTTGGGATTAAAATTATTCAATCATATTTTAGGATAACTTTATCACAATCTAAGTATTCTCTTGATTTTATTGTAAGGTTTAACATGGTTGAGTGTAAGCTAGTTCCTACTTCCTTCTTATCTGGTGTGAGGCTTGAGGTTGATTGTCCTATACCATTGGTTGATACAACTCCATATTGGCAACTTGTGGGTAGTCTTATCTATCTCACACACACTAGACCTAACATATCTTATGTAGTTGGCATGGTCTCCTAGTTTATGTAGGAGCCACATGAATTGCATTAGAAAGTAGCTAAGTAGATTCTGCACAACATTCAAGGTTCACACAAGTATGGGATACACTACAAAGTAGGAATAGAGGTTGATCTAATCAAATATATATATATATATATATATATATATATATATTTAGATTGGGTTAGAGATATTAAAATTTGAAATTCCACTTTAGGCTATAGCTTCTCACTTGGTTTGGGTCTAGTAAGTTAGTTAAGGAAGAAGCATCATGCAATTACTTTATCATCTACAGAGGCAAAATACAGAGGGGATATCAATTCCACCACTAAGTTAATTTAGATTTAGGGGATTCTCACTTAGTTTGGTATCCAATTTCATAAGCCAATAATCATCTACTGTGATAACCAAAACACTATCCAGATTTGTAGGAATCTAATTCTCCATCAAAAGACAAAACACATAGAGATTCACATGCACTTCATCAGGGAGCTTATCAATGAGCAAGTCATTAATCTTCAATACTATCCAATATTAGAGTAGATTGAAAATATTCTAACCGAGCCCTTCAAAGAGAGTAAATTTGTTCATCTATAAGATCTCATTGGGGTTAGGGTTATTCCATCTTCTTATTCCTCCTATGGATGTTCTTCATAATGTACTTGGGTACCTCATTAGACTTTCAATTTCGGGACCTAATTCTCATCTCACCTAAGCTACACTTAAGGGGGGGATGTTAGTGTAGTGATTTTTCCCATTGGGTTTTGCCTACATAGCCTTATGGCCATTCTATGTCAATTAAGCTTCCTTAGGTTAGTTATAAAAGGGTCACATAGGCCAATTATATTTTTAATGTAATTATCTAATTAGGAAAATTAGAGGCTTCCTCATGTTTCCCTAATTTTCCCTATATATACCCCACTTTTCCTTTTTGGAAGGTTAGAGAAGTAAATGTGATTATATGCAAGCAGTTCATTTTTTACAATATTGTTGTGTGAAGACAATATTTTTCCTCCTTTAAAATTTATCTATGATTTCATTGATACATACATATATTTGCTCAATATTTTGTGCAAAGATCCAATATCATGGCCAATCCAACAATTATTTCAATAGTTTAGTGTTTATTGCATTGCATTAATAAATCAAAATCAACATTAAACATTTTGGTGAATGTGTAAATTTTTCTAGATCACTAGTTGTTATTTGCTTGATTTTTATCTTAATATTTTATATAATGTTATATAAATCCCTAACACTAAAATAAATAACCTTCAATATCTATACACAAAAATATTTCAACTTTTCTCCTGTTTATTTTTTATTGTTTGTTACTTGTTTTTATCAGTTGTGTTTTAGTAGTTGTAAAACTACTTAGTGACTATAGTTATGGGATAAACAATGATACATTTTATGGACACTATGGTGTGAGGGGTATTTCCCCAATACTCAATCCATTTTATAAAACTAAACAATGAGTTTAGTTTCTTTGTACCCTATGGTATATTATAAATTCATAGGGTCCCTTGTTTATACTATAGGAAACCTATTTTAGCCATTTGATTTGGGGTGCACCTAAGAAGATCATAGTGCCCATGAAAGCTACTTTCATTATACCCTTAGACATAGGATAGTTGGGTATAGGCATGGTTTATCCTCTGTATTTAGTGCTTTATAATATTGTCCAGACATCAAATTATGAATGAGCAAGTATAAAATTTGATATTCCACATAATCATTCAAACCCTTTCTTAGATCACCTATTATATCTTGATTTTTCTTGTATTATATTCACAATAATTATCTCCTTTATACATTTAATATTACTTGATATCACTACGTGTTTTATTTGTTCCATATACTGTATTCAAATTCATTGTATATATCACAGATAGTCAAAATAAATATTTTAATGATGTTCATCATCTATATAATTTATTCTCTAATCATGATATGCCTTTTAGTTATGATTATCAATGGAAAAATCATAATAATAAGCAAAAAAAATATAGAAGAAACATATGTGTATGATTATGATTTTGATGATAAGCGATGAACAAATAATTATATTTTGATGAAACTTGGCAATGAGTCCATAAAAGTAAATTGACCTCTAGATTCCTCTTTAGAGTCACCTCTTGGTTCCTCTTTAAAGTCACCTCTAAACACCTCTTAAAATTCACTTTTATATTCCTATTTGGTATCATATTTAGACCCTTCTTTAGTTGCACTTCTAGATTCCTCTTTGGTCTCATCTTTAGATTCTTCTTTGATTTAACCTCTAAATTCCTCTTTGGATTCATCTTTATCATCCATTATGGATTTACCTTTATATTCTACTTAGGATCCTCCTTTACTTTTTTCCTTAACTAATAATCTAGAACAAAGAGAGCATTCTAAAAATTACTATCTACTCTCTCTTTAATTTCCACCTATCATCCAAAATGAGGTACCCTAACACACTTAACTTCTCTTTCCACCTTGCTCATGTAGTTTATCTAATCTAAAATTATAAAATCAATACACATAAAATATGCATAAATAAGTATGATGTTATTCAAGAATAAATTCTTGCTTCTCCTTCTATTTAAGTGCAAATGAGTATGAGTAGTAGTGATTTTACCTCTTCTCCTTTATAAATAATGGATTTTGAGCCTACATGTCATATATATTCTCCCATGTCAATCAATGAGGATGAACTTCCTTCCTCTTCATTTAACACGTCATAAGATATAATTGAAATCAATGATATACCTTTTAATACATCTGGTAATGTTACTTCTATTTCATCCTCATGCTTGTCTTCCCATGATGCTACTCTTACACCACAATGTCATAATCCCAACAAAGAGTTACCATATGATGACAATGTAACTCTTAACATTTGTACTTATTTTAATGTTATCAATAAATAATATGTAATAAATTCATATGTATATGTTGTTGTTCACATAACACCCCCCATTTTTGGCTAAAATGGGGACCCTATTTTTTCCAAATCTTTAAACCTTGGGAATTTTAATGATCTACTTGTTCAAACCTTTATCAGTTTAACCATCTACTAGATGATAAGTTTTAAGTGATTTAATGTGTTTATTTTCAATGATTTTTCATGTTTAAAGTGTTTAGTCCAGTTTTTGCATCTGAAGGTTAAGGGTAAATTGCCTAAATATGTTTGAAGTGAAAGGTCTTATTCATTTAGACTCATGTTTTGAGGATGCCTTAAAATTCCCCTTTTGGGGGAACTCTAACTAACACTTACAAGAATTACCTAGCTTCTGTAGAGCCTTTTGTAGTCTTCTCCTTAGTAATCTCAATCATCTTTGCATTCCTGCAATAAAATTGGCTACATGATTTTGGTTCAACAAATTCTTAGTCAATTTAATTTAAATGAACTTTATTTTTCTAAGGTATTTGTGATAATAATCTATTTTATCTCATTAATTTATCCCCATTTTTTGATCCAATTTCTTTTAAAAGTTGCCATAAATTGACTAAAATTTGTTAATGATCTTTTTTTTTTACCTTAGTTGATTTTATTCAAATGGTTTAAAGTTTATTTTATTTTCATTTCAAATGGATTTATATCACTAATATTATGCATTATTATTATTATTCAATTTGAATGACTTAGTCATTTTTATTCAAATGACTTAGCCATTTGATTTTGAAGTTCTCTTAACCTTTGGATTTTCATTACAAATTTGTTTATAGTGCCTCTTAATTTTGTGCTCATAGGCATCTATCTTAGCCTAGTGCCACATGTCAATCTCTTGATGGTCCCATAACCATTAAAAATGCCTTCGACACTTAATTGATTTTTTTGCAAATTACGTGGTAGGTGATGTCATCATCATAGCCTCAATCGATC
The DNA here is from genome assembly GCA_037957365.1 of Torreya grandis. NCBI lineage: Eukaryota > Viridiplantae > Streptophyta > Pinopsida > Cupressales > Taxaceae > Torreya > Torreya grandis. The sequence continues at coordinate 1,910,971 of JARHVA010001755.1, read as the reverse complement.
AGGTTAGTGAGATAATGCCATGCGACATCATCCTAATTGTTGTAAATATTATCATTGATGCCAAATGTCTAGCATTATTGGTGATAAAGGCCCCATTACATTTAATGGTGTTTTTAATATTCATATCTTGGATAATGTGTGTTAATATTTATTTAATATTAATGAATATATTTTTGGTTGCATATAAGTCAAAAAAGGGCCCATGGAGAAGTCAAAGAGTCACGAGGTAAAATATGAAAGAGGAATGGGACGCATTTTCTCATGAAGAGTCATCTTGAAGAATTACAAAAGTCACCATGTGAAGATAAAATAGGTATGGCACATTTTTCCATGAAGGGACACTTTAAGGAATATGAAAAGTCACCAAGATAAAGACAAAAGAGGAAAGGATTCTTTTGCTTATGAAGGGTCACCATATGACTTTTCAAATACAAGGATATAAAGGGTCATGCAAATTTGGCACCATTTTCTATGAGGATTGAAGAGTCACAAAGGGTTAATGCCAAAGGTATTTTGGAAAGCTATAAATAAAGGCTTGAGAAGCCATTTGTAATATGCAAGAGAGTGCATGGTTTGTATTTTTTTTTAAGAGAGAAAATCATGAGATATTGTAGAGTTATATCATTTGTTGAGTAAGAAAAATTAAGAGATAGTTGTGTTTTATACACAAGAGGGGTTGGTGCTCATGTGGGTTGATGCTCACAAATATTTACAAGGGGTTAGTTCTCCTATGGGTTGGTGCTCACAAATAGTTGTTGTGTTAGTGCTTGACAAAGGGGTTGGTGCTCCTATAAGTTGGTGATTGCAAAATTTGTATTTTGAGTTGGTGCTCATTCATATAATTGAGATTTTTCTCTATGGTTTTTCCCACTTGGGGTTTCCACGTAAAAATTTGGTGTCTCTCTCTCTCTCTTTCTTATGTAGTGCAAATTATTGTTTTAGTTTTATTGCATATATTGAATGTGTGATTAAGTGGTTAAAGAAAAGAAATCATATTAAGTAAAAAGATATATAATATACTGATTCACCCCCCCTCTTAGTATATTTCATGCTTAACACTAATAACCCAACATCCTATAACCATCCATAAAATTGCAATGCTTATGGGCTAGTAGATTAGTGGGATGATGCCATGTGGCATCATCTTGGTGATCTTCTATCCTTGAGATGTTTGTATAGTACCAATGATGTTATAAAGATGATGCCACATAGAAAAATATCACTACTTTGCAATCCCCAAATAGTCTGTATTACTTGGTAGATCTTAAGTTCTTTATATGAGATATATTATGTTGCATGGTAAAATATCGCTTCACCATGATAAAGAACAATTATCACTATGTAAAGCCTTCAGGAAGTAGTACAAGAAAAATGCATAGAAACATGGTGATGACCCCAAAAATCAAAGTACATGCTATTTGTTTATCCAACAAGGTAGTAACTTGAAATTAATGGCTTGTCTGGCTATCTAAGCTATCAAAGCCTGATGTAAGACTATCTATTTGAGATAATAAGTGTAGTAAAGTTGTAATTAGTTTCTCACCAACTAGAGGACTCCAGAAGGATATATCTCATCCATTTAAAGAAGCAATTTGATAAAGGAATCCCTAAAATTGATCTATATATGGCCACTTCATTTAATTCACCCTTAGAATCAGGTATTTTTTAATGGTGAATCTTCATTAATTCATGAATATTGCATTTTTTAAAGTTAATATTTGGAAATTTTGTGGGGTAGTCAACAATGTGGGATCACCTAAACTTTAGGGTAGAATTTAAATTTAAGGATTAGATTTCCTACTTTTTAAAATAAATTTACCTTATAAATGTATATCATCAGGTCTAAGAAATCTAATCTAGGGGCATTCACCACTATATATATGGTACTCACTCCTCTATGTTCTTTTCTAAATTTTATTGTCATATTTATGTAACTAATAGTCAGGCGATAATAACTAGGTGATATATGATAATTAGAAGGTGATAGACAATATTAAGAAAGTGGTGTATGACCGTAGGTAGCTATTAGGTGACTATATGGACCAATCAAGTGATTGTGTGGAGTATTTAGGTGACTAAAAATAATAGTCAAGTGACTATGTGGAATAGTTAGGTGACTACATGAAGTATTTAGACAACTATTTGGAGTGGTCAGGTAACTGTAACATGAATTCAAGAGTATGTATGTAGTAGTCAAGCAACTATCATTCATGTGTAGTTTTAATTCAATGACATTAATAAAATTTAAAAAATAGAACAACCTGTTATCTTAATTCATCTAGAGGGAGAACACAAGTATAAATATTAATTTATAAACTATTATTATTTATTCATTACTATTATGGTTCAATAATAATTAATCTCTACAGCCATTTTGCATGTAGAATCCAATGATAATACAATCAAATATATGCCTCCTTTAGAATATGTACCTGGGTATGAAATACCAGACAAAGGTACTAAATATTATTTTATTTATTTTTCTTTTATATATTTTCACTTTTGTTACAATCTTTATTAATAATTAATCTACAACCATTTAAATGCAGAACCCAATTATAATGGTTTTGAAGATATGCCTCCATTAGAAGATGTACCTATATGTGAAATACCAAATAGAGGTACTATATATTATTTGATTTACTATTCTATTATATATTTTCAATTTTGTTATAATCTTTATCAATAACTAATCTACAACCATTTTGCATGTAGAGCCCAATGATAATAGTTTTGAAGATATGCCTCTACTATAAGATATCTCTAAATATCAAATTCCAAACAAAGGTACGAAATATTATATGATTCACTATATTTTTTATTATGTACACTTTCATATTAAGGACCAAATTTTAATAATAATTACAATATACATACCCATTTTATAAGCAAAACCCATTAATAACCCTTTTGAAGATATGCCTCTACTGGAAGATGTCCTAATGTATGAAATGCCCTTACTAAATTCAAAGAAAAGGACATTAGATGACATCATCATGGATGTTGATAATGAGTACCCAACACCACAAGATGAAATTTTTAATTAGTCAACATAATCTTTAGTTGAAAAAAGTAGTAAAAAATCTATGCAAAAGAAGAGAAGTACATGAACAATTGAAAGGTCATTTAAGTTTGACTAGATAGCTAAATACCCATTTATTGAACTTGTACAACATGAAAATAGTACCAAAACACCAACAAAATGAAAATGTATATGTAGTTGGAAGCTTGGAAAGGAACACAAAATGTAACTCAAGTTGGACATAATTGAGAAACATTGTGGCAAAATATATGAGTTGGTAAAAGACAAAGAAGGACAAATCAAAAAAATAGTGAGATGGAAAAATACAAAAAATGCATGCATCCATGTTATGCAAAAGAGTATGAAAATCATCAGAATCATCAACACCTCATTTAGAAAAGAGGAAAAATCACAACTCAATTTAGAAAAGTTGCTCAGGTCAATCTACTTGCCAAAAATATATAGTTTTTCAATTTATATCATATTCTGAAAAGAGGCAAACCAATCTCTAATTTTTAAAATTATAAGATTTTATTTTAGAATATTAGATTTCATAACATTCCTCAATCACATTGGTCAGATACCAGTGCTTGGGAAGATGGAAAAATACCTTGAGATGATTGGAAAGGAAGATTTGAAGGAAAAAGTAAAAGTAGCATGGTTTATCTTATTGTTTATATATGAGATAATAGTAGTTGACAACACATCATGGGTTTTTACGGATGCTTATATATTTGAGAACTATTCATGGAAACCTCACCTATTATCTATAATTAAAATGAAGGAAAATTGTAATGTTGAGAATCTATACAAATTGGTTATTTCTAATTTAGAAAATATTGTTGGGATGAATTATTATGATATAGGTACCAAGTTAGTGTGTGTTGGTGCAGATGGGGCATCATTAATATAAGAGAAAAAAACTAGTTTGTATTCACCTAAAAATAATAATTTCTAATATATGACTCTAAACCATTGCATGACATAGAATGAATCTCACTTACAAAATTATTATCACATTTCAAAATGTAAAAAAAAGTGGATGAACTTATCTATGACTTGTGCACGTACATGTCAAGTAATCCAAAAAGGTTTTTAGATTTTTAAAAATTTGTTATTAGAGTGACTAATGGTAAAAAACTATTAAAATATGTTGATACAAGATGGATTTCCATGTATGAACTTACATGTAGAATATTTGAATAATATCAATCATTGATAGGTTTCATGTTTAAACATAGGATGGATGTTGACAAGACAAAATATTTACTATATCCTTTGACATATTTTAAAACCCTTCTAACATTGTGTGCTATTCTACCCATGTTGAAAGAAATGCATTATTTAACAAAACATGTGCAAGAGAGATCCATATATATTGTTAACTTCATATGGTTGAGGAAACACATTTGTCAATCTCTTGATATATTATGCTACCCGAATGAAAATTTTAAGTGACTAATATTTGACAATTGAATTTTTTTTAAAGATATTAAGGACCATAAAAACTATTTTAAATTAAATGTTAATGATCATATTTTTATTGTCATTAATAAAAAGGAGATACCACTACACACTTTCCAAAGACTAACTCATGTGGTTGGATCAGAAAATGAAGAACATAGGGTCTATATAATAATGCCATAGATGATACATCAATGAAATTGAGTAACATTTCAAAAAGATTATCTACTAAAATTCAAGATCAATTTCAAAGGGGTGAATTTGTTGAAGTGATGGAAATGGTGAATCATATATTTTGGAATAATCTACATGGTCAATATATAAAAAGTAATCTATTTATCAAATACATGAGTAATCTCATTAATCATTTCAATAATTTTGTATAAATTAATGGAGTTGAAGTTGAGGGTATTTTTTAAAAATATTTAATAAAAATAGTCAATTAATTTTATAATTACAATGGTTGAACAATATCTAACCTTAAATGAACCAATAGCAACAAGTGTTATTACAAGGCTATCAAAGAAACTGTATCCCAATAGTGTTCTACAAGAAAGAATTAGTGAATATTTTTAGTTATATGAATTGTTTAAAATAGTGATTTTGGGGTTAGTGGAAGATGAAAGGGTATTTAGCGCACTATCTTTTGTCAAATCCAAACTTCATAATAGATCAAATAAAAATCTTGATACATGTTTGAGGTGGTATGTTTCAGTTTATGCAGTGGATGAGTTTTCATAAGAAAGATCGATTTCAAGTTGGATTTCTTTAAATGAAAGAAGAAGATTCACTAATACAACAAGCAAAGAATATATTGAAAAGTCCACTGAGACAATACATACAAATTCCAAAGATGAAGCACATGCTACAAAAGGGTTATTCCAGCTACTTGAGTTTTAGTTTGTATGTAGTTCAAATATACTTGAATTAAATTCAGTTGTGATAAATTTTTGTTATTTACTAAATAATATTTTATCTTTTTAATTCATAAATAAATTATATATCAAGTAGTATTGAATTAAATAGCACTTCATAAGGTCAATTATGTTTTTTAAGAATGGATTAATTAATTTCTTTACCAATGGTATGTATCATACATAGTGTACCTAAATTAATTCAAAAAAATATTACTTTTCAAGATAACATCTAACACATCATAAACTACAAGACATATAACAAGTAAGAATCCAATACATATTCTAAAATCCAGATGTTAGGCTATGATGTTAGATGTCTGCACTATGCAAGAAAATGATTGTGACATGTATTCAAATAGTTATAATATGTAGTCAGATGATTATAGGGCACATTTGGATGATTAAAAGAAGAAAATAAATGACTATAGGATGTAGTTATATGATTGTGTCATGCATTTGAATGACTTCATGATGTAGTTAGATGACTATGCCATGCAGTCAAATGATAATAAGATGTAGTTAGATGAATACACCATGCAATCAGATGACAACATCATGTATTCAGATAACTACATAATGTCATTAGATAACTATAGAATGTCATCAAATGACTACATAATGTATTCAAATGACTCCATTGTATAATGTATAATCTGATGCCTCCTGGTATTACATTTAACAAGTGTAACCTCTTAATTTACCTATGCTATTATACACCTTCCAACCTGATTCACCACCATTTCAAAATTGATTCACCTAATTACCTCTAAGTTTTTTAATATAATCCATTTAAATTTTCCCTACCTATAATTAAATATAGAAGTCTATACAAAACATGGTGGATTGGCAATTCTAAGAATATCCCAACAACAATTCACTAGAAATATTCAAATCAAATATCTACACTAGATTAAATAAAAGACAATCGATGTTATGCTAGTCATCATGTGGCATGTGAAAGAAAAGGTTCCCAAAATGGACAATGAGCACTAAAGATAAAATGTATGCCTTAAAGAGGCTTGGTTTTAAAAGTTGATGATCATGATCCAGCTGACAGATCTAATAAGATTCCAACTGTATTATTCAATAAATAATTAATACTTGTAACTACCTTGTTAGTTGGATGAGTTGGAAAGATTGGAAGGAATTTCCCCCTTCATTTATATATAAAGCTCTGAAGGACTTTCAAAAGGTTATCTCTTTGTGAATTGTAAGAGAGATATAAAGAGACTATGCCCATTTATTTTCCTAAACTTTATTAATTTATATAATCATTTCTCCCTTTCTCTTATTTTAGTCTTGTTGTTTCAAAGGTGTCCCCAATACTTAGATGATTTTATGAATCCCATATTATGTTAATAAAAATAAAAGTCTTGATAATTTGTATAATGTTGATATTATTTATTCATTTATTGCACATTTTTATGGTAGTCATATCTTTCCTTATCAAGGTTGAACTCCCCAGACTCTTGCACTATCTTTAGTTGTAATTATGCTAGGTTTGGATCAACTAAAGATTAGTTTTACTAGATTCATTCAACTAAATGGTTCTAGATTTACTTGTGTTTGTAGTAGATGTTTTATCTCTTTATCCCTAATATTTTTCACTTTCTTTATGATTAAGTTTAATCTAGGAATAAAATAAATATGAATTTAATTATCTATCTTGATTGTTATCTTATGTTTAGTTTATCTAAATTACAACATTGTTGCATCCATTAACATGGAAAATTATCAAATAAATCAATTATTGTTATTCATATAAATCTTTTGAAGTTTGATTTCTTTTAGAGGTTGAACTTTGCTAGAATATTTGAGTGAAGCATGTAGGCTCTCTCTATGAATGTCATAGCCAAAGCTAAAACCCTAGCTCAACTCATTAAAATAGGCCCCTTACATAGAACAAGTTTGCATAAATCAACTTAGTGAAGGCCAACATACAAAAACCTATTACATTTAAAACTTGGGGAGATATTCTATTTGTAAGATCTCTCTCCTTTCATGAGAGATAGGTATTAACAACCCCTTTGCCTAATTGTTGGCTTGTGTTATGATGTACATCAACATCTAGCACGAGGAGGGATGAAATTGGATTTTATACTTAGATCTATTTTTTTATTTGTTCTTATAGCAGATCCCCTTCATGTTTTCTCCCATCTTATTATGTGGCAATAAACCCATCAACATGTTTTGATGAGAGAAGGAGGGATAACCCACAATTTGAGTTCATAATTAAAGATTAAACTAGGACATTTTAATAACCTTCTATTCCACTGATCTAATCCTTCTTTTAAGTTGGAAAATAGAAGGATTAATACCTGATTGAAATATACTAGGATAACTTGGAGATATTAAAACATACAAATCATGAAATATGAAAATAAAGACCTAAAAAAGGGAAATAAAGGCTAAACCCATTCAATTAGTTGGTAGTTCACTAAAAATTATGTTGTTCCTTTTTTCAACCCATTTTTCTTCCCTTAGTCATTACCAATGGCCAACATGGCATGGCTTAGACAAGGACATTATTGTCTTGTGGTTGTCCCAATTATGGCTCATAATTTGCACAAGAATCTAGATAAGTTTCATCCCAAGTTATCCAATAGAGGAATATATTCAAGCCTTTAAATATGCATTAATCATGACCCAGGTTCAACTTGAGGATGTTACATGCAAATTGTTCCCATATTCCTTAGGGTAAATAGCTTATTTTTTGTATCTCAGATTACCCCATGGGTTAATAAATACTTGGTCCAATTTATAAATAGTGTTTTTAAAACATTTTAGGCTCCCCATTAACCCTAAAAACATATATCACCACTTCGTGACTACAAAAAGAGAATAAAAAAGCCTATGATCATGTTCAATGCTCGATTTCATAAACTATACCAATAGTTGAAAGACCCATACACTCAAAAATGAATTGGCCACTATATATATATATATATATGTATATATATATTTGGTTCTTTGCTTTCATTGGGATAACTAGGTGACTACAATAAAGTTCCAATGATCAACTAAACTTTTTATCATAACACACCACTGATGAATCTGATTCCAAGAGCCCTGTATTTGAGCCCAAATCTAATTTGCAATCTAAATCCAACAAAATACATGCCCAACAACATTCTTTGTTCTAAACCATGTGGTTCCCTAACCAAAAAATAAATAATTAGTCCTAATGACATATAGTATTATCACTATTTTACCAAACACTAGTGGGCATGTTACATCTAACAACACCCAATAGGTTCTCCCATCCTACTTGAGTCCACATGCACCTATTGTCAATGTCCATGATAAATTTCTCATGACTAACCTTGCATTATTAAATTCAAATACACCTATGACTAACCATCGACCCCAAGAGACAAAATAACCCATCCCTAGCATAGACTCTAAAGTAGGCAATTTGAAACAAATATTTCAAAGGCTTTCTAATGACATGATTAACCTACATAGGTATGGGTCTTAGAGTTTGAACTAGAATGTGAATAACCCACCTCAAGGCAAAATTTTCAATTTCTAATGTCCTACTTAGCAATGTAATTCTAGGCCTAATAATTTAAGCTTTCCCAATCCCTCGACAAAAATAGAAACCATAACAACAACCATGCCTCCCATTTTTTCAACTTCATAGATCTAGCCTTAAACACCTAGTTTCAAGTACATAACATAGCTGACCAATATGTAGTGTTTATAGCTACCACAAATATCTTTTAAAAGTATATGGACAACATGGAAATTGTGACTACTCTTGATTAACTTCATAACCAATATGGATGGAACTTGAACATAGCCTTAATATTAGAAACTTATGAATTTTCATTTGGGGATGAGAATGAACTAGAAAATAACTTAGAATAAATATAGGCCTTTAACCATTTCAAGAGAGGGAATAATTACTAGTTGAGGAATAAATCAATCAAACCATTAACCACATCTACTATTTTGAGCAATACTTAGGGTTTACCTGATGTAAATTCTAGTAATAACACTCCTCTACCTGAGGGACCCACCACTTCTTATCATCCCAAGAGTTATGATGCATATACTAAAGATGATGAGAAAACAAAGAAGGCCAAATTTAGTTATGATATTTTTAAGGATATTAAGAAAACCAAAGCCAATATAACCATGTTTGAGTTGCTATAAAGCTCTAATCAAAAGGAGTTTCTTTAAATATTATTTTTTTATAATAAGGAAAGAGAAACTACTAATATTATTGATGCACATATTTCCATTTATAAGAGAGGACTAAAACTCTTCCATTTATATTGATAGTCAAGATATTTGGTAAAATTTGCCTAATTATTTGGTTGATTCAGGTGCCTCTAAGAATGTTATGACATGTGTTATTTACCAATAATTAGGACTTAGACCTGTGAAGTCAAACTAAAAGTTTGTCCAACTAGACAAGACATAGGTGAAGGTGGTGGGTGATTTGAACCACACACACATGAAACTAGACTCAGACCCATGAATTTATAAATTCATTGATATTTAAGTGGTGGATAGCCACCTGTGAAGTCAAACTAAAAGTTTGTCCAACTAGACGAGACATAGGTGAAGGTGGTGGGTGATTTGAACCACACACACGTGCAACTAGACTCAGACCCATGAATTTATAAATTCATTGATATTTAGGTGGTGGATAGCCTTGATGCTTGTGGTATAATATTGAGCTGAGACTGGTTAAGAATATTGGATGGTTACATTAAAATTGATATCAACCACACGTGGCTATCATGGTGTGGCTTGCCCAACCAAATCAGAATATAATAAGAACATAAAATGGCCCATATGATTACTGAGTAAAATAAAACAAATGAGATATTTTATAAAGAATTTTAAATTGGAGTGTATTTTTTGAAAAAATAATAAAATCCCTACAGCACCCTCTCAATCAATATTCTTGGTGTACACCAAAGTATATAAGTGGAAGGATTGGACCTTCTAGATGAATAGGATTCTGTGAAGCTCCTAAACTAGTTTCATTCCTAGATGTAACTCTGGCATATAAAAATCTAGAGCCTAATAATTTGATTAGAATTGAAGAATTTTCAAGCTCTTCAAAAGGTAGAATGAACAAAAAGGGTAATTATATCCTCACCCCTCCCATGGGAGAATTACCCTTAAAGTCTCCATCAATGTGTTATAAAGAGGGACTTAACATTTTCTCATCTAGAGATGATAGCCCAAAATTGCATAATTTGAGTACGAACAAAGATTCCATCTTAGACTCTTCTAATGAGATAAAAGTAAATCTTGATACCCCTAGACTTGATGATTGCACTAAATATCTTATTTAAGGGAAAAGCTATTGTAAAATCAAAGATGATCAAGTATATAAGGAGGTAAATATTTCAATAACATTTCCATTAAAAATACCATCAACATACTCTAGCCTAATAAAATTTGACTTGTGGACATTGAAATTTGATGGTTCCAGGTATAAAATTGGAAGTGGTGTTAGAGTTAAATTGATCAATCCAAGAGTAAAATCTTATCTAACTACCTACCACCTTCATTTTACTTGTATAAATAATATGGTTGAGTACAAATTATTAGTTCATGGACTTTTATTCTCCCTCAATAAGAAAGTAAAGGGTATTAGAATGCAAGGAAATTATAAATTAGTGGTTATACAAGTGATGATCTAGTACTCATGTAATGATAAATGTTTTTCTAGATATTGTAGCAGATTATGGAACCTAATTGAATATTTTGATGCCTTTAGAATTCAAACATTTCTAGACAAAATAACTACATAGCCGATGTATTGGCCACTGTTTCAATTAGTTTGGAGCAAATTATCCATTTGAGAATGAGAATATTCTAAATAGAGCTAGTCTTTACCCCTTCAATCCCTAATAATATCATCCATTTCTAAGTTTTTAATGATGACTAGCACAACCTAGAATTCATCACCAACACTAAAGTATATAAATATCAAATAATCAATGAAGATGATCAAGAAGACTTTAAATTAGATGAAAATGGGACTATGAATTTAAATACAAATAGTAAACCTAAGGGAATGGTCTCACTAGAGAGACTATATGACATGCACTATTAGAAGGATAAAGATAGGCTTGCCCTTATCAAAGTTATATAAAATGAGTATTGCATCCTAGATAATGTAAGTAATGTGAAGAGTGTGATTTTAGGCACCACCTGCACCCCAAAAGAGATGCACAAACTCTCAAGGAGTTCAAATACATGATTATATGGAGCTATGAAGATCTCAAGATCTTCAACACCTCTATCTTAACACACACTATTATACTAATGCCCAAAGTCAATCTGTTTAGGCAAAGATAAAGGCCTATCAATCCACTTGGATCCCTTAATTTCAAAGAAGTCTAGAAAAGTCTTGTATTAAGGATTATATTCTTGATGAGACACTTTACATGGGTTAAAAACTTGGTGCTAGTGAGGAAAGAGTGTGCGGAAATCAGATTGTGTTGATTTTCAAAATTAAAACAAATCTTCTGAAAATGATAACTACCCCTTTCCTTCATTAGATGAAGTGTTTTAGATTGTGAATGGTGACTAAATGATGTCATTCCTTGGTGGCTATTTAGGATATAATTAAGTAGTATTCAATTATGAAGATAAAGTCAATATGGCTTTCACTACCAAGTGAGGCACCTTCGCATACATTAGAATGCATTTTGGCTTGATCAATGTAAGTGACACATTTCAAAGGGAAATGAACATTACATTCAAATATCTCATGGTAAAATACATAGTTGTGTATATGGATGATCCGATAGTCTTTACAAAATAAGGATAGATCATGTAAAGGACCTGAGAAGGGTATTGTAGAGATGTAGAGATAATAGGATTTATTTAAATCCTAAGAAATGCATATTTGGGGTAACTAAAGGTAAATTTATAATCCCCATTATTTCTAAAATGGACATATCTATAAAAATGGATAGAGTGGATTAAATATTTAAAATTCCATAACCTAACACTAAGAAAGATTTGAAGAACTTATTCAACAAAATCAACTTTTGTAAGGGATTCTATCACAAGCTTTGCTAAGATAATTAGGATAATAAAAGGCATGTTGAAGAAGGATACTAATATCAACTACACTATTGAAACACAAATAGATTTTGACTAAATCAAGGCTACCATTGTAAATATGCCAATACTCATTAGTCTAGACTATACACAACCCTTATACCTATATGTATTTGCATTAGAGCATTCTAATGCTACTATGTTGATATAGAATAAAGAAGTAGGAAATTAAAGTCTAGTATCCTTCATGAATAGCCCACTTAGAAATGCTAAACTCAGATATTTTATGATTGATAAACAAGCCTTTTCTCTAATCAAGGTTGTTAAAATTTTTAGGAATTACATTATTCATATAAAAGTATTTATTTTAGTACCTAATATAACCATGAAGGCCTTATTGATGCAGAATGAATTGGGAGAGAGGAGGCATGGTAAATGGATGACCATAATCTAGGAGCTTAACCTAGAATTGTAATCAATGAAAATTGTTTGAGGTTGAGGAATCCACAAGACCATGGCCCAAGTGGATCCCCAAATCATTTTCCAATAGTACTTGGTGTGGGACATTACTAAATATGATTAGTACTCAAACATAGTCAACTATTTATTGAATAATGAGTTTCCCAGGCACTTAAATTCCACATAGAAAAGAACACTACCCATAAAAAACATTCATTTCATGATTAAAGTTTGTGATCTCTGTAGAATAAACCATGAATGCATATACTTGAGATGCTTGAGTAAAGAAGAAGTAGTAGAAGTACTAAGAGATTTATGTCATAAATATGGAATTGGGCATTGTTTAAGAAGTACCATAATGCATAAAATACTAAGGGAAAGATACTATGTGTTTCATCTTTTCAAATATGCACACTTAAATGGAAGGATTTTCCACACCTACCAAGTCATTTATCACCATGAATGTACCCTATCTATGTCATTATTTCCAATAATTAAAGCTCAACCATTTATTAAATGGGGATTGGACTTTGTGGGAGCCATCAATGCCAATTCTTCTGTAGGCCACAAGTTCATCCTTTAGTGACTAATTATTGTAATTATTGGGTTGAAGCCCAAACATTTATTAATTTAACTATTGATGTAGTCATCCAATTCTTGGAGTACATATTACCATGAGGTTTGGTATGCCCACCATGCTAGTATGTGATAATGGCCTTGATTTTTCCTCTCTACAATTCTTTGAATGGGATTATGATCAAGTAACTCTTAAATTTTATTAAAATTATTATCCACATGGAAATGGGTTAGTTGAATCAATAAATAATAATTTTTTTAGTATAATTAAGAAAATCCTAGAAAAAACCCCAAAGGATTGGCACAATATGTTGAAATTTGCTTTATGGTTTGATATAACTAAGATTAAATCCTCTCTATGTACCTCTCCCTATCATCTAATATATGTCCAAGATCTTATCTTCCTAACCAATCTAAAAATACCTACTTTTTTATTTATAAAAGAGTACATGGGGACTAATGATCCAATAGAATCTCACCTCTTTAACCTCATGAAATTAGAATAAAAGTGGGATGAATCCTTCGTACATTTCAATAAGCATCAAAGGTTTTCAAACATTAGTTTGATAAAAAATCCAAATTAAAATCATTTTGGGTCATAGACCTTGTCCTTATGTGTGACAATGTTCATGAAAAAAGAGGAAAACATGGAAAATTTGATGCTTTATGGCTTGATACTTACCAAATATATAAAATTATGGGTGGGAATGCTTTTAGCCTAAGGTGTCTTATTGGTGAGTATGTTACATTGATTATCAATGGATAATTTCTCAAGCATTACTTTCGAGATTGAGTGGCTTCAAAATCCTTGTAAATAAGTTCTCTTTTGGTTTCTATTTTCCCTTCTTGTTCCTTATTTTAGTTTAGATTTACATTTTTTATTTTTTATTTTATTGTTTTTCCTCACCTTGGTTTAACTGTGTTGCATCCTTTTTGGGTTGAACTTGTTGTTTTTGACCTAAGGGTTCCCCTACTTGATTTATGAATAAGAATGGTGGTTTTTTTTTAAAGTAACACCAATGGCATTCCTTATGTGTAAAATATTAAAATATTGTCCAATTGCCTAAAAAATTTACTATGTTTTCCCTACATGGTTAAAGGTTAGAGGCCTTTGAATTATAACAAAACACATGACTTGAGAAAGGATACATCTCTTGTTTTAAGGATCATTAAATGCATGCAATAGAAAATTTGAAACATGATGTAGCTTAAATTTTTTTGGATTTGATTTGTTTAAATACACACTTATTTATTGTCACTCAACCCATGGCTTGGTCCCCAACCCTAAATGTATGAAAATAAATCAAAATCTCCTTTAAAAATAACCAAGTTAAAATGTTAAATCTGAACTTTCTCCTCAAAAGGGGTGATCTTTGAAACCTCCACCATAGGCTTTCTAGCCTAGTTGGTAGTGTAAGAAAGCCTTAGGAAGGGGCCAGAGGTATCTATGTTGGGGATATAAATTCCTAGCTAGCAGCAGATCAATTCCCATTCCATTTCCCCCATCTAAAATTTTAAAATCCTTCTCCCTTCAATAGTGCCCTTTAATTTGGAAAAGTTGATTTATTGTGTGTACTTGTAAAGTAATTGAATCAGTCACATAAACTCACACATTAGTGGTATTTAGATGGAATTTAAGTTTAATATGTCATGTATTGGAGTAAAATTTTGTGCCTTTGTGTTTTAAATTTATCTTGGAAATTTTGCTTGTACTAAATTCTTGTATTTAGATAGAAGCTTAAAGATTCCTGATTCTTGAGATACTCAAGAGTATTTCCCAATAGGAGTCATCGTCTGTTGTTTCTTGCAAAACACACCCCATTTTTAGCTAAAAGGGGACCTTCTTTTTTCCATATCTTTAAACCTTGGGAGTATTAATTATCTACTTGTTCAAACCTTTCTCATTTTAACCGTCTACTAGATGATAAGTTATACATGATTAAATTGTTTATTTTCAATGCTTTTTCATGTTTAAAGTGTTTAATACAATATTTTAATCTAAAGGTTAAGGGTAAATTACCTGAGTATGTATGAATTAAAAGGTATGATTCATTTAAACTCATGTTTTGAAGATGCCTAAAAAATCCCCTTTTGGGGGAAATCTTACTAGCACTTGCAAGAATTATTTGGCTTCTATAGAGCCTTTTACAGTCTTCTACTTAATAATCTCGTTCATCTCTACATTCATGCAATAAAATTGGCTACATGTTTTTTGGTTTATTTATATAATCCTTAGTCAATTTCCTTAAAATGAACTTGATTTTGATAAGGTCCTTGTGACAATAGGCTACTTTATCTTATTAATTTATCCCCCTTATCGATCTAATTTAATTTAAAATTCACTCTAAATTGACTAAAAATTGTTAATGATATTTTTTTACCCTAGTAAATTTTATTTTAATGTTTTAAAGTTAATTTTATTTGAATTTCAAATGTTTTTATATCACTAAGCTTATGTATTCTTATTGTTTAATTTGAATGACTTGGCCATTTTTATTCAAATGAATTAGCCATTTTAGTTTGATATTATTCTAACCATTTACTTTTTATTGTAAATTTTCTAAATTTTCCTCTTAATGTTGTGCTTATAGGCATCTATCTTGGCCTAGTACCACATGTCAATCTCTCAGTGGTCTCAGGACCTTTCAAAATACCTTTGACTCTTATTCTATTTTTTTTAGCAAATTGCCCAGTGGGTGATGAGATCAGCATATCCCCAAGAAATCATGTTAGCAGGATGATACCACGTGGTATCATCTTGATGGATTTACATATCATAACCACATATATAATTATAATACCTCATGGCTAACATATTAGTAGGATAATGCCACATGGCATCATCCTTGTGATCCACTAGCCCAGATATCTATATAGTGCAAAGTATTTCAATAGGCCTTAGGCTATCATGTTAATGTAATGACACCACATAGTGAAATAATATTGATCCATAGTCCCATGTTGGTCCATACCACTTTGTAGATCCTAAAATCTCCAGATGAGTGAGATTGTATCATGTGGTAAAATATCATGTCACCACAACAAAGAATAGTCAACATTATACAAAGACTTGAGGAAACAACAAAAAAATAGTGCATAGTTGCGTAGAGAGGGCCCTAAAAGTAAAGGACATGATGGCTACATATCCATCAAGTTACTAGCTTAAAATTGACAACATTTCTGGCCGTCAAAGCTATCAAATCCTGAGGTATGACTGTGCATTTGAGCTAATAAGCATAGTCAAGTTGTAACTAGTTTATCACCAACTAGAGGACTCTAAAGCAACCTATTTTAGTCCATTAAAGAATTAATTTGATCATAGTGATATTTTTGATTGATCTATGGATGGCCACTTCATTTAATTCACCCATAGAATTAAATATGGAAGTCTGTACAGAGAATGGTGGATTGACAATTCCAAGAATATTCTAAAATTAATTCACCATAAATATTCAAATTAAATATCTATCTAACCCTAAATTAAATTAAATATAATCATTATTGTGATAGTCATCATGTGGCCTACATAATAAAAGGTGCCCAAAAGGGACAATAAGTAATAAAGACAAATTTATACCTTAAAGAGGCATGGTTATAGAATTTGTTAATCATGATCCATCTAGGAAATCTGACAAGATCCCAAATGCATTCCTCAATTAAAAATGAATACTTTTAATTGACCCATTAGTGAGCTAAGTTGGTAATAATTAGAAGGGATCTCCCCCTTTATGTATATATTGAGCTCTGAAGGCCTTTCAAAAGTCTAGCTCTTTGTGAATTGTAAGAGAGACATAGAGAGACTATACCCATTTATTTTCCTACACTTTACTACTTTCTAGAACAATTTATCCCTTTATCTTGTTTTAGTCTTATTTTAAAGGTGTCCCTAACAATTAGATGATTTATGAATCCCATACCCTACTAATCAAAAGGAAAATTTTGATAATTTATAGATTGTTGAGATTGTGTAGTCATTTCTTACACTTTTTTATGGTAGTCATGTCTTTCCTTCTCACAGTCAAAATCCCTAGGATATTGCACCATCTTTAGTTAGAATTGTGTTAGGTATATATCAACTAAAGATTTGTTTTATTGGATTCACTTATACATATAGTTATAGATTCACGTATGTTTGTAGCAGATGTTTTATCTCTTTATCCCTAATCTTTTACACTTTTATTATGATCAAGTTTAATCTAGGAACAAAAATAATCTAAATTTAACTTTTTGTCTTGATAGATATCTTATGTTTAGTTTATATTCATTATTTCATCCATTAACATGGTAAATTATCAAATAAATCAATCATTATTATTCATATAAATCTATTGAAGTTTTATTTCCATTAAAGGGTGAACCCTGCTATAAAATTTGAGTGAAGCACATAGCCTCTCTCTATGAATGTCTTATCCAAAGATAAAACCATATCTCAAATCATTAAAATAAGCCCCTTATATGCAAAATTTTTGCGTCATCCAACTTAGTGAAGACTAGCATACCAAGACCTAATACATTTAGAACTTGGGGGGGAGTATTTTCTTCTTGGGATCGTCATCTTTTTAGGAGATAAAAGGGTTAACAACCCTTTTTCCTAATTATTGGCTTGTTTTAAGATACACATCAACATGTTATAGTGCTATAAGAAGGGTTACAACTGGAGTGTATACTGAGATTTGTTATTTTGATTGATTAATATAGTAGATTCCCTTTGTGTTTTCTCTAATCCTATTTTTTGCCAATAAACCAATCAATAGTATCCAATAAATATCCTAAACCAAGAGAATAACCTATCCTTCCACCATATTATCCTATTATAAATAGGGTTCTAATGGATAAAATTAATAATATAATCCATCCCTTAAATGAACCTCTTAAGAACCTCAACATGCCTTCTCAAGAAGTCACTATTTAATGCATGTTGTAGGTGCTTTACAAGATAAATTACATCACTTATCCTTAGAGAGTAATGCATATAATATGTGGGTTGACTCTAATATGGTAAATTTTAATCCTATTATGCACAAAATTTTGTATGGACCTTTACCCCTCAACTTCTAAATACCTCAATTTTCTACATTTGGTCAAAGTGGGGACCCTTACCTACATCTTAGAGATTTTTGAGAAACCATCAGTGGCTACAATAGTATATGCATTTTATTACAATTATTTCTTAAAAATATAGTAGGATGTGCACTTGGTTTCATTCCTTCCCTATCAGATACTTGAATACCTATATAAAACTATATGAATATTTATTAATACAATATATTCAAAATAAGGGACTTGGGGCCACTTATGAACGATTACCTACTATAAATCAAGGAAAATTTGAGAAATTTTGTGATTATATTCTAAGATTAAAGACTTGTATGAGTCAACTAATTTATCAACCAACTGATTTATAAGTCTAAAATATTTTTTTGAGGTCTTGTTTATCCATTGAAAGTGAAGTTAATTTATCATACCTATGAGTCATTTTTAGCTCATTGTTATGAAACCTTAACATTAGATGAAGAGGAAGAATCGGGTCAATATCAAATAATATGGATGGTGATATTGAAGATAAACATAATGATTTCCAAGAATCTAATGTCAACACACATTTTCCCAATAAATTGAAAAAGTTAAATTACAAAATATCTTCTCAAAATGCATGCACTAAAGAACTCCCTAATAAAAAGGCACACCTTGGTTTTCATAATCCAGTGCATAATGTTGAATATAGCTTATAACAATTCAAAGTCCTACATATTGTCAAATAATCCCTTCCAAAATTTATTAATCATACTTATTCCTCTACATAAAATAAGTCATAACCACTCAAATTTTATTTTAATGATTTCCCACATAATATTTTAAATGCACTACTGGAAAAAAGGTTATTTAAACTATGCCATAATTACTATCACCCTCCTCATTTATTTATAAAAAAATAATGTTCAACCATTTTGTATTTATCATGGCATTAATGGACATCATGATAATGATTGTTATTATTACAATAAAATCTAAAAGAACTTTCAAATAAACAAATTATCTCATTTAAAAAAAATGATAATATGTTAATCAAGTGTTCATATTTGTCTTCAAAATAACCAAATTTTAAACATAAGATTTATAAAAAATATCCACTACAAGATATAATGGTTTCAAAGGATTTTATTAATGACAAACAATAGGCTAACGATACCATTGATAGTTCTTAAATTAATAATATAAACAATAAACAAACATTAACATAAGAGTTTTCTAAGGTACAAAAATTGTAAAATACAAATATGACTACTAAATTACCTACAAAAGTATGGATTCTTATGTCAAATTAGTTGAAAATAGATCTTAAGGAAATGCATATACATAATGAACCAGCTATTACATTATTATCAACATAATAATAACTTAATATTACTCATTCATTTTCCCATCAAGTTGGAAATTTAATTAATGTTTAATGCTCAAAATTTAAAAAAAAGAGATAAAATGAACTAGTTCTAAGTCTATAAATTCATACCAACATAACACAATTCAATCATACACATAAAATAAATTGTCAAATATATATTAATATCCTAAATTTTGAGCATTCATTTAGCCCTTGTCTTTATTTTCACTTTGGGTACCCACCCTCTTGATTTTCAAATCAATTTGAATAATCCAAATTGACTATCTTACAGTGCTTTCAATATCCATTATTTATGTTAATCCACTTTATTACTATGGAATATCTATCATGTTATGACTTCCTTTTCACTTACATGATCACATCTATCTACTCCTACATTTTCTATCACCACACATAGTCTCTTACCCATTGGGGGTATGTGCATTATTATCTATATCAATCATTTGTGTCATATTGATATGACTCTTTTGCACATAAATTGGGGGCATATTACTTTCATTCCTTCTTGTTAAACTATGCTCTATCACCTTTTTGTGGATTATTTGAGTCCCTCCCATTTATTTAATTTTTGAAGCCTTGCTTCTTACTACTTCTCAAATCTTTTAAATTTTCAAATATGTAAAAAAATTAAAAAAAAACATATATATCAAAAGTTTAAAAAATCATAAAATTCAAAAATCAATCCCTCCAACCATTTTTAAATGTTACTAGATTACTTATTTACATATGTTTTTAATTACATGTTAATTATAAGGCATATTTAAAATTTAAATACATATTTATTTTCATGAGGTATGTAAGTGTAATACAGGGCATACTATCACATGGTTTTGTTGATGTTGAGCTTCCCTTTTTACTCAGTAACCTTGCTTAGTTAGGGGAATCTCTTCATTCTACATGAACACTTCAACACATTGTATCTATCCACAACCTCTCTACCATGTTGAGCTATATATCACATACAAAATTATAATCACAAACAAGAAGGAAATAAATAGATGAAGATACCATACAAGTAAGAACATGTATATTTTTCATATTTTATACTATGATACATATCATGCAAATTTTGCTTATATGCCTCAATGTTATATCTATCTAAAATATTTTTCATATGTAATTCAATACTATTATGCAATATAATTCACATGTTCATATGCTACTACATGATTATACCTTTCACATATTTTAGAATTTATCTTTTTTAGATGAGTTAATTGTAGGATATGTCCCTCATCTCAAAAGGGGGGCATCAAAATGGGCTTTAATTGAGAATTCAAGTCCTCATGAGTAACAAATTTTAGATGATAGTATATAATTTTTGGAACATAGTATGGTTTGCAATTTTTAGATTGTGGGGGAATATGACATGCATGTGCACTCATTTATACAATTACTTTAATACATATTCATACATGCTTTATGCATATGCATGGGCATGTGTAAAATAATTACAAGCTATAAGTTTCAAAAATTTTACAAGTGTAATTGGTATGTATATTAATACAATAAAGATATGGGGGCATGATATTCATTCATGCTCATATTTCTACATTAAAAATTTCAAATATCTCTTCTTCAACTTTCAAAAGTTTCAAAGGTGCAAAGTTTCAAATTGTATCTAGATTCATCATAATGATGTGATTTATATCATTTTGCAATTGATCCACATAAAAGTATATTCAAATTCAACATCTATGATTACACTTTGACAAGCCACATTTAGTTTTTCTATTGTAGTGAGCCACATTTAGTGGTTCTATTATAGTGAGCCACATTTTATGATTCCACTTCTTTGATTATTTTAAAAACTACTCTACATATTTTGATGAGAGTTAGAGCATAAAATATTTCCAACTCGAGTGATTTCATTGGTTTTCAAATTGAGACTTGATCACTAGAGGTTCAACATTTTTTCAAGTGCCTCAACAAGGGGGCATGCACACTTCTCAACTTTCAAGATACTAAGCAATTATATTGCATACTTTTTCATGTGTATTATTTCCTTGATCTCTTTTCACTAGTGTGCCCTTGTCCCAAGAACTCTAACAGTCACGTTTTAAATTTGAGACACTCTATATCATCCCTCCCATGATTTTATAAAAGTTGGTTAATTGAAATATTTTTAAATTTCTACTATATAAGCACATCAAAGTTACTCAATACACAACTTGAAATACCTTATAAAAAGCATTGTATAATGAGCAAAAGAACACTAACGTTTCCAATTCAAATTCTAATTTATTATAGTAGTCATAGGCCAAGTTTTAATTTATTTAATTTCAACTTAAGGGTATTCATTGTAAATCATTCAAGTTAATTTACTAGTTTCATCCATATAACATATATAAAGATTCACATATTCACCCTAAGAGGGAGAACTACATTGGCATGAGCCCCTTTTGGGTTATGTAGGCAACATTAAGATTATGCAGGGGTTTTTTAGGATAGCTCTGCTATTTCCCTTCTCTAATTTACCACTTTTAGCATTTAGTTTATGTGTAGGAATAAGTTTTTGATATTATAGGGACTTTCACATGTCAAATTAGCATCTAAAATCTATCAACAAACCCTCTCATACAACCACATGCACCCAAATAGGAAAATAAAATGTACAGTCAACTTAGACACTACCATAGTCAAAGGATAAGGCCATAGTGTAACCCTATGCTCTTATTGTGCTCATTCCTATTTCATTGATTTTTTTATTTCGAGTGTAAGGCAATTTATAGATATTTTTAGTCAGTTTATCGATAATGATCAACGTCAATCAGATTCAAGATAGGTTTGTGCATTTCATTATTTATTACTATTTATATCTCATTTTAAATTTTGTATTTTGTTGTATTTTGCATTTATATTATGTATATTATGTAATCTAAATCAATATTTCAATAGTTTAGTGTTTATTTCATTTTTTTCGGTAAATCAAAATCAACATTAAACACATTGTTCCTATCCTAGGAAAACTTATAGTGTGATATTCGAGTAGTAACATATAGATGTGTGAAATTAGGATTAAATATAAAAATGAATATATTTATATAAGATTAAGATGAATTTTCATGCCTTAAAGACAAAATAAATACTAATTGGGATAAGCCTTAAAGATAATCAATTATACATAAGTGTAGCAAATATGAAAAAATAGGGAATAAATACTATGTAAAGGGGTCTTCTACCAAGATTATTTGTTTACATAAATCCTCCACTTTGACCTACATATGTGAGTGAACATTTTATGTGTTAAATATTAAAGATAAATAATTAAATAGAAGCCATTCACTTACTTAGGGAAGGATGGAATGACTAAATGATGTTCCAGATAGGTGTTATCCGCATTGGTTTTCTAACATACCAATTAATAAAAGTAGTCAATGTTGTAATAATGAAAATTTGTAATTTAAATGAGTTTATGAATTAATAAACTTTATTTATATCAAACCAATTTTTTCATAATTTAAAAAATAATGCCTACTATTCTAATTATTACACTTTAAAAATCTTTTGACAAGTGTTAAACATAGCCATCACTTTTGTGGGAGTTTTGTGAACCCAACATAGTTATTGATAAAGGAAGAAGATAAATTTTTATCCAAGTGGAGATATGCAAAAAAATATTAAGCAGCCTTCACATAATATCATTATAAAAATGGTTTAATGTATGCCCCCTTTTGAGGTGAGGGATTGAATAAAATATGTGTGAAATCATTCATCTCAAAAGAATACAACCACCATGTGTAATAATATATAGCCAATTCCATTGAAAATTTACATGAAACACATATAATTAACATATAATATCACATATAAAGATCCCTAGTATGATATATACACATACACACACACACACACACACACACACACACACACACACACACACACACACACACACACACACACACACGTGTGTGTGTGTGTGTGTGTGTGTGTGTGTGTGTGTGTGTGTGTGTGTGTGTGTGTGTGTGTGTGTGTGTGTGTGTGTGTGTGTGTGTGTGTGTGTGTGTGTGTGTGTGTGTGTGTACACATATACATATGTATATATGTGTGTATATATACATACATGTGTGTGTGTGTGTGTACACATATACATATGTATATATGTGTGTATATATACATACATGTGTGTGTGTGTGTGTGTGTGTGTTTGCAACTAGTCATTCCCCAAGTGTCATGTCTCGTAGGATAGATAATATTATGTAAATATAAATTCAAAATATACTACTCTAGTGAGTATGAATTTCATATTGCATAGGAAATATAACATCATGTAAATCTCAATAAAAAAGGGTACCATATTATTATGTATTAAATATGCCCCTTGTAGGGCTAGATATATTAATGAGAAACCCACACAAGTAGTGTGTCCACATAGATGCATGGTAAATACCATGCAAATATAGGAACTAAGTATGTATATTGTAATATATGTGCATGATATAGATCATTAAACTAAACATAATATAATAATACTCATGATAAGTATCATGGAAACAAGCTTAATATATCACAATATATTGCACCAAGGTAGTACTACACATTTTAGTAATCCAACACACAAGGGTGGGACTCACAAGACATAAAATAAAAAGAGGATAATTTAGATACTTTAAAATGTGTATAAACATGCACAATCATATAATAAACATGCAAGAAAGTAACTACACACAACCCACAATGTAGCCATTTCAATGTAACAATCATAAGTAGCCAAGCATTGTAATATTTATATAACACACAAGATCTTGGTACTATAAAGATATGTATAATATATGTAAATTATCTCAATATGATAAATGTATAATAATATATATCATCATGCAAAAAAATTGTATAGATATACCCCTAAGATATGAATTGCCACCAATGTATAATGCCCCAAGGGTAAAGACAAAAAAATAGTTGCATAGCATCTAAAAGTATGGTATCATATGTAACATGTATATCTTCATAAGAATCACAAGAGTTATGTGTGTAAAGAAATTATATTAAAACCTATAGCATAGTAAATATGTAGTCAATGATGAATTAATATTTTGTATTTTATAATTTTTTTAATTTTTTATAAATTTATATAAGATGATAGACAATGAAGAGAATAATACATAAGGGCATACCCAAGCAAGGATCAAATAATCAAAATAGAATCCAAAGGGTATAAATAGGCACAATAATATGAGGAGGATTCCAATAAACCTACAACTTCCCTTAAAACTCAATGCATCATAGGATAAAAGGTATTGATTTATATGTTATCATCATTAGGAATTTGAGGCAAATACTATGAATAAGATATATAATAAAATGAGCTGAGCTAATACAACATAGAAATCAACTTAAACCAAGTAGCTAGAATAATGTCAATTAAAATAAGAGATATGTTCCAAGGTGTCAAATATATAAGACAAAAGAATGCAATCAAAACACTACTGAGGAAAGCACATGGAATGCATGACATATACAATAAATAGTTTATGTAAGGTAAGAAGGGTATAATACAATAAATATATATCAATTAATATCAATATGTGGTCTAGTAGGGCTAACCAATAATCTATTTTATATCATCAAATGACTCAATATAAGAGTTTGGTATGTCAATCAATGTATCTATAAAAGTCTCAACATGTGAAATAATTATCATTTTGCTCTATAAGAGTATGTGTATAATGGGCTCGAGGAGTTATACTCTATATAAGAATATAACATGGTAAAAAAAAATTCATATGTTACATATCAATCCTATTACATGTATGAATAGATGATGTATATCTTAGAGGTGTAATTATAGGAATCTGAGCTATAGGAGATCCTACACGAGATGACAATGTTTTAATCTCAATTATAGTGGGTACCATATAGTATGGTGATTGAATAGATGCAAGGATCATGTGAGTGTAAATTATTTTTTCATTTTAAGGTGCACTAAGCGGTTAAACATGTGATCTATGAGGTAGAATAAGTCTTTGATAAGTTATGTCATGAATGGTATGTAATTTTTTATTAAACACAAACTTAAAAATATTGTGTAGTGAATAAGGTATCACATTTGATTAAGTCAAGGTAATCTAAGGATTAAATTGCACTATCCTATATTAAATATAACATATAACCAAACTAGAACTATTTGAGGACTAAATGCAACTAGAATAGTAATACCACCTAAGGTTGTGCATGCATGGCCATCATAACTACATAGTATCATATTTTCACCAATTAAATATCTCTAACTATAACCCTGACTAGATAAGAATGACATCAAAATGAGGTTTTTTCTAGAACCATTCTCAATCATAATTCCATGTTTGATATAATCATGATAGTAAAAAAAATATGTATGTATATAGGACCATTTTTTGATCCATCATTAGGTATCTCATGGTCATGAAATGTAATATAAGGTCCTTGATTTTGAGAACTCAAAACTAGACCAATATAGTTGTCAATCTCATGTTCAAGTAGAATAATATAATGACGTATATATCAACATATACACATTATTTTACTTTGGAGAATTTTGGTTTAGTAATGGATTACTAAATGTGTGCAAGTGTTATTTTGGCTTTGCAATAGATTCACTCAATGTATAATTATTCACATCAATTATTATGTTTTTTTATCAATTAGATCTTGGATCTTATGTTGTAATTTGAAACATCAATTAGTTTTATGTCCTAAAGCTCTATGATATTCAAAAAATTAATTTAGATCATATCATGTTGGTAATGCTCAATTTATATCTAACTGAAATAGTTTTGGCAAATAAATCACATTATTTGAGTAAATTCTTTGATTTTTGGTGAGGTGAATATGTTAGTGTTGTAAATTATTTCCTTTGCTTAGAATAAAGAAATATAATATTATAATTTGGTTATGCAAATACATGTATTGTCTTGGCCTTATTGTTAGCTTAGAAATTTGGTGTATCATTAGACTTAGTTTTTAAATTTTTTTCCCCCTGATATTTATATGTAATAGATGTAGAATAAATATATGTTTACTTTAACATATTAACATCCATATTTTTCACCTCAATTTTTCATATCACATGAAAAAAATCATTAAATGAATCATACATGTTGAATAATACTTTGTTTTTGAACAAGTTGAGCAAATTATTTTAGAACATATTTTTAAGTTCACTACCAAGGAGTTGATGTGAAATTTTGGTAAGCATGGTCTCAAATTTAATCACAGTAAAAAAATGTGTTCATTAGGTCTTTTTTTGATTTTAAAAAATTGATCAAAGGTTCCTTTTGACTAATGTTTATCAAAAACTACACTAAGAAGAGGTCAATTAAATCATGTAATATATGTACATATCCCACATGTAAGGAATACAAAAAATCTAGCATATATGCTTTGAGAATCCTAGGATATAACTTGGTAATAAGTAATTAATCATACTAAGAACAATAAAATATTTAAATAAATATTTGATATGATCATATAGATCCCCATTACCACTAATTTTTTTAATATTAGGCACTTAGAATGAAAGAGACAAGGGGTGAAAAATAAATTATTGAGCCAAAATGTTGTGTAATATGTAACCACATGGCTAGGTATACTAGATGTTTGAGACAATTGTGAAATTTGCATTCTTATATCATTGAATTATTATTACACTACCAAATCAATAGATGCACCACTAGGTGTATGATTAACATTGACATGTGTATGTTTAGGTGAATTTAAAATATTTTCATTAGTATGTGAGTCATGATAGGTTTTGTGACTATATCTATGACAAAAATATTAAATATATGAATTTTTTGAATGCATATTGGTCTTTAGATTAGTACATGGAACCATAGAACTATAGGAATAGAATAATCAACCTAATGGGGTATTCTAGTACTAGGTAGAGACTTAGGAATATTAGTATCATGAGGGTTACTATCCTTACCACTTTATGTATAAGGAGTATAACTATCCAATGGAGGTTTATTAGGTAAAGGATCCTTATTCCTAAGCTTTTATTGTGGTACTTTCAATTTTTGTAATAGATACTTTACATTTATAGGTTTTGATCAATCACAACTCTAAAGCGAATAAGGGTTTCAACTATAAGTGGATCAAAATTTAAACATATTTGGTATCATCATAAATTTTAGTGGTACTATCATATCAAAAGGAGGTAATAAGGAATACTCTATCAATAATAGATTAGTTATTAGCACCAATGTCAACCATATAAGGATTAATATCACAAGTATTAGCCATGGTCAATGAATTTATACAATCAAGATATAAAATTTTCAAAACAAATTTGAAATAAGAGATACAAACCATAGGTAATCACCAAAATATATAGGAACAAAGGTGTGGATTTAACCTTATAGGGTTTAACTATGTAAATTATATGTTTATATTAAAGGGATGAGATGTCCAAATCATTTAGATAAATTATAATAATTAAGCACTGATCTGTTATGGCATTTTGACATTATCTAACTTTATAAAAATATAAATAAATAGGCATTAATATAGACTTATCTAAAAATTGATTGTCAAGGATTATCTATATTATAAAAACTAAGTTCTAGATAGTTATGAGTGTTGTCAATAGGATTCTAGAGTCTGTTTACTCACTGGACAATAACACCCCATATGGGTTGAAGCATCATGTTGTTGTATTGTCCTCAAAGTGGTGGTAGTTTACCCTATATAAAAATGTTCTTGTTTTATGGGATCATCTATGCTTGTGTTTTTAGGTCTTGTTTCTACATGCATGAAACCTAGAGATCTATTTTATACTTCAAAAACCTGATTTAGTATGAAACCCTAATCCTCTTTGCAAGTATGGCATGAGAAATAATTGTTTGTTTATTAGTAGGGTAGGATAGACATCCTCAACACCCCACTATGAAGAGATTTGCCTACATACCAATATTCTAAAGAGGGATCAAGCTCGATGTAGTTCTCCCACCTAGTGCTTGATGTAAGTGTAAGTGAATGCTAGAATGAGAGTGGACTTGGATGCCTTGAATGTGCTTGATATTTTAAATATTTAAAAAATAGGCATAGGGTCTATATAGATGGTAGTATGCATAAGTAGGGTAGAATAGGGATCAAATACATTAATTTTTCTTAACTTGTATTTGGTTTGAATGTTCTTTTGCACCTATTTTCCATATAGTAAATATAGGTCAATTAGACTTTTATTTATAGAGTTTTATAGCTTGTGTAGATAATAAAATATGCTTAGGCCAACCTTAGGATGGGAATTTTTTTGAAAAATTATCTATTGGGAAGATCTAAGGCTAAAGATAATATCTCCTAGTTGGGGACACTAGTGCCATGTGGCTGAAGTGTCCCAAATGTGGTGCTAATGTCTACTTGGTAGATTGCTAAGCAATTTGGGTTTAGATCTAAGAAGATAGCTTTAGTACTATGTTTTGGATAATTGTAGGTGAATGTGGTTTACATAATGACTATAAAAGTGTGTCTAAGGCTCTAGGATAGGTCTAGGGATAATATAGGAATAAGGTAACTTAAGCGACACTCTTAACATCCAATTACCACTTTTAGGTGATTACATTTGGCCCCCCTTTATGCTAGTAATGTAGCAAAGTGAAATGACTAGTATAAAGTTAAAAGAATCATACCTAGACTTACCTTGGAAGTGAAGCAAATGTAGCTAAGTTTAGATATGCAAATCTAGGTTTTCATATGTGAAACATGACCCAAAGAATATGTACTGCAATGAAACATGTAAAAATCAATCCTTACTTAAGAGATGATCAAAATAAAAAGACTATGCTGAAATAAAGTAATTGATTAAAGCTGAATAAAGATAGAGGAATAATGAATACACCTTGTTGGGTATGCAATCTAATACATAAACCTAGTGACAACATATATGTGTGAGTGTACATAATGAACATATCATTTAATAGTTTGGACTAAGTTTATGGCTTGTTTAATCCTCATATGGGTGACTCAAGAACTCAATTTAGTTTTCACTCCATCATTTCCCACCCCTACTTGATGGATCCTAATATCTATGAATAGCTTGGATAAGATTTTAATTATGTCTAATCCTCTTGTTTGGGTGACTCAAGAGCTAAAGTAGGCAAAAAATCCATCATTTCCCACCCATGTGAAGTAGATGCATTTGAAAATAAACTATGCAAAGTGATGAAAGTATCTAAATGATTAAATATAACTATGTATGTTAGCTCCATGGCCACTTGGGTATATTAGGTAGCTCTAAACCATTCGAGAATGTCAACCACTATAGATGGAGTAAGGCATGAATTTGGTGACAACTTGTAATGTGATAGCAAGTGAATATAGCATAGAGAATGACATGGAAATTTCCATCCCATCTGATTAATCTATGTGTAGATGAGTATATGAAAACTATGTGTCATGCACATGCCCCAAATTTGGTATTAGAGTATACTGAATCTAAATTGAGTATGTAATAACTAAATCTATGTAGCTAAACTGAATGTGGGAGTGATCATAACACATATGATGCCACCAAATTTGAGTAATTGGTATGAAATTTGATCTGAAATGATTGTATCTAATCAAAATCTAAACATAACTCTCAAACCTATGACTATATCTATAAAAATATTTATTATACTTGATGTATTAGTTTGAATGATCTAGACTATCTTGAAGTTGGGGTTAATGTATAATAGTACC
The DNA here is from genome assembly GCA_037957365.1 of Torreya grandis. Taxonomy (NCBI): domain Eukaryota; kingdom Viridiplantae; phylum Streptophyta; class Pinopsida; order Cupressales; family Taxaceae; genus Torreya; species Torreya grandis. The sequence goes on along the minus strand of JARHVA010001755.1, from coordinate 1,880,430 downwards.
TTGTAGTGTAAAGTAGTAAATTGTGGCTTTAGTGTCACAATATGGGTACTAATGTCTATTTGGTCTAATTTTTGAGTGATCTAAACTGATTTATGAGTCTATATTCTAGTTTGTGTTTGCCCTAAGTATGATTTATGAAATTGAGTATGTGTGTTGAAATGTATTTATGAATAATAATGTAAGATCCTAATCTTTGTGAAAAACCCCTATCAATTCCCCTTGTTTTGAGGGCAGTTTTGAAATATGTGTAAGAACTTCCCTCTAAAGAAGTAGCTATGTAAAATGTGTTAGCCAAAGCATGTGCATGATATTTCAAAACAATATACAAACATAACATCAGAATGTAAATAAATATGAGTATAAGTAGGTAATGTAAGATGTATTTTGTGATCTAGCATTGCATAATGGTGGCAAGATAGATGTAATCAATGTGTATAATAACAAATATGAGTAACTACCTAGGGGATGGAGCATGATGTCTATTATGACAAGTAATTAGGAAGGGTAACTACATGATATCTATCATGGCATAAAAAATTGGTGTGTGTATAACAATCAAATATAAGTGTCATGGTGTAGAATCATACAAGTGAGCATACGTAAAACCACATGAGGTATGTTAAAGATAGGCCAAGGGAAAATAATACAAGGGACATGGGAACATGTCACTAAATCTAAGAATGAAGACATACAAGGACATGTTCAAATGTCCAAATAGGCAAGAAATAAAAGGCACACAAAGGGACATGGGCACATGTCCAAGGCATACAAATAGAGAAGTGGTATAGATCCAAAGAAAAATGGCATATTAAAATGCCCTTAAAGATGGAATAATCATAGGAACATAATCAAGTCTAATCTAAGAAAACTAGAAATGAAAGCATGTATAAATGTGTAGTACAAATTTATGTAGATGATAGGATGCATATATACTGAGTCTAACTAGTGATAGTTGGCAAAAAATCTGAGCAATGAGGGGAAATGATTAATATCAAGATAAATCAATGCATAAATTGGAATTTATAGTGTGTAAAGATAGAACATGGTAGTGTAAATGTGTATGAGATGCCCCCAAGTGGGTAGATGTTTCAAATGTATAAACCTAGATTAGTGTAAATGCCCCTAATAGGTAGATGATAGCTAGTCTGGATTAGTGTAGTGGACTGAAATCCTATTTGGAATCTAAAATCACTTGACAAGAATAAATGAAACATATGTGTTTGATAAAACCAACTATACTAAGATATCTAACAATATGTAATATCTTTCAAGTAGTAGAAATGTAAACATAATAATGCATACAATCTATAAATTTTGTATTTTCAAAATATTTGAATGTTTTTTATATTTTAATGTGTTATATATATATATATATATATATATATATTTTTTTGAGCATAATCTATGTACAAGAAAATGAAAATAAACTATGTACAATGAGTGAGAGAGAGAAGGAAGCACATACAAGGTTAAGAACTATACTAACCAATGAGTCTCATTAGAGACTCACTATCACTGTGGCCTATGTCAAAAATAGGAATGGTAATCTCTCATGCAATGTGATTGCTATGATGTAGTTGAATGTTGTTATAGTATAAATTTGAGTATTTTTCATCATCAAAATCATAATATTATTCAATATCAAAATCTTAATAACCTAGAATAATAAAGGGAATTACCTCATATTGTGGAGTTGACCTTTTTGAGTTGTGCTTTGGAAGATTGATTACGATTTTTCCCTTTGAAACTATGCTTATTGTAGACATATTTTGTTGTGGAGGCTCTTTTACTAAAAAACCTATTTTGAGAATGTTTGTTTATGTAGTATGATTTTGAATTTGTAACTGATGATTTTGATCTTTTTGTAACATTTCCTATGTATCTAGATGTTTTTCCTTTATAAATTGTATCTATGAATGATGTGCCTTAGGATTTTTGATAACTCCCAAACCTTGTTGACCAATATTATTGATTGCTAGAATAGGAGAACTGATGCCTTGGCCTATTTTCCCAAATCTTGACCATGATAATCATACTATTATAGATACTTTTTACCAACCCCATACCACATTGAATGTTTTGAATCATTTTGGAGAGGTATATTTTTTTGATTTATCTATGATTTTTGTGTTATTTATTGATATGATTGTGCTTTATGAACCTTGTGTTGTTCTGAGTTATACTTTGGTAACCATTTTTGTACTATTTCTAAATTTGACACTTTTTGAATTGGTATATGTGTCATTGTATGTTATGGGGATGATGTGTCACTGTGTGAGTCATCTATATCCATTATCTTTTGTATTTTATTTTTTAGTGATAAACATGAATTAGTGAGGTGCCCTTGTATTTTATGATATGCACAAAAATATCTGGATCTCCTCATTGGGTGTAGAGGATGTATGTTGGTCAAACTAACTTTAATCATTTACATTAGTGTCTTACTTGGAATCTTATTTAACTTTTGAATGATTTTTTTAATCACTAGTTATAGATGTACTTTATTATGATTTCATGTTTTGATCTGTAATATTATTTACCACAAATTGACTAGTTGAAGATGTATAAACATGATTTACATTATTGTGCCCTGGAGGCATTTGTCTTGTAATTTGTTTTCATAATATTGTAATCTTTTCATGTAGTAACTGATTTTGATTTTTTAAACTTGTAATTATCTTTATCATATTGATAAGTTGATCACATAGAGTTTCACAAGTGAAAAACGTAGTAATTTTTGTTTCAACATGTAGGCACACACCCTATAGGGAAGAGGTGTGAATAGGTTAAGTAGGTGTATTAGAGATAATGTTATATGCTAATTCATCTCATGTAGGAATGATAACATGGACCTAGTTAAAGGGAAAGTATCTATCACCCTTATGGAGATGAGGAAGAGAAGGATATTCTTTCATGTGTATAAGATATGACATTGAATCTTGAAGCATAGTAGTTAGCTTATGTGTTAAATCATCTATGTGTGTACATATTTGCTTGTTAATGGATTTCCATATAGGATAAATATAATATATTATGAGATATGACATATATTTAAATTGATATAAAGCATCATCTATACATGTGTTTATGTCTTTTATGAGTTCATTTTGAATTAAAGGAAACAAACATGTAAATGAAAGTATTAGACTTTGCAATAAAAATTGATCGATTTCTTGTCAATATGATCATGATTATATGAATTAGAAGATATATGAATCTAAAATCTGAGTTGTGGAAATAAAATTTGAATATAAATAGAAAATGATATAACCCCTAATTGTTCATAGGGTTAGGGTTTTTTAAATCTAGGGTTTCTTTGAAATAAATTTAAATTAGATTTAAATAAAGGAAACCCTAATATGAAATTGATTTAATTAGCTAATTTGTCTAAAAAAATCAAAAAATTATAAGGATGTAGCCCTAATTTATTTTTAAAAAATTAGATTAATGCAAACTAGGGTTTGAAGCAATATTCAAAGTAAGTCAAGTTCACCAAATGATTAAACCTTTTAGGGTTTTAACTATGTAAATCTTATGTTTAGATTAAAGGGATGAGATGTATAAATCAATTAAATAAATTTAAATAATTAATAACTAATTTTTTATGGCATTTTTATATTCTTTGACTTTCTAAAAATATCAATAAATAGGCATTAATATAGACTTATCTAAAAAGTGACTATCACAGATGATTTAGGTTTTGAAAACTAAGTTATGGACAGTTCTGAGTGTCATCAACAAGATTCTAGAGTCTATTTGCTCACTAGACAATAGCACCCCATATGGATAGCATCACCAAATTATTGTAGTGTCCTCAAAGTGGCAGAAATGTCCCCTTTTGAAGACTATTCTTATTTTTTGGGAGCACTTGCACCTATGTTTTTAGGTCTTGTTTCTATGCGCATGAAACCTAAATCTCTATGTTGTGTGTGGAAAACCTAATTTCATGTAAAAATCCTAATCTTCCTTGCAAGTATGACATGAGAAATAATTGTGTGTTTATTAGTAAGATAGGATAGACATCCTCAACACCTTGTTGTGAAGAGAGTTACCTACATACCAATACTCTGAAGAGGGATCAATCCTGATATCATTATCCCACCTAGTGCTTGATGCAAGTATAATTAAATGCTAGAATGAGAGTGGACTTTGATGTATTGAATGTGCTTAAAGTTTGAAATCTTTGAAAACTAGGTTTAGGGTTGTTATAGATGGTAGTATGTATAATTAGGGAAGAATAGTGATCTATTTAGATCTATGTACCATTCCATTTTGAAAGTCTTCAATTTCTAGTTGAACCACTTGCACATCAAATAATTCATCGAGAGCTTTCAGGTGCTTCTTCCAAAATGCAAAATGGAGTTCGAATACTCGAGATATAGCTTGCTAAAGTTTTCTTGAAATAGGGAAATAAAGAATGTCAAAAAGTGATGTGGTATTGCTCAAATATTCCAAGTGGTCCAATAATCATTTAACATGTGGCAATATGAATTTATGCAAAAAAAATTGGTTTGGTGATTGGTTTGTTAATAGCCTTCGGTCTTTGATAGGTGGTCATATGAGGATCCATGGGCCCCACTATTTGCTCATTGGGGGCCCTTAGTGAGGGTCAACACACTCTTGTGAAGGGGTGCCTTAACCTCCTAATCTTCATATATTAATGTTTATTAAATTTTATTTAAACCACAAAGTTTGCTCAAACCCCACCCATGTGGGATAATGGTTTTACACTTTGTAATAAGAATCCTCATACCAACACATGGTAGAGCCACAAACCATCAAGCTAAGCTTCCATGCCATCCACCTTCACCACATAAAGACCACATCCTACCCAAGGAATCTCTAATGGTGGCCTAAGTTAGGCATCTTGCTAAGCCTTGCACCTAAATCTCCTTCAAAAGGGACATCAACATTTCTTAGGGAGGCCACATACCTATAAAAGGTATGCAATCCCTTCTCCCACAGCAAATGTGGGATAAAGGGATAAGACCAAAGTGCCAAAGGGAAGGTCAATGCCTTGAACCTTGTACCCTCCAAGTGGAATTAATATAAAGGGAGTGAACTTCTATTTGAAGGGAACATTCAGCCGACTATGTAAAATAATTAATAAGGATAAAAACTTAATTACGCCTTGTACGGCCTTGGGCCACTAAAGACAAGTCTAAGAGATATATTTATAGGTAGGCAGAGACCAAAGAAAGAGAATTGAAGACTTGTATTTAATTTTTAAGCCATTTGTTTCACAAATTAATGGAAATGCTCCTCACTTTAAATGGACCTAGAGACGTAGGCTATTGAAGCCAAACTCCATTATCAATTCATTAGTGATTTCTTCTAATTTTTCTCTACTATATTATAATTTTGATCTTCATTTTAATTCTAGTTTTTCATTTCATTATTAAAAATTAAATGAAAAATTCAAGAAATAGTAGATCTTTTAAATGCAAAAGTGTGTTATTCAATTTTGTGACACTTGCATTTTTAGTTTTTAGATCAGATTTTTGGTATTAGAGCAGTTGTTATTTAACAGTGGTTGCTAGTGTATGTTGACAAGGTCTAAATTCAAAAAGGGTGAAGGAAAGCTTGTAGATTATAATCTGGAGATTGGCTTAAGGCATGCTTTAGGGATGGTCGAAGAAGAGTTAGAATCTGAACAAGCTTTCTGTCGAGCCTTCATGGAGATGAGAATCATGGTTGAGGAACTATACCATGATAAAAAAAGGAAATTCGAGAATTAGAAAGGAATATTCACAAGAATCAAAAGGTAAATAAACTAAAAAACCTTCTTCATTGAATGATGGTAAAAAAATTGTGGAATCTCTCCCTTCCCTAAAATTAGATATTAAGTTTGAATTACCAATGTTTAATGGCGAAGTTAATGCTAACAAGTTGGTTAATTGGGTCAAGTAGATTGAAGTTTATTGCAGGGTCCAAAATATTTTAGGGGATGAGTCAAAAATTCATTTGGCTACTCTTCGTATGGGAGGCACAACTGTCATCTGGTGGGAGAGTAAGTTGAAGGAAGCCAAGCTTCAAAAAGGTAACTCAATTTCTACTTGGAATGAATTTATTGAAGAACTTATAAATAAATTTTATCCTTTAGGCTATATGCAACAAGCCATGATGGATTGGCAAAGTATCAAATAAGGAAGAGGCCAAAATGTTCAAGATTATACACAAGAATTTAGGGAAAAAGATTTACTTTTAAATGTTCCTCTTCACACACAAGAAACACTGCTAAAATATATAGGTGGGATACATAGTTACTTAAGACATATGATTCTTATTTTCAATCCTATTTATTTAGATGCAGTATGTGTACAAGCCACTCATTTAGAGGATAGAGGAAAACAATAAAAAGAATCTTTTCCTAAAGTTAAAAGTAAGCAATCTAATGTTAAGCAATCCAAAGGGGAAATTTCATCAGGAAAGGGTAAACAAAAATCCACTTTTACTATTAAAAAAGAAGGAAAACCATTTTGTAATCATTGTAAGAAAAATCATGATGAGTCTAAGTGTTGGAAACTACACCTTGAGTTAAGACCTAAAAGGTTTCAAAAGAAGGAAAAAGAAGACTAATGCTATGGTTCAGGATTTAGGTTTAGATTTAGGTGATGAAACTAAGATCATAACCATGGGATTACATAATGATTCTTCTCTTTCTAGCACTAAGTCATTAAATGATGCATCTTCTTCTAAAAAAAATTTTGTGCATGTTGATAAGAAAAGAAATGAATAGTTCCACATTAGAGTTGTTTCAAAACATACTAAGATTGATACTCTATTTGATAGTGGTTCACAAGCAAATTTAATTTCTAAAGAGGTTGTTAAGAATTTAAGCTTACAAACCAATCCCCATCCAAAGCCTTATCCACTAGGTTAGGTGTGTGACAATGCAAAGCTACAAGTCTCAAAAAATTGTAGACTGAGGTTTTCCATCACATCCAAGTTCGTAGATGAGGTTGAGTTGGATGTTGTCCCATTGGACATATGTGGGATTATTTTTGGAAGCCCATATCTTTATGATAAAAAAGAAATCTTTTATAGAGAGGAGAATAAGTACTTGTTTGTTAAGGATGGCATTGAATATATAGTCAGAGCACATCACATTAAAACAAGCCTTTCCTTGGTTACAACAAGGAATATGAAAAGACTAGTTAATTCAAGCAAGACTTTTTATCTCATGTTGATTAAGTCTAAGGAAAAAGAATATTCTCAAGATTTGGAAAATTGTGATCCTAAACACAAGAATGAATTGGTTGAAATAATTTCTACTTATAATCATGTATTTCAGGATCCTAAGGGTTTGCCCCCTAAAAGGGGAGTTCAACATGAAATTTAGCTATTGCAGGATTCCCCTCTCCTTAACATTGGCATGTACAGGTTATCAGTGGTGGAAAATGAGGAAATCAAAAAATAGGTAATGGATCTATTGGATAGAGGTATTATTCATCTAAGTTCATCTCTTGTTGGTTCACCAATTATTTTGGTTCCAAAGAAAGATGGCACTTAGCAAATGTGTGTTGATTTGTGTGCTTTAAACAAAATTACTATTAAGAATCATTACCCTCTTCCTCATATTGATGATTTTTTGGATCAATTAAAATATGTTATTTATTTCACTAAGCTATATTTGAGAAGTGGATATTATCAAGTAAGAATTAATGAAGGTGACATGTGGAAAACCACCTTTAACACAAAACAGGGATTATTTGAATGGCTTGTTATGCCTTTCGGGTTGTGTAATGCCCTGGCTACATTCATGAAATTGATGAATGGTGTTTTTAGATAGTTCCTTGATGATTTTTTCATAGTTTACGTAGATGATATATTGATTTTTAACAAGTCTTGGGAAGATCATGTGATCCACATTAAAAAAGTCATGGATGCATTAAGAATAGAAAAACTTTATTTAAAAATGTTAAAATGTGAATTTGGCAAGACCTCTTTGATATACTTGGGTTACATTGTAGGACATGGTAAATTGAAAATTGATCCTGCAAAAGTGGCAGCCATTGTTAACTAGCCTACACCCACTACTACAACTAAGGTTAGAAGTTTTCTTGGTGCAGTATAGTTTTGGAGAAAGTTTATTGCTTAATTTTCATATATTTCATCACCGTTGCATTCTTTGACAAGTGTGAAATAGGTCTTTCAGTGGGGAGGCAAACATAAAAAAACCTTCAACACTTTGAAAGAAAAGATAAGTACTCTCCGGTCTTAGCACTTCCTGATATACAACAACCATTTGAGATCAAGATGGATGCAAGTGAGTATGCTATGGTAGCTATTTTAATGCAAGGTAAGAAACTAGTTTGTTATCATTTTGAAACATTCACAAGTGTAGTAAGAAAATATCCAACTTATGATAAGGAATTATATGCATTGGTTCAAAGTGTTAAAAAATGGAAACATTACTTAATGGGCAAAGAAACAATAATACATATAGATCATCATCCCTTACAATATCTCCAATCACAAACCAAGCTACAATAGTCTAGACATTTTTGTTAGATGGGTTTCTTACAACAATTCCATCTTGTGATTAAGTATAAAAAAGGTATTTAGAATAAGGTTGTAGATATGCTATCTAGGCCTCATATGGTTGTTCCATCTATTCTTTTACAACATGGTTCTTTGTCTCATGAAAGCTATAAATAACATTATGTTAATGATCTTGATTTTTAGGATGTCTATAAAGACCTGATGAGTATTAGACAAGTAGAAGAATTAGACTATCATGTACATAATGATCTTTTGTATCATTTGGGTAAACTATGTATTCCTCAAAATGAGAGGGTACACATGATTATAGAAGCACATACTTCTCTTATTTTTGGTCCTTTTGGAGTTGTTAAAATGGTTGCACATTTGAAAATGTATTGTTACTAGCCCCGTATATAGGAACATGTTGCCAAATATATTAGTGCATGTACTCTTTATGCCACAAGCAAACCTAGTAATAGGAAACTGGGACTTTACACTCCTCTACCTATTCCTACTCGCCCATGGGAAAGTATCTCCATGGATTTTTTGGGGGGTTTTCCTATGACACAAAGAAAATATGACTATTTATATGTGGTTGTGGATAGATTTAGCAAGACGTGTGTTTTGATTCCTTTCACTAAGCAAATTACTGGGGAAGGCACTACACACTTGTTCTTTAAACATGTATGGGTTCATTTTGGGTTGCCTATGTCAATAATTTATCATCAAGATTCTCAGTTCATTGGGGAGTTTTGGTCAACTTTGTGGGGACTAATGGACACTAAATTAAAAAAGAGCACTACATTTCATCTGCATACTGATGGGCAAACAAAGGTTGTGAACCGCACTATGGTACATTTGATTTGGAGTTATAGCAATAAAAATCCAAAGTTATGGGATGAAAAATTATGTTACATACATCATGCATATAACCGGGCACTTCATTCTTCTACTATGAAATCTCCATTTGAAGTTTGTTATGGATACTTGCCTAAATCTCCTCTAGATGTTTTCTATGGATAGGATACAGCTGTTGGTGAACCAAAAGAAGACATTCAAGCTAAGAAGTTCATTAAACAAATATAGGTCATACATCAAACTGTTCATACTCAATTGGAGAAAAGTCAAGCCAAGTATAAAGCCAGACATGACAAACATCATATTGATCACCAATTTGTTGTAGGTGATATGGTATGGCTTCACATCAGTAATGAAAGACTGGCAGGTGAAGGTAAAAAGTTGAAACCAATCTAGTATGGTCTTTTTCAGATTATGGAAGAAATTGGCACAAATGCTTTCTAATTAGATTTACCATCTTACTATCGGGGTTGTTGCCAAAATCTAGATAATGTGAATGCAATGGAGACATGATCACATGAGATGAAGCAAGTGCACACCACATAGATGCTAAAGCAATTTGAAATTATACAAGAAGATAAATTGCACAAGACAAAGTAGAGAAAACTAAAATCTGATTAACATGAGATGGCCAAAGTGAAGAATACATATAAAAGAGCACGTAAGTAACTCCTCCACAAAAGGTGGTCAAGGCATCCAAGAATAGACTGTAACTCCTCCATGAAAGGTGGTGACAAGGTGCTAAGAATAGAGAAGTAACTCCCATCAAGGGAGTTACTTATGACACCTATGACACATCTATGACACACATCTCCACATAAGCTAGCCTATCCCACAAATGTAGGAAAACTCCATGTATGCACAAAAATATAATTTCCCTAATTAATAAATAGGGAAAAATAAAAACCTACACTAATACCCCCCATAAGCGTAGCTTAGGTGGGTAGTGTGGAAATATAAAATGGGTCCCAACAACTAGGCCTGATGAGGTACCCATGTACATATTCAATCTCCCATAAGATAGAGAAAAGGAGAAAACTCGTAGGAAAAAACTCCCCCCCCCCCAAAAGAGAGACATAAAAGAAATGAAGAGGCTAGAAGGCCCCCTTAAAGATGATGCTATTGCAGATGTAGACCATACCCCATGAAGAGCTCTTAGATGAATGAACTTGCTCTCGGTGAAAGGTTTGGTGAATATGTCTGCAACTTGCTCCAAAGACTGGCAAAATATCAAGTCAATGACTTGACTATGAATAAGCTCCCAAATGAAATGCATGTGAATCTCTATGTGCTTGGTCTACTGGTGCTAAACTAGATTCCTACAAATTTGAATGGTACTTTAGTTGTCACAATAAATGATGGTGGGCTATTTGATAGGAATGCCAAACTCAAAAAGAATCCCCTGAAGCCAAATAGCCTCAGTAGATACATTAACAACTCCCCTGTACTCTACCTCTATGGATGATATAGCAATAGCATTCTACTTTTTGCTAGACCAACTGATAGGACTAGAACCTAGAGAGAAACTATAACCAGAAGTGGACTTGTGAGTCTATGAATCACCAGCTTAGTCTGAATCTGTATATATAACCAAGTCAACCTCTATGCCAAATCTATAATGAATCCCATATCTATGTGAACCCTGTATGTAATGCAAGATCCTCTTAGCTGCTTTCTAATGCAGCTCATGAGGTTCCTGCATGAATCTGGAGACAAGTCCCATTGTATATGATATGTCAAGCCTAGTGTGAGTCAAGTAGATGAGACTACCAACAAGTTGTCGATACTGAGTGGCATCAACCAATGGTGAAGAAAAATTAGCCTCAAGCTTGACTCTTAATAGAAAGGGAGTCAGAGATGGCTTGTAATCAGCCATGTGAAACTGAGCCAATAAGTCAAGAGCATACTTAGGCTATGCAAGAGAAATCCATGAATCTGACTGTGAGATCTCAATGCCAAGGAAGTAGTGCGACAAACCCAAGTTTGTCATGTTAAATCTATCCTGAAGAGATGACTTCACCGCTGCAATAGCTGATGAAGAACTCTCGGTGATCAAAAGGTCATCAACATATAGAACCAAAATTAGGAGAAAATCATCCTGCCATAAGAAGTAGACATTGGGGTCAGAATGGCACTTAGTGAAACCCACTGTGAGAAGGAAGGAATCCATCTTGGCATACCACACTCATGGGGCCTATTTGAGGCCATAGATATATTTCCTAAGTTTGCATAATTAAGAAGAATCTTGAACAAATCCTAGTGGCTACTCCATGTAGATCTCCTCCTCTAGGTCTCTGTGAAGAAAGGCACTCTTCACATCCATCTAGTGTACATCCTAACCATGTGTTGTGGCAATAGCCAAGGTGAGTTAGATAGAAGTCATATTTGCAATAGGTGCAAAGGTCTCTGAGTAGTCAATGTCTGCTACCTGTGAGAAACCCTTGGTGACCAATCACACCTTATACTTATCAACTGACCCATCTGCTACAAACTTGGTCTGATATATCCACCTACATCGAACCATCTTTCTTCCCTTAGGAAGTGAAGTCAAACCCCAAGTGTGATTTTTGATTAAGGAAAAATATTCTTCCTCCATAACACTATCCCACTCAGGTACCCCTGATGCCTCTCAAAAAGTCTATGGATCTGAAATTGAAGCAAAGAAGGCATGTGGATCTCTCTAAAAATCCCCCCTAGTACATCTATCATCTGCGAGATCTCCTACCCAAGTGCTAGTACTCTCAAGTGTCTGTCTAGCCTAAAGTGGCCCAAAAGTGGGTGAGTCAGGTGCTAACTCCTCATCCTCTGACTGACTAGAGGTGGATGACTTTGCATCACTATCCTCAATGTCTAAACTTAAAGAAGAAGAAGAAGATGTCTCTAGCCCAAGAACCTGTTGTGGCTGATCTGAATCTGATGAGGAATCATCATGAAGAAGTAGATCCGATGAGGGAAAAAAAGTGTCAAGTGTTGGGTCTCTAGGACTCTCCTAAAAGTGGACACTTACTCTCGATGAACAACTCATGAGTGACTGGATCTAGAAGGTGATACCCCTTAGTACCATCTGAATATCCTACAAAGATGCAATTCTTGGATTGACATTCCATATCTTTGCATTTCTTCTTCAGAATGTGGGCCATGGCTGGGGATCCAAAAACCCTAAGGTGTTCAACATCAAGTTTCCTTTTATGCCAAGCTTCAAAGGGTGTTATCCCTTTTAAAGCTTTGTGAGGAACCCTATTTTGAATGTACCAAGCACAATTGATGGCTTCGGCCCAGTACTATGGTGCTAAGGATTTGGAGTGAATCATACAACTACCCATCTCTTTCAAGAACCTATTTTTTCATTATGCAGCCCCATTCTGTGAAGGACTATGTGCTACAAATCAATCCCCTATGTGGTGCAAAACTACTCAAACTTATTGCTGACATACTCCCCTCCATTATTAGTTTGAAGAACCTTGATGGATTTCTCACTCTATTTCTCAACAAGAGCCTTGGAGTCTAGAAAATTTTAAAACACTTTAGACTTTTGTTTGAGAAAATATATCCAAGTGTACCTAGAGAAATTATCAATGAAAGTGAGGATGTACTTGGCCCTTGTGAAAGATGGTTTGGGAAAGGGTCTTGATAAATCACTGTGGACTAACTCCAAAGGTTGCGAAGCCCTCCAAGCTTTGCCTTTGTCAAATTTTGCTTCGGGATGCTTATCAAGGGAGCACCCCTTGTAAAGTTCTTTTGAGAATTGGACATGAGGAAAGCCAATGACCATGTCATTTTTGTAAAGTTGCTCAAGGTAGTGGTAGTTAAGGTGGCCAAACCACTCATGCCACAATTTTCTAACTCCATCTAAATGAGTTAGCAATGCTGTTAGAGAAGAATCAGGTGCAAAATGTGAGAAGGTGTATAACATTGCTTTGTGATCTGCCCTACCCACTCCCACTATAGTATCACTATGCAATTCCCTAATAGCCACTAAATTTGGTGAAAACTCAAATCTCATGCCCTGACCAATGTGAGTGATTTGGTACACTGATAGGAGATTGGTTGAAAGAGAGGGAACACTTAGAACATTATTGAATGTTCCTCCTTCCATTTCAACTGACCCTCTCCCTGTAATAGAAATTGATGTGTCATCACCCAAACTAATTGAAGTCATGTTATAAGGATCTAAAGATGAAAACTTAACTAGGGAAGAGCCCATGTGGTGAGAAGCACCTAAGTCAATGACCCATGAAGATGAAGAAGCAATTATAGCTACAAGTGCCTTACCCTTTTCTTTCTCCTTACCCTTGCCTTTTGCCTTGCTAGAATCTTGGGTAGATGAATTCTGCTTGATGGACTTAGGAACACCTATGTTGTGCTTCTCTAGAAGATGAGTTAGGTGATCTATTTGTTTCTTCATGAATTTGTGTTCATCATGCCCTATCTTTTTATAATAGGCACACTTAGCCTTCTCCTTCTTAGTTTTAGCATTGGAAGAGGAAGACTCAGTGTTGTTTTTGGTAGGATTGTAATTTTCTTTCTTCTTCTCCTGGTCCTTGTTCTTTTTCTTCTTCTCCTTTATTGAAGTCTTATCCTTACCATTTCCAACTATCAAATCTTGGGGTTGAGTATACTTCATTGTGCCCATTTGAATTAGCTTATCTTGCTCCCTAGTCAAGTTGGCAATGAATGAATCCAAAGAAGGCATTTTCCATGTAGTGCCAAGGGCACTTTTTGTGGCATGGAAAGCAGAGACAAAGATTGAATAGCTTAGACCTAACTTTGTGAGAATAGAAAGGATGAGTTGATCATCTTTCTTCTCTATCCTGCATTCTTTCAATTACAATCTAAGAGCCTTAAACTTAGTGAAGAAGTCTTGTAGGGTGTCAAAGTTGCTAGGACTTAGACTTATGAGTTCATTTTCGAGCTCATGACCTCTCATCTCATCAAGCTTTCCAAATAATATTTATAAGGTGTCCCATATGTCTTTGTGAGTCTTGGAGGTTTCTAAATGGAAAATAGGTTCTGAAGACATGAACAAGCTCAATAATCCATAGGCTTCATCACTATGATTGTACCACTTGACCTTTTCAGCATTAGTGTTGGGTTCTACTTCAGTACCCATGGTGATTCTATACAACCCTTTGCTTCTAAGAATGATTGACATTTTAACCTTCCATTCATGATAGTTGAAGGGTGTTAGGGATTTAAGTTGAAAATAATCCATTTTAAGCTGAATTTAGGTGAAGTTGTGTTGATTGCAAGTTGTGAATTTATGCAGAAAGGAGAATGAAATCAAAGATTTTCAAGTTGTGAAAAGTAATAACACCCCCCAAAAATGTTGAGCCACCCATAAATATTCAAGTGCACACTTAAAATATGTTGGGCTCAGCCAAGAATGTGTCTTAGAGCAATCATTACAAGACTATAAGCAAACAGGATGTCAGACTCAACTGAAAATGCGTCCTGAGAGACCCAAATTTTAGACACTTTATAAACTAGTGTGTTTTTGACAAATAACAAGCTTCCACTATGGAGAAGGATTGTGCCTTACTGGAGTCACACACCTCATCCTACCAGATGCCCCACACTAAAAGTGGCATCCAAGAACAGAAATTAGATTGTAGAGATCTATCTTTTCCTACAGAATGACCAAAAGAAAAGGAATTCTACTACCTTTGCTAAAGCCACAATAGATCTATAAGATGTCTTGGAAAATTTTAACTCAGAGGTAATTTTTTTTAATAGAATTTTGTATGGATTTTCATGAGTTTTCAAGAAACTCTACCAAAGCTCTCAAATGCAACGGAGTTAAGCAAAAAAACTACTAAGAAAGCAAAGTAAGAATTTTAGAATAAATAGACACACGATTACTGGAGCGGCTCTGATACCATATCAGAGTTGTTGACAGAATTTGGATAATGTGAATGCAATGAAGACATGATCACACAAGATGAAGCAAGTGCACACCACATAGTTGCTAAAGCAATTTGAAATTATACAAGAAGATAAATTACATAAGACAAAATGGAGAAAACCAAAATCTGACTAACATGAGATGGCCAAAGTGAAGAATACATATAGGAAAGCACGTAAGTAACTTCTCCACAAAAGGTGGTCAAGGCACCCAAGAATAGATTGTAACTCCTCCATGAAAGGTGGTGACAAGGTGCTAAGAATAGACAAGTAACTCCCATCAAGGGAGTTACTTATGACACCTATGACACACATATCCACATAAGCTAGTCTATCCCACAAATGTAGGAAAACTCCATGTATGCACAAAAATATAATTTCCCTAATTTAATAAATAGGGAAAAATAAAAACCTACACTAATACTTACGTGCAGATTTATTTGGTTGTAAACATGGAAAATCAGAAATTATATGAGCCTCCAATGATAATTGATCATGATGAAAGTGTATCCATTCGTTCTATTGATGATTTTGCTCCTAAATATCTAATAGAATTACAAGAAGATACTATTCTTGACATAAATGTGTAGACTTCATGAAGAGGTGATGTTGAGTATCTTCATGTTGGTTTAAAAGGGATGCACCCAAAAAAGGCCAAATGGATGGAAGCCATAAGGGTGAGGTAGAAATACCCTCACCTCATTACCAATTAATTTCAACTTTTGGAGGTCCAAAAGTTCCCAGTGGGGAGGAGTGATCCAATCAGATCCATGTAACATTCTATTTTGAAAGTCTTTAGTTTTTGGTCAAACCACTTGCACATCAAATAATTCATCGAGAGATTTTTAGCGCTTCTTTCGGAATGTAAAATAGAGTCCAAATGCTCAAGATATAGCTTGCTAAATTTTTATTGCAATAGGGAAATAACAAATGTCAAAAAGTGACATGGCATTGCTCAAATATGCCAAGTGGTCCAATAATCATTTGACATGTGGCAATATGAATTTATGCAAAAAAAATGGTTTGGTGATTGGTTTATTGATAGCCTCTAGTCTTTGATAGGCAGTCATGTGAGGATCCATGGGCCCCACTATTTGCTCACTAGGGGCCCTCAGTGAGGGTTGGCACACTCTTGTGGGGGGGTGCCTTGGCCTCCTAATCTTCATATATTAATGTTTATGAAATTGTATTTAAGCCACAAAGTTTGCTCAAACCCCACCCATGTGGGATAATGGTTTTATACTTTGTAATAATAATCCTCATACTAACACATGGTAGAGCCACAAACCATCAAGCTAAGATGCCATGCCATCCACTTTCACCAAATAAAGACCACGTCCTACCCAAGGAATCTCCAATGGTGGCCTAAGTTAGGCATCTTGCTAAGCCTTGCACCTAAGTCTCCTTCAAAAGGGACGTCAACATTTTTTAAGGAGGCCACATACCTATAAAAATTATGTAATCCCTTCTCCCACAACAAATGTGGGATAAAGGGATAAGACTAAAGCACTAAAGGGAAGGCTGACGCCTTGAAAAATGCACCTGCCAAGCAAAAAAGATAAGACTTGACCGCTTGAGCCATGGGATTGGAAGTAATATAAAGGGAGCGAACTTATATTTGAAGGGAACATTCAATCAACTGTGTAAAAGAATTAATAAGGATAGAAACTTAATTATGCCTTGTATGGCCTTGGGCCACTAAAGACAGGTCTAAGAGATATATTTATAAGTAGGCAGAGACCAGAGAAGGAGAATTGAAGACTTGTATTTAATTTGTAAGAAATTTGTTGCACAAATTAATGGAAATGGTCCTCACTTTGAATGGACTCAGAGACATAGGCTATTGAAGCCAAACTCCGTTATCAATTCACTGGTGATTTCTTCTAATTCTTCTCTGCTATATTATAATTTTGATCTTCATTTTAATTTTGGTTTTTCATTTCATTATTAAAAATTAAATGAAATAGTCAAGAAATAGTAGATCGTTTAAATGCAAAAGTGTGTTATTCAATTTTGTGATAGTTGCTTTTTTAGTTTTCAAATCAAATAGGGATCAAATACCAAAATTTTTATCAACTTATCTTTGGTTTGAATGTGTTTTTACATCTATTTTCCATCTAGTGATTAAATTCCAATTAGATTTGTATTTATAAAGTTTTTTAGTTTGTGTGGATAATAAAATATGCTTAGGCTAACCTTAGGAGGGGAACACATTTGAAAAATTATCCATTGGGAAAAGCTAAGGCTAAGGATAGTAGTGCCCAATTGGGGACACTAGATCCATGTGGATGTAGTGTCCCAAATGTGGCGCTAATGTCCACTTGGAAAACTATTGAGCAAGTTGGTTTGGGATCTACAAAAATAGTTATGGGACTATGTTTAGGCTGATTGTAGGTGAATTTGGTTTATACAATGATTAGAAAAGTGTGTATAAGGCTCTATTATAGTTCTAGGGATAAGATAGGAATAGGGTAACTCAAGTAACATTCTTGGCATCTAACTACCACTTTTAGGTGATTACAAGTGTCCATACCTAATTTTGAGGGCATGTATAATCCCTAAGTAGAAATTGGTGAATGGAATTTGGTTTGACCAAGAATTTAATTAAAGATGAAAATTTGAAAAATCATAAAAAATAACCATAAAACCCTATAGATGAATGTATGAGAATTTAAAGAATAGAAGGGTTCACCAGTTTGTTTTATCTTTTTAGTGTTTTACCATTAACAACATGACAATATTATTACATGAGGAAGGTCTAATATTTAGTAATATAAAATAGTAACTCCATATCTATTATAGTGTCTAAAAATAAAAACATGCAAAATAAAATTATTGAATTGAAAATTAAACTTTAAAAGATGAAAAAGATGATGGAAAAATAACACCTTGATGAATTCTAGATTTCTAAATGAAAATCTAGTTTTGCAAGCTTGTAGCTCATTGTAAGCCAAATTTGGAGTGTTGACTATACAAAAATAGAAAAACATGTGATGTTCATGATTAAGGTGGGATTGTCGCTAACACATTTTACCATTGTCTGTATCCTCATGCACTAATTTCATAATCTACTCACTTTAAGATTTGGATTTATCCTATATCACTTTATATCTAATATCATGGTTGTGTTTCCTTCTGATTCACTGATTTGATGGATAAAAATAAAAAAATGTTATCTTCTTTATTATTCTTGGCCTAGTTTAGCATCAACTCACAATAAAATAAAGTTATAGGTCTATCAATTTTTGTGGCGTTTGCACTACATATCTTGCATGCTATGATCATACCTCATGTAGTTATATGGAGTGTGAATGGAAATCATGAAAAAAAATGTGTAACTCATCTTCCCTATATGTGAATATGTAATTACATGCAATTTATTAAGACTTTATTTTGGTATAATAGGGTGATTCACAAAGTTTTAATATCAATGAATGATTCTATCACAAGCATAACAAAGGATATGGCAAGGGTTATATCAAACTCGAATTATGAAGTCGTTAACTTATTTTTTATTTATTATTATTATTATTATTATATATATATATATATATATATATATATTCCTCTATATGAAATGTCTTTAGATGACTTGGTATAAATAAGATGATCTAGGACATAATTCACAATTAGGATGAATATAGAAATAGTAAAAAATGACAATCAAGGGAAATTGAGTGTAGAAAAATATGGAGGGACCCAAAAAATGATGAAGAAAAAAAATGGTGTGCTCATTGTTTCCTTATAAGGTATAATCAGTGGGATTATCATTCATGTCCCAAAAAAAATTATAGTGTAACATTCAAATAACATCATATAAATGTGTGTTATTAGGCTTAGGGATGAGAATAAATAGATTTATAGAATTCAAATGTGATTGGAGGGATTAAGGACAAAATAAAAATTAGTGTTGAGAGACTAAGTCCTGAAGACAAGAAATTATACACAAGTGTAGCAAACATGTCAAAGTAGGGAAAAGACACTGTGGAAAAGGGTCTTGTACAAAAATTTGGTGTCTACACACCTAGATATAATTTGTATTGATTACCTTTTCTACATACTTTTAAATAATATTTCCTAAGAGAAAAATAATATAGTTTTATTTTATGAGGCCCCATCTCACAGTATAAGGGAGGGAATTAGATATACATAGTATTTTTTGTATATGATTTTTGAGTGCCAAATTATACTCCTATTATAAATGAAAGGTATAGGATTGGTTACAATATTACACTTAATTAAAACACTAAAAAACATTAACTCTTTCTAGTTATTCAAAGTGTGGACTTGATCTAAAGTGAAAGAGAAAATATTTGCATATCTGTGTGTAATTAATTACTTACCAGACATAGTTTTCTAGGCATCATATTTTGATGAATCTTTGAGATAGTTTTGGTCGTATGATCTAAAAAAACATTTTTTGGAATAATGTGACTACATTAAAGAGGGTTAAATACTATATATCCATATGATTTTGGTCATTGTTTTAGATCACTGCCTACTTTTTGTATTTTATTCTACACTATTATGGGGCCTCCTTCTTTATACTTTTGTCCTCTATTAGAATCAAATTGAGTCTTAATCAAGTATCCATTTATCTCTTTCCCCTATCAATTATAATTATAATTAACTTTCATTCATTTTCATTATTTTAAGACGTAGGTTCATATTTATTTATTTTATTTGTTGCATTAACTATATTTAGAACATATTTTCTTGTGTAATTATTTTACATGGTTAGCATAGTGATCTTAACACGTGTGTGCCTTCCACATAAAACATTTGATAATAGATAAATAGTGTTTAGATATGGGATATTTTTAAAGTACAAGAAGCATTGTGAATATATAAGGCCCATATTTGGCCTTAGAATTGCATGTAGAGTTGAGAAAAAAGGGGATAATGAGTGACTAGGGGATTTCAATTTTGTGGATCAAGAATAAAGAATCAATATAGGAGATTTTGAATCCACTACATGTGTCATTTATCTAAGTAAATTGAATACATGGAACTTGTTGTCCCCAAAAATGTCACTCATTTTTGGGACAACATATGAACTATTTTGGTCTTGCAGGACCAAAATTATCCCTTCCCCTCTCAAAAAATTGTTTTGAGCATTAAAATTCTTAATTATTGAAGCTTTTTTAGTTAAGGGAATAGTAGGTTCAACATGTTTAATGGCTTCAAATAGGGAAGTTCTCTCAAAGGAGAAAGTTTCCAACACTTAGGCATTTTCAAGATTGGTTCAACGCCTTGGTTCAACCAAAAATGTTCGTTGGCAAGCTTCAAAGGAAGGATTGAACCATTGAACCATTGAAACTCGCTTCCAAAAAAGGTTCAAAGGTTCAATGGGTTCAAAGGTTCAACGACATGAGAATACTTATAGGAATTTGAAGGCTTCAAAGAACAAAGGAATGAACCATTGAACTGTTGAACCTTGAACTAAAATGGTTCAACGATTTCAATGGGTTCAAGTAGTCAAAATACTTAGCCAAAACAAAGAGATTGAACCGATTGAACCAAAGTTGGTTCAACCGGTCAGTTTAAAGGACTGCCCCAAAGCCAACAAAACAAGTGCCCTTGCAGAGGGCAGTGAACTAAAGGCAGATGCCCTTGTGGAGGATAGCAAATGGTTGGTTCAAAGAGCAAAGAGAAGGCCGAAAGGGTAAGATTTTCTTTGGAAAATTGAACAAGGTAGAAAGTTGGAATTTCTTCAAAAAGATTTTTTTTGGAAAAATGACTAAGGTAAATCCTTTGGACAAAATGTCTGAAGGAATTCCTTTGGACTTTTGTCTGAAGGAATTCACCTGAAAGGAAAAGCAAAAGCCCAGCGAAAAATGCATTCAAGGTGAGGGAAGATTTCCTTTAGACAAAAAGTTTGAAGGAATTCCTTTAAACTTTTGTCTAAAGGAAAAGCCTGAAAGGAAAATCCCAAAGGAAAGTAGACGAGCCAAAGAGAGATTTCCTTTGGAAAAAAGGTCTGAAGGAATTCCTTCAGACATTTTCTTTGAAGGAATTGAAGCTTGAACACTCCCTGAAAGAATCAAAGCCTGAAGGCCACCTGAAGGACCTCAAAGGGTAGGTACCCTTGCGAGGGGCTTTTGACATCCACAAAAAAGGACCTTTCTCAATGCCTAAAGGGACACCTTCCCTTTAAGGAGTTCCAAGGACAAAAGGCTAAAGGAATTTCAAGGCTTTAAAAGGACTTAGAAGAATAAAGGAAACAATAAAACAAGGGATGAACCAATGAACCGATTGAACCTTGAACCAAAAGAGTTCAAATTTCAATGGTTCACAAGTTCAAATAGTTCAAAGATAGCCCCAAGCAAAGAAACAAATGAACAAAGGAAGCAATTGAACCAGGGAATTGATAAAGACTACCTAAACTGATGAACCAATGAACTAATGAACTTTCACAGGTTTAAAGGTTCATGGTTCAAACAGCCAGCCACCATTGATGGCCCCATAGACATCAAATTCAAGGTAATGGAATATCCATTAATTTTTTAATATGGCACATAATTTAAAAAATAATCCAAGTGACCAGCTAAAGAATGAGCCTGAGAGCTCAAATTGCTATAGGGAAGAGAGAACAATATAGAAAAGATCATAAATATTTACAAGGGAGTTATTTCTAGTAGGTGAAATAGTTCACCAAGTGGTCATCTGAGCACAACAAATCAAGGACGTGGCCTATTTTTCTTCCATGAAGTAAAGGCAAAGTGGACAGCTATGCAACTAAGAAGGAAAGGACCAGTCAACCTTTACTTGGGAGGAGACATATTAGATGAATTGGCATGCCATAGTTAAGGTGGATGTACTGTTCCAAGCATGGTCCCTCGATAGAACTAAAAATGCATTCAATGCATTGACCACAACATGGGTTGTTCCATGGAATAAAGCACCAAGCCTTCCTTGGTTGCCATATATTGTAATCTCTTGTCTTATGAAAATAAGGAGACTTTTTGATTATAGAAGCAAAGATATGCCAAAATTGAAAGGCGATTACTGAGACTTTGAGCTCAGATTGTTCATCATATTTCTTTGTTTGAATGAGAAAGCAAGTTACTTTCAGACTTTGTGCTATTATAGCTTATATCATTTTAGGAGATTGTTCTTATATCTATTTCCTAAATGTATTCTTTTTTATTCAATTTAACAAGTAGAACTAGTGGAAGTAATCAGGAAAGTGTCTTGAAGCCAACTATGGGAAGACTTTGTGTTGACTGCAATTGCCTTTAGTGTGCTTGTCTTTTTTTTTTCTATGTGAAGGATCTTGGGACAACTTTGTACCCCCATTATCCTTTGTTTTTCACTCTTTGGATAGTTTAGGTGTAGACTTTGTGTTACACTTCATCTTGCTGGTTACTATGCCCTTATTACTAGTTACTTATCACTACCTGAAAGAACTCCTGCTACTTCCTGTAAGATCACTTCTAAAAGAAGAGAAGTGCCTTCAATATTATCACCAATTTTTTCCTCTATCTATGAACGTCATCTCTAAAAAAAGAGAGATGGATGGTGTAATCCTACCCTGAGTGTTATTTTCTACTTATATATATATATATATATATATATATATATATATATATTATCTCCTCATATTTAATAGGGAACCTCCCCTTGATGAGAGGAGAGATTTGTCCCATTTTGATGTGGTAAACCTACACATCTGGCTGACCAATCTCCCTTACTATGGCTGATATGACCTATTTTGCTCATCAGTTAGCTGATTGACAAAATATTCACCCAACAATTTATTGGTGACTTCGCTAGGGACCAAACGTGTAGTCTAAAGCCTAAAGTTTTAGATTGAAGTAGTCCCTATCCTTATCCATTTTCATTCTATAATCTGGAAACTCCATGTTATACCAGAAACTAGAGAGCTCAAGGTGTTGTTGACCCTATCTTTGAGTTGGTGTAGAAAATAAATTTTGATTTATTCACTCCTTAACTTCAAGTTCGACGATCCAAGAGTGTTCCTCTTACTCGTACTAAGTCACCAACACAAGGTATAGCTTCTTTTTATATTGTTAGCAGAGCTTTACCTATACATACTCCACCCTAATTTGTTATCCCACTTTTACGTAATCAAATCATGGTAGCTCAAGGCCCATGGGGTAACTCTTTTGGTCCACTCAATCTTACTCCACCTCTACATGAGCTTCCATGCAATTCAAGGAAGAATTTCTCTAAATTTTTTGGTGATGGTAAAGTTCATCTTGATGAACATATTTATACCTTTAGTATAGCCTGTAGAGTGATAGGCATGGAGTATGAAGACATAATAGTTAGGTTGTTTGCGGAAACACTACAAGGCACTACTACAGACTAGTTCTACCATCTGTAGGCTAGGTTAGTGACTAATTGGGATACTCTCAAATCCAAATTTGAAGCAAGGTTCAAGCCTATAGAAGATGTGCATGCCTTGCTAGCCCAACTCACATAGATGAAGAAGGAACCTCATGAACCTATGAGGGATTTCATTGCCAAGTTTGACAATTTAAGGAACCAAATTCCTACCATTGCTCAGCTAGCACCTAAAAACTTCAAATGCTTCTTCATCAACTCACAACTACCTAAAGTGAGTTTTTTGTTGAGATAGGTTGGCCACATAGACCTTGATACTACTCAAGATTTAGATACTAAGGTAGAATATGACCTTATCTTGGTAGGAAAGATAAGGAGAGATCTTAACAAAGGTAAGGCCTCTTCATCTTCTGAATACTCACCTACAGCCACCACTGATCTAATGGTGTAGAAGCTAGCAAATGAATTACTAGATTTTAGAAAGAAAATGGCATAAGGAATGTCATCTACTCCTTCATACAGAGATGTACAAAGGAGGACATTCCCTAATCAGTCATATCAAGGCAATGCTGCTAGGAATCAAGGGCAGCTAAATTGTCTTCCTCCCCCATAGGGGAACTTTGCCATTGAAGCACCTCTAACCAATTCAGTAGTGGGGTATCTTGAGGCTAAATTATATTTCTCTTTCTAGCCTAAATTAAACTCTAAAAATGATGCTACTCTCTTCACTGAAGAAGAAAAAGAAGAAGAATTAGCTGGAAACTCCAACATTGGTTTCTTGAATTACTAGGATGAACCTAGAAGTGAAGGTGGAACAGTTGAGGGAACTTATGTTGTATTCACCTAGTCCAAGAACTAGTCAGCCCAAAAATTTGATAAAGATAAGATAGAGGAACAACCTCAATCAGCAATTTCAATTACCAAGCAGGGAACCACTCTGCCTTTCCAACCAAAGGACCCAGTGATAACAAAAAAGGTGAGTACATCAAACATCCCTACACCTTCTACTTCAAACTCATAGACCAGTCCTCCCCCTCCCAAAAACCAAAAGGATGAACTTCCATCCTCTGTTTCTAGTTTGTTTCAAACATTTGACATAATTGACCATATAAAGAAAACCAAAATTCAAATGTCTGAATTTGAATTCCTACAAGCCAACCCTAAGCAGTTGGATAGGTTGGTTGAGTGTGTGAAGATTAAAGCCATCTCTGCAAGACAAGATGCTAAGAATTTAACTCATGATCCCCCAAGGAACATGCCCATCCCAAATAATTTTGTCATTACTCCTCTTACTACCCCTAAGAAAATAGAGCCTTTCTATGTTTTCCTATTGATAAACGGTCACAAATTGAGCAATTGCATCATTGATTCTAGAGCTTCAAATAATGTCATGCCTACCAAAGTATCAGAATCCCTTGGCCTCACACTGACCAAGACATTTGGGAGATATTTCTCCATGGAGAACAAACAAGTGCCACTACTGGGACAAATCAAGGACGCCCAATTTGTGTTTGTATCATTCCTAGACAAGAGAATCAAGATGACTGTCCTGGTGGCCGACGTCCCAGCATCATATGGCATCCTTCTTGGGCAAAATTTCTACAAGGATGTTGGTGGTGAATTGAGCATGGACCTATTTGAGGTGAGAATTCTAGTCAAAGGTGTTATGCAGAGATTGCTCCCTAAGAAGGAAGTAAAATATGTGGTCACTTGGACATCAGCACTTGAAGCTCAAATTTTATTTGAGTCTTCAGGCATGGGTAATTATTTCTTGACCATAAAGGATGTTCATGTTTCAGCTAATCAAACTTCTAAAAATGATAGTCTAAAAATTAGTTTAGACAAAACAACAGAAGACAAAATAGAGTGTAGTAAAAGTGTACAAGAATCTCCCCCTCCAAATGAAGATGAATCTAAGGAAAAATTAGTGTCTAACGAGGTATGGATTCTAGAATTTGATGGCAACTGCTCTTCTACCAGTTCAGGAGCCAAGATTGTGTTGATATCTCCTCAAGGAGATATCTTTTCTTCTTCATACAAGTTATAGTTCAGCAACACCAACAACACAACTGAGTATGAATTTCTATTGCTTGGATTGAAGGCTGCATGAGACAAAGGCATCAAACTCATTCATGCTAAAGGAGATATTGAACTGGTGGTTTGTCAAGTAAGGAACCTGTATCAAACCAAAAATGAGAGATTACACCACTACTGTAATCTAGTCTAGGATCAAATTGAAAGCTTTGATGCTTTTACCATCTATGCCATACCTAGGGAATTCAATGATAGAGCTAATGCACTGGTTGTTTTAGCAACTCTCTTAGTCCCTCACCCAAACTTCAAAGGAGACAAGTAAACCATTGAGTTGGTCTTTTGACTAAGCCTACCTAATAATGCTAGTCATTGGTAGGTGTTTAACAATGACAACCAAATCATTGCCTTCTTGGAATAAAAAGATAGCTTTACACAACTGTACTTCAAAGGCAGTGAACCTCAGAAGCTTGAACCAGTCCATGAATCAAGTTTAGATGTAGGTGAAGAATTTCTACAACTTAAAGGCAATAAAATACTAAAAACCCTAGTTTCCCTTGAGAAGCTGTTTGACAAGCATGATAGATTCATCAAACAATAGTAAATGGATTCAAGCTCCTCCTAGGAGTTTGATCAGGTAAATTTGGGTAACAAGGAAAATCCCAAGGTGGTGAACATTGGGAAGTGTTGCACTCCAAAAGAGAAGTTCAAATTTGATACTCTACTCTACCAGTACATGGATGTCCTAGCATACTCCTATGATGATCTGAAGTCACTCAAGCCTGAAGAAATCCACCATGACATTCCTCTCAAAAGTGATTCAATGTCTTACAAGCAAAAATCTAGATAGTACAATCCAAAGATATCAGGTACTATTTTGTCTAAAATACAAAAAATGATGGATGTTAGGATAATTTTACCAATCCATCATTCCACATGGATTGCCAATATAGTCCCTGTGAGGAAGAAGAATGGCAAAATCCACCTCTACATGGATTTCAAAAACTTGAATCAGTTATCCTTAAAGGATAACTATCCTCTGCCTATCATAGACCAAGTGCTTCAGATAGTGACTAGTTTAAAGATGTTATCGATGCTGGATGGATTTTTAGGGTACAATCAAGTTGAAGTTGGTGAAGCAGACTAGCACAAAATTGTGTTCACCACACATTGGGGCACCTTTGCCTATTGAAGAATGACATTTGTCCTAATAAATGTTGGTGCCACTTTTCAGAGAGCAATGGACCTTTCTTTTAAAGATGAAATGGGTAAATTCATTATAGTTTACCTGGATGATTTAACAGTCTTTTATAAGCACCATCTTGATCATGTGCACCATTTGCAATAAGTGCTAGAATGTTGTTGCCAGAATGGCATTTCTCTGAACCCCAAAAAGTCTATTTTTGGGATAACAAAATGGAAACTTCTCAAACACATTATACCTTGAGAAGGCATAAAGATTGACTCAGATAGAGTCAATTCTATTCAAGAGCTTACTCTGCCCATGAATAAGACTGTAGTTCAATCTTTCTTCAAAAAGGCAAATTTTTTATGAAGGTTCATTCCCAAGTTTGCTGAGAAGACTCGCCATATTGTAAATATGATGAAGGGAAAAGCCACCTTCAGCTGGACTAAAGAAGGCAAATTGGCATTTTAAGATATCAAGACTATTATTGCCCATGCCCCAATTTTGGTTTGTTTGGATTATACCAAGGATTTCACAGTGTATAGTTATGCTTCTGAACACACACTTTCAATAATTCTGGTTTAATAGAACAAAGAAGGTGCAAAATATCCCATTTCTTTCATGAGCTATCCTCTCAAAGATCACAAGCTGAAGTACTCAAACATGGAGAAGCATGCTTATATAGTGGTAAAAGTAATGAAGCATTTCTACTTTTACATCTTGAATTCACGTGTTACTGCCCTAGTTCTTGATACCATAGTTAAATCCATATTAACTTAGCAAGAGTTTGGAACCAAAAGAGGGAATTAGATTGCTAAAATCCAAGAGTTTGATTTAGTCATCAAACCAATGAAGCTAGTGCAAGGAAAGGGCCTATGCCAATTGATTGCTGACAATAGACCAAAAAAAATAGAATGTGGAGAAGAAGAAATTGAAGACACACCAATAGTCCTCTTTGTCTCCACCATGAATGAGTGGTATTCAAATATTTCTCATTTCCTTACCTATGGTGAGTGTCCTACTCACCTATCTCATAAAGAAAGGATGACTGTCAAGTTGAAAGCTACCAATTTTGTCCTCTAGGACAATGGCCTATATAAGAGAAACCTTGGAGTGTTCCTTCACTGCGTGGATAAAGAGTAACAGAACCAACTTTTGAAGTCTTTCCATAATATGGCCTACAAAAGACATTTATTTGCTCTTGTGACTACCCATAAGATCCTTTGAGCTAGATATTATTGGCCTACTATGTTTCAAGATGCATACAAATGGGCATGAAGATGTGAACTATGCCAATAGTTCATTGGAAGACTCAAGTTGGTTGCTCTACCTCTTAAGCTTGTGGTGATAGAAGAGCCATTTCAGTAATGGGGAATCAATTTCATTGGTGCTGTAAACCCATCTTCAAGTGCTAGACATGATTATGTCCTCATAGCCACAGATTACTTCACCAAGTGGGTGGAAGCTATTCCAACCAAGCAGGCCACATTACAAGTAGTGTGCAATTTCCTCAAAGAGAACATCATTTCTAGGTTTGGGGTCCCAACCAAGATTGTCACCAATAATTTGGCTTGTTTCTCTTCTTAAGAGATTACTCAGTTCTATTTTTACTATGGGATTACCCTCTCCCACTCTTCTAATTACTTTCCATAAGGGAATGGCTAAGCTGAATCAAGCAACAAGAATCTAGTGACCATCATCAAAAAGCTGGTGGATGACAACCAATGAACAAGGCATAAAGCATTGGTTGATGCTTTATGGGTAGATATAATTACACCCAAGAGGGCAATTAGTATGCCACCTTTCCAACTTATTTATGGACTCAATGTTGAAATACCAATCACCCTAGAATTACCAGCATTGAAATTGGCTAAGGCAATTGAAGATCAAACATATGAAAGGTCCATCAATAAGAGAATCATGTGCCTAATTGAGTTGGATGAGTAGTGAATTATGGTGGTGGACCGAATTGCTACACATCAAAGTTTGGCGAAGAATCTCTTTGACTAGAAAGCAAAAAAATGTGATTTCTAGATTGGAAATCAAGTCCTATTGTGGGACAAGAGAAGAGACCTAAAGGGAATGCATGGGAAATTTGATTCCCTTTGGAGAGGCCTATTTACTATCCATCAGCTCAATGGAAAAAATAGCTTCTTGTTGAAGTATCAAGATGGCATGCCCTTTTCTCTACCTCACAATGGGCAACATCTGAAGCACTTCAATTCTTGAAGTATCAGATGAGTTCACCTATATATATGTATATTTGTAAAGTCTTTAGTTCTATTTTATACTTTTCATTTTCATTTTTAGAGCCTTTCTTTTTTGGGTAGCATGACTCCATAGCCCAATGGCATACTTAAAGGTAATGGGGATTCTAGTTTCTACTCCCCTCAGCCATTCCAAGTTTTCAACTAAAGGAAGTTCCCCAACTGGAGCCAGCTGTTGTCCCCAAAAATGTCACTCATTTTTGGGACAACATATGAACTATTTTGGTCCTGTAGGACCAAAATTATCCCTTCCCCTCTCAAAAAATTGTTTTGAGAATTCAAATTCTTCATTATTCAAGCTTTTTTAGTTAAGGGACTAACAAGTTCAATAGGTTAAATGGCTTCAAATAGGGAATTTCTCTCAAAGGAGCAAGTTTCCAACACTTAGGCATTTTCAAGATTGGTTCAACGCCTTGGTTCAACCAAAAATGTTCATCAGAAAGCTTCAAAGAAAGGATTGAACCATTGAACCATTAAACCCCACTTCCAAAAATGGTTCAAGGGTTCAATGGGTTCAAAGGTTCAACAACGTGAAAAGACTTAAAAGAATTTGAAGGCTTCAAAGAATAAATGAATGAACCGTTAAACCTTGAACTAAAATGGTTCAATGGGTTCAACGGGTTCATTTGGTTCAAGAAGTCAAAAGACTTGGCCAAAATAAAGAGATTGAACTGATTGACCCATTGAACCATTGAACTAAAGTTGGTTCAACCGATCAGTTTAAAGGACTGTCCCAAAGCCAAAGGAATAAATTCTCTTATAGAGGGTAGTGAACTAAAGGCAGATGTCCTTGTGAAGGGTAGAAAATGATTGGTTTAAAGAGCAAAGAGAAGGCCAAAAGGGTAAGATTTTCTTGAGAAAAGTGAATAAGGCAGAAGTTGGAATTTCTTTGAAAAGATTTTTCGCAGAAAAATGACTAAGGCAAATCCTTCAGACAAAATGTCTGAAGGAATTCCTTCAAAATTTTATCTAAAGGAATTCACCCAAAAGGAAAAGTAAAAGCATGGTGAAAAATGCATTCAAGGTGAGGGAAGATTTCCTTCAGACAAAAAGTTTGAAGGAATTCCTTTAGACTTTTGTCTGAAGGAAAAGCCCAAAGGAAAGTAGATGAGCCAAAGAGAGATTTCCTTTGGACAAAAGGTCTGAAGGAATTCTTTCAAAAATTTTGTCTAAAGAAATTGAATCTTGAACACTCCCTGAAAGAATTAAAGCCCGAAGGCCACCCAAAGGACCCTGAAGGGTATGTACCCTTGCAGGGGGCTTTCGACATCCACAAAAAAGGACCTTTTTCAAAGCCTGAAGGGACACCTTCCCTTCAAGGCATTCCAAGGACAAAAGGCTAAAGGAATTTCAAGGCTTTAAAAGGACTTAGAAGAATAAAGGAAACAATGGAACAAGGGATGAACCAATGAAATGATTGAACCTTGAACTGAAAGAGTTCAAAGTTTAATGGTTCACAGGTTCAAACGGTTCAAAGATAGCCCCAAGTAAAGAAATGAATGAACAAAGGAAGTGATTGAACTAGGGAACTAATAAAGACCACCTAAACTAATGAATGAATGAACTTTCATAGGTTTAAAGGTTCATGGTTCAACATGGTTCAAATAGCCAGCCACCATTGACGACCCCACAGACGTCAAATTTAAGGTAATGGAATATCTGTTAATTTTTTAATATGGCACAAAATTTAAAAAATAAGCTAAGTGACTAGCTAAAGAATGAGCCTGAGAGCCCAAATTGCTACAAGGAAGAGAGAAAAATATAGAAAAGATTAGAAATATCTATAAGGGAGTTATTTCCACTAGGCGAAATACTTCACCAAGTAGTCATCTAAGCACAACAAATCAAGGACACAACCTATTTTTCTTCCATGAAGCAAAGGAAAAGTGGAAAGATACGCAAATAAGAAGGAAAGGAATAGATGGCCTTTACTTGGGAGGAGACATATTAGATGAATTGGCATGCCATAGTTAAGTTAGATGCACTATTCCAAGCATGGTCCCTTGATAGAACTGAAAATGCATTCAATGCATTGATTGCAGCATGGGTCATTCCATGGAACAAAGTGCCAAGCCTTCCTTGGTTGCCATATATTGTAATCTCTTACCTTATGAAAAGGAGGAGACTTTTTTTATTATAGAAGCAAAGCTCTGCCAAAATTGGGAGGCGATTACTGAGACTTTAAGCTTAGATTGTTCATCATATTTCTTTGTTTGAATGAGAAGCAAGTTACTTTCAGACTTTGTGTTTTTATAGCTTGTATCATTTTAGGAGATTGTTCTTATATATGTTTCCTAAATGTATTCTTGTTTATTCAATTTAACAAGCAAAACTAGTGGAAGTAATCAAGAAGGTATCCTGAGGCCAACTATGGGAAGACTTTGTGCTGACTACAATTGCCTTTAGTGTGTTTGTCTTTTTTCTATTTCTATGTGAAGGATCTTGGGACGAATTTGTGCCCCCATTATCCTTTGTTTTTCACTCTTTGGGTAGTTGAGGTGTAGACTTTGTGTTACACTTCATCCTACTAGTTAATGTACCCTTGTTACCAGTTACTTGTCACTACCTGAAAGAACTCCTGCTGCTTCCTGTAAGATCACTTCTGAAAGAAGAGAAGTGCCTTCAGTATTATCACCAAGTTTTATCCTCTATCTTTGAACATCATCTCTAAAAAAATAGAGATGGATGGTGTAATCCTACCCTAAGTGTTATTTTTTTCTTATATATATAGTATATAGCTCCTCATATTTAATAGAGAACCTCCCCTTAATGAGAGGAGAGATTTGTCCCCTTTTGATGTGGTAAACCTACACATCTAGCTGACCAATCTCCCTTTATTTGGTTGATACAACCTATTTTTCTCATCAATTAGCTGATTGACAAAATATTCACCCAACAGAACTTATTGACATTTTTAATCTCACAAAATATATTAGTTTTGGATCTTGGTCAATCTATGGGCAAAAATAATGTTTTTGATGTCTCTTAATCCCTTAGTTATGAAATATGATGCCCAAAATTATTGTTAAATTTAATCTTCATGAGGATCATGTAGGCATCAAATTTTACATGTAAGTTATTATGGAAGAGATTATAAATCACCAACATTTAATTTTGGATGGGATAAAGGAGCTCAACATTAAAAAATGTTTGTTAGAGAAAAAGGATGAAGAGGGAGGTGACTATTGAAAAAACCTTATCCCTCCCTACATATTTTCATCCTCATAAGGATGATGATGAATCCCAAATGGATAAAAATCTTAAATATGTGGTGATAATATATTAAATATATCAGTATTACCATCCTATATTGTGTAATCTTTTTTGGCTTTATTGGGTGGCCTATGTAATATTCCCATAGCCAATGACCTTTGGGTTTCTTTTCTAATACTTTGATTGATGCACTTGTGCTATTAAATATATAATATATATAAATTTTACTATTATCTCTCTCTCTCTCTCTCTCTCTCTATATATATATATATATATATATATATATATATATATATATATATGAGCTCTTTATGGTTTTTAGTGAATGGATTGATTTATGGGAGTGTTATGATTGAATGAAGGCATTCAATTTTGATCAAGTGATGGCATGTGCACCCAATACACTCTCCTTGTTTGTTTGTTTTTAAATTATCAATGGTATAAGGTAGTATTATGGAATATGGATTCATTCTAATCAAAGAGAACATGATTATAAAGGGTGTTAATTATCTATGAAATCTTAACTCATACATGGATATGTAATAACATATGAATTCATAAATAGTATACACTATCTAAACTCATAGTGTTATGAGAGAAAAGAGAAATAAATCTTAATTAAATGTGTCGATAGAGAAAAGAGGATATTGGGAAATTATTGCAATATATTTACAATTTTATTATAACCCATGATTATTATAGATATTGGTATTATGATAATATCTAAAATATTACATCTAGAGAATAATAAAATACATATCTTCTCTATGATAAAAATATGATAATTAAATATCTTCTCTTAGAGGATAACAAGATGATATAATAATATGATAATTAAATATCTCACTGGGATGGGTGTCTCACTATGATATAATTATAATAAAATACATATCTTCTCTATGATATAGGGTTCAAGGTACTATTACATCTAGAGAAGATATTTTCTTGAATATTTTTTAATAAAAAATAAGTTACTTATATTGATGAGATAGTATATGGTGGGAAATTGTTAGGTTTGTAATAATTGATCAATGAATATTATTGTTTTGAGTGTGATTCATGTTAGGTTCCCTTCATAATGATTAAGGATGGGAATACCTCATTACCCTCCTTACATAGTTATGTTAGAGTTACAATCACTAAGAGTGGGGTTTGAATTAGTGATGCAAGATAATATAATTAAATTCCCAACTCTTAACCATTCAACACATACAATCATGATGCATACAAATTAACCATTGAAATGAATAAGGAAGATATATCAAGATCAATAACATAACACATGATATATGTGGGGAACCCTCTTAGAGGATAAAATATATTGAACCCTATAAGGAATACAGTCCTATAATAAAAAGATCCAAATTTAAACCATCACCAACTGATCAAGGAACACCTATCCCTTAGTTTAGTGAGACACCCATCTCACAAGGAAGAACCAACCCCGTAGGAAACCAAGCACCAACACATCTACCTTGATCTGATCACCACTTATGATCTGATGTCTTCTACACCTAATGATGGGCTTCTCTTACTTGCACTCTTTCCCTTTTCAATTCTCACAAAATTTCACACACAAACAATGCATCCAAAATACCATTTTGGATCACTCTTCACTTCTTAACACATACATAATTATAAAAACTACAAATAATCTATCACAACATCAACAAATTGACCTATAGGTCATGCAAAATCCTCAACTTGCTCTGCTCTTCAATCCATCCACTAAGCACACTCATTCAATAAGCCTCTAGAGCTTACTTGTTCAATCTACCTCTTCGAGGCTTATTAGGTCCAATGACCTATGTGTTCACCTTCATCACCTTGATTAGATAAGCATTACTGATCCTATTCACTCTTTTTTGGTCATTAATGACCTTTTCCATCTATTTCAAAGGTTATTTCCTTCGCTTGGCTCCACACTTCCACATACAACATAATTAGTCCAATTAGACCTTATACTTATACCACTCTCTTCCTTTTAACCCATCTTGGTCAGCCAAGATGCTTTACATATTTGAACCATACTTAACATAGGTCCATACACACTTTATATGTGATAACCACACTCTTCATAGGTCAATCATTACCTCATTATCCCTAAACCACCATTAGGTCTTGGTGAGACCTAAAATAATTAGGCCTTCATACTCACACGTCACATGCGAGACTAATTGGATCACCTTCATCCTTTACCAAGACTTATAACATATCAAAATTGTCTCCAATATCCACTTTATCAATCTCATATTTTTCCATTCCACCTATAATACCAATACAACACTTGAACCTACCAATTAGGTCTCCTCGCTCTTTAGGCCTTCATACATAGAAAACACATACTCAAACTTTGGAAGCAAACACTCAAGTATTTCACATATTCATATGATTAAATCACATGGGTGAACTTTAAATATGTTTTAAAAACATCCATGTGCTTTAGACACTTCAACATAGGTTCTAAACACTTAAATCAACTCTCTCAAAATGACCACTCAAACTGATCATACATAGTCAAAATAAAGTCAAGCTATTTTAACTCCACATAACTGATCAAGGGCATATCAAGAAATAAAATTACTTATCATAATTATTAGATACTTATATAACATCTCCATACTCATTTTCTTCCTTAACTCTACTCATAACACCTTCAACTTACCTCTGCAAGATGGTCACTCAATCTATCACTACATTCAATATGCATAGACAACTTATAATCCTTTATTAATACATATTATGGATTGGTAAAACCTAAAAAATATATAAAATTAGTCTTAATGGAGTATAAAACACTCTCCAATATTTATTTCATCTTGAAAAATCAAAATACTATCAAGAACAACTCAATTATCTTTCTCAGGTCACTTACAGAACATGGTCAAACACATAATCAACTTTAGAGATAAATATATACAACTATAAAAAAAATTAAAAACTTATAACTCACTTATATTAATTCACCTTGAATTCATATTCAAATTTTCTTTTTACATCACTAAGAAATTTATTCTAGATCAAAAGATATTAGAAAAATACTACAGACTAGTTTTTCACTTTGCTAATTCAAATGCCAACGGTCATTGTGTAAATGCAAATATTGTAGACACGTGTCTTTATCTCATGCACCCTAAAAGATATATAAAATTTCATCTATCAATATCATTTTGATCTTCCTTACTTTAAATCTTTAATATTCACCATTGATAATTGATATGCACTTTTGTGATTAAGACACTTGGTACCCTCACATGCCTTTTGAGCACATTGTTTTTAGTCCTCGCTCTTACACCACTTAACAATATTGTGTGACTTATATAGTTAATATCCAATTATATTTTTCCACTTTGTATTATTTCATGATTTTTTTAGTTACTCTCCAATTCTCTTTTGCCACTTGGCAGCCCCACACATCATCTATGAATATTTTGACATATTGACTTGATACGCACCATTGTCATTTGTGAATGCTTTGACATATTGACTTGATACACACCATTGATCACTATATGAAAATATGTATCTCTCCATTATATCCTTATTTTATTAGATAAAATTATCACCGTTATATCCTTAAACTGATTGAACATTCATTGTAGATCTTCAATATCACAAATTTGGCTAAGTATGGGAACTTAGTAAACTTTGTGTGAGAAGCTAAATTTGCACCTTAATAGATTTTGATACACTCCATGTCTAGAACTATAACTTGAACCATATGATCTACTCACATATTTTAATCTATCCATATATAAAACTACTCTTAAAAGTTGTACATGTGTGAAATATGCCATCATCAAACTGCTTACTCAACCTTATCTGTCAAGATGACTACTAGAGCTTAGACATTAATATGACTATTATGATTAATTTAATTCACTTCCATAAGCACTCTAAGAACTCATAACATCCTGTAGGGTCTTTTCAACATTTCCATATCATCAATATCATCCATTAATTGCCTCACTAAGTCAAACACTGAAGAACCATGTAGGAACACTAAAGCTCATTGAAGCACATTTTTTCATTATCCTTATAGCACACATGACACCTCATAAACATCCTTGGTCACCTTAGATACAATTAAAAAACCTCTAAAAATCTCCCCCTTTATCATTGATGTCAACACCAATACAAAGTTTATGCTCAAACTCTATCTCTCTCTTCAAGTATTTTCTTCCCCTTTGACATAATGACAAAGTGGGCTCAACTCCTGATCCTATAGAACTAAAAAGAATTCAAGGAAAAATAATAATAAATTACCACCTTTGATTGATGATACAGACTCCCCCTAACATTTTTCATACCTCTTCTCACCTTGAGCTTCTCAAACATGTTCCATGACTACACTCTTCTTTGATCATGCATAGCTTCTATGAAGATAAAAAATACATGAACATCAAAACCTACATGAAATTACCTTGAAAATATTAATATGGACTCCCCCTAAGTCACTTTAGCTTAGTAACCCTTTGAGCACCTTGGTATTTTGGAGAAAAAGAACAAAAAGTCCACTTCTTCATACTTGTCTTGCTTAGAGGCCTTATAGCCCTATTTGGACCTGGTAGAGCCCATAAATTTATATGTATGAACTTTCATGGCTATAAATTTCATATATAAAGCATTATCATATTCCCCCTCATGCATACCAAAAATCAACATTAATATATTCCTCTACAACATACTTCTTTCATAAACTTACTAGCCAATTAGTCCTCCATTTGCCCAAATCCTTCTCCATGGAACCAACCTTGCACTTTCAGAAGACTATGAAGGATTTTTTGAGTACCCATTTGGCCATCTCAACTAATTAATTAACCTCAGATCTCAAATCATTAGGCAAACCATTTTTTCAACATGAGCAAAAACACTAGGTTTACAAGAGAAACTCGATCAACACACCACCTTTTAGTCAATGCCCATATCTTAAAATTTTATCAAACCTAGAGGTCATAAATAAAAAATTATGGACCAAATTTTGAGCTTAGAATAATTTTGGAACCCATACTTCCTATACCATGTTTTTTTGACCTGCATACCCTTAAGCACAAACTAAGAAACCTGAGAGAAAACAAAATTCTCCAATTTCACACAAAAGACCTTCAAAAATTGAAATCACATAGAACACACTTTAATGAGTTAAAAACACCTTTCTATCCTACTTGAACACCTTGATAACTTTAAATTCTTCAAATGTCACCTAGAAATCTCCATACCCAGCCTGTAGACCTTGCACATATAGTAGTCAACATTCTAAGACACTAGAAACTAATCATGATAACATTATGACATCACCAAACTACCTCATCCACTTTGAAAAACCAAACTCAATTGATGTCAACTCTCTTTTATCAATTAGATTCTATTACATAATCCTCTGATCCTAGGACCTGATCATTTACAAAGCTCCTTTTTTATTTATGCAAGAGGATTCAATACATTACCAAATCATCTAACTTGGTTTGATCAAGTCATCATATCCACATGATTTAGTTCACATATATAGAAGACTTATTAATATTTCCACCATGACTAGAACATCTCAGATATGTTCCCCCTCACATCATGCACAACTCTTTAAGGCTCTCAAACTATCTAGGTCAGCTCTCCCTAACTCCATGGCATGCATAACTTGTCATCTACAGAACTCTGAGACCTTCTTCATGAAAAAACATTATCCTCATACTCCTTATCAACCTAGTCTTC
Source organism: Torreya grandis (assembly GCA_037957365.1). Taxonomy (NCBI): domain Eukaryota; kingdom Viridiplantae; phylum Streptophyta; class Pinopsida; order Cupressales; family Taxaceae; genus Torreya; species Torreya grandis. The sequence continues at coordinate 1,842,468 of JARHVA010001755.1, read as the reverse complement.
AGTCTTTATATGAAATAGAATATATTGAAAACTCATCATCCTTGATTTCACACCTTTAATTGAGCTACTCCACTTGATCTAAAACCAAGCTCTGAAGTAATTTCAAGGCACTACACTAGATCAAGCTACCTCAATAGGAAAACTATGGATGGATTCTGATTACATCCATAACTTTCTTCTACTTCAACTCATCTTCACAATCTTAGCCCTCAAATCCCTCTCTCTTTACACCAAGGACTGCCTCTTGCATATCATAACATGACTCCTTATGAACTAAATCAACACAAAGGAACATACAATCATAGTTTATTTTTCATACCTCAAACTAATATAAAAACTCACCTTCATGTATTTATTGTCATGCAACACTAGCTAAGACCCAAAAATCATCCACCATGTTTCCTCTTTCTATAAAGTGTCTCCTTGAATCCTAGAGAGAGATACCCATTTGACATGGAGAGACTAAAAGTCCCAAAACTTAGGAGACTCCCATATCTCCATACTCTCATTTGAATTTTAGTCTTGCCTCATCATCAAATTGACTTTGAATGGATCCTTGACTTCATTCCTTACTTTAGACTTGTCAAAAAATGTAGACAATAGAAATTCTTGACTTTATTTCATGTCTATCATGGAAAAAAAACCATCTTTGGTCTCAAACTGATCTCTTCTAACAAACTTAGGTCTCCATAACCATGTGTGACCTCTTCCTTGAACACTAGGAGCTCCATACACCTTATTCTGATTTTAAAACTCAATCAACTTGTCCTTTCAATATCTATCAATGTGACCAACTCTATGACATATGAAATAAATAAGATCATTCATACCTTTTACTTGATGATGATTGTGATCTTCCTTTGAGTGATTGATTCTCCTCTTTCATTCTCTAGTAATGTGGCCAAACTAATTTCACACATAACAATGATCCTAAGATGAATATCTCTTTACATTGGTTTGTTTAGCTAGTCTTTTATATTGCACTCTAAGAGCTTGATTGAACTTATCTTGACTAAATGGTCTTTGCTTGTAGAACTTAGCAATGTGACCAATTCTTTGATAACTATAGAAAATAATATATTTTGTACCTTTTGCCTAAATATGACAATGATCTCCCTTTGACTGATTGATTCTTTTTATATAGTCTTTTACTCTATGACCAAAAAGATGACAATAAAAACAATGGCCCAAAAAATATTTGGCATACCTTGAAGTGTTTAGTTATATGATTGACTTCTTCATTTTGATCTTAACTTGATCTATCTTGTTGAATTTCATGCTACCAACCTCTTTGTCTTGTCCTAATTACTTTTGATCTTCTTCAAGCTTGTCTATCTTGACTATGACCTTTTAATGTTCATCCTTTAGGGAAACAAGATTAGTCTTCAATTAAACACATTCATCTTCTTTATCTCTCATTCTTGAACTTGTAACCTTTAATTGAATTATGAGATCTTTGATGTTCTCCTTATCCTCCTTAACTTATTTAGCCATGTCATCCTTCAATCTACATGCTTGTTCTTCCATAGACTTGATCGGTTCTTGATACTCCTTTTCATATCTCATAGACTTTCCTGATAAACTCCCTTCAAGAGACTTGAATTTTGCTTTAATAACTTTTATCATATTCCTCATTTTATGATTATTCTTATTTTTCTCCTTCAGTTCACCAAGTTCACCCATGAGCTCAGTTTCTAGATCAAATTCTTCTCCCTCGCTATCATAGAACACTTATTATTCATCCATGACGTTCTTTTCTTTTGAACAACTTTCCTTTTTACCCATATTAAACCTTAGATCACCTTAAAGTGGTTAAACTTACAATGAAGGTCCTACTTTGTTATAAATTTTTAGAGGTATAATCACTGAGAGTGAGGTGAATTAGTGATGTAAGATAATCCAATTAAAGTCCCAACTCTTAACCATTCAACACATATAATCATGATGCATACAAATTAACCATTGTAATGAACAAGGAAGATATAAAAATATCAATCACATAACACATGATATATGTGGGAAACCCTCTTGGGAGATAAAACCCACTAAACCCTGTCAGATGGACTACAGTCCTATAATAATAAGATCTAAATTTAGACTATCACCAACTAATCAAGGAACACCCATCCCATAAGGAGGAACCAACACCCTAAGAAACTAAACACCAACCTAGCTACCTTGATCTGATATCCACTTCTGATTTGATGTATTCTACACCTAATGATGGACTTCTCTTACTTGCACTCTTTCCCCTTTACATTCTCACAAACTTGTACACATAAGAAATGCATCCAAAATGCCCTTTTGGATCACTCTTAACTTCTTAGAAAATATAAAATCATAAAACCTAAAACTACTATATCACAACATTATCAACATGACCTATAGGTCATGTACACAATCCTCAACCTACTCTTCTCTTTAATCTATCCACTAAGCACACTTAATCAACCATTAGAGCTTACTTACTCAACTTGCCTCTTCTAGGCTCATTAGGTCCAATGACCTATGTGTTCACCTTCATCACCTTGATCAAACAAGAATGACTAATCCTTTTCACTCTATGTTGGTCCTTAATGACTTGTACCTTCTCTTTCAAAGGTTATCTCCTTCACTTGGCTCCACACTTCCACACACATCATAATTAGTCTAATTAGACCTTGTACTTATACCACTTTCTTAATTTTAACCCATCTTATTCATCCATGATGATTTACATATTTGAACCATAATTAAAATAGGTCCATACACATATTATATTTGAGAACCAATCTTCATAGGTTGATCTTATCTCATTATCCCCAAACCACCATTAGGTCTTGGTGAGACCTAAAATAATTAGGCCTTCATACTCACATGTTACATGTGAGACTAGTTAGACCACCTTCATCATTTACCAATGATTATAACACATCAAAATTGTCTCTAATATCCCCTTTCTCACTCTCATATGGGTGTATACTATCTGGAACACTAACTCAACACTTGAACCTACCAATTAGGTCTCCTCGCTCTTTAGGCCTTCATACACAAAAAACATAGACTCAAAATTTTGAATAAAAAACTCAAGTATTTCACATAGTCATATGATTAGATCACATGGATGAACCATTCAATAACTTTACAACACCTCCATGTGCTTTAGACACTTCAACACAAGCTCTAAGCACTTAAATCAACTCTTTCAAAATGACCACTCATATTGATCATACACAGTCAAAATATAGTCAAGATATTTTGAATATCCATAATTTATCATGCGCATATCAAGATATCCAATGACTTTTCATAAGCCTTAGAGACTTATATAACATCTCCATACTCATTTTCTTCCTTAAATCTAGTTAGAACATCTTCAACTTACCTCTGCAAGATGGTCACTCAATATGTCACTACATTCAATAAACACAAACAACTTATAAGTCTTTATTCATACTAAATATGGATTTTTAAAACTTATAAAATCCATAAAAATAGCCTTCATTGATTTTAAAACACTCTCCAATATTTATTTCATCTTGAAACATCAAAATACTATCAAGAACAACTCAATTATCCTTCTCAGGTCACTTGCAAAACATGGTCAAACACACAATAAATTTTGGATCTCAATATCTAAAACTATACAAAAATTAAAACCTTATAACTCACTTCTCTAGATGCACCTTTAAGTCATATTCAGCTTTTATTTTCACATCACTAATAAATTCATTCTAGATCAAAATATATTAGAAAAATACTATAGACTATTTTTTTCCTTTACTAATTCAAATGCCAATGGTCACTGTGTAAATAAAAATACTATAGACACGTGTCTTTATCTTCTAATCCCTAAAATCTAAAACAAAAATGATATATTTATCTCCTTATGATCCTCTTGACTTTAACTCTTTAATTCTCACTGTTGATCATTGATATACACTTCTACAATTAAGACACTTGGCACCCTCATGTGCCTTCTAAACACATTGCTATCAGTCCCCACTCTTGCACCACTTGGTAGTCCCACCTTCCTTCTACAACTAGTATCCAATTCTCTTTGTCACATGGAAATCCTCCATTCCTTATGTAGTTAGTTTCTAATTCTCTTTTTCCACTTGGTAGCCACATGCATCATTTGTGAATGCTTTGACATATTGACTTGATACACACCATTGATCACTATCTGACAACATCATGATCACTATTATATCCTTATATGATTAGGTAAAATTCTCACCATTATATCCCTGAACCAATTGAATTCTCACCATCTATCTTTTATATCACAAATTTGGCCAAGTATGGGAACTTAGTAAACTCTATTTGAGAATCCAACTTTACACCTTAATAACTTTTACTACGCTCCATGTCTAGACCTAAAACTTGAACCATATGATCTCCTCACATAGATGAATTTATCCATGTATAAATTTTATCTTGAAACCTTCACATATGTGAAATATTATGTCATCAAACTACTTACTCAACCTTATCTATCAAGATGACTACTAGAGCTTAGGTATTCATATGACTGTTCTGGTGAATTATGTTCACTTCCATAAGCACTCTAAGCACTCATAACACTCTAGAGGGTCTCTGATATGGATCAATATAATCCATAAACTTCCTCACTAATCCAAATACTAAATAACCATGTAGGAACACTAAATCTCATTGAAGCACACTTTTTCATTGTCATTCTAACACACATGACACCTCATCAACATCCTTGGTCACCTTGGAGACATCATTAACAAACATCCAACAAGTTAGAGTGGTAAATGAGACTTGGTATATAATGCTTATATGGTATTTTCATGTGAATATTCATTGTACAATTTGAGGACTTTATGTGCCATTGGCTTTATATATTTGGTATTTTAACTATTTTTATCAATTTAGGGCCCTATCTATATCTATCTTAAGAAAAAATTGGTAAAAAATGTGTATGTGAAAATGGTCTCAATGGGGTTTTTTCAAACCACAATAAAAATAGAATTGTGACTCTATTTCTAATGAAATAAAGGCCAAATTGAGTTTATTAAATTTCTCAGATGTATTGAGGATGTCAAAATTTATCCATAAGGATATAATCATTATGAAATAGATAAATAAGTTTGAGGTATAAAAAAGAGAAAAACACCAAAAATAGTAAAGAATGGTGATTTTAAAAGTGGAAAACACCCATGCAACAAAAGCAAACGCTTCAAAAAATCTTTGATACTGTATAAAATTATAAAACTAGTTGATATATATGATAAGAAACCTTAATCTAATCAATAGGTATGCATGCAATGTTTATTAAATAAAAATAATAATGAAGAAACCATTTTTGTAACCTAGTAGGAGTTTATACCACTTTCCATAAGTAATAAAAGTATGCCACATATTATAAAGTGTAACCTTCTTTTCTTAGTAAGATATAAACTGGTTTTCTTCTCTTATCTTGTGAAAGATACTAAATAACACTCTTATATTATTTTTCACTTTTTATATCTTGTCCTTATATAGATAAGTAAGGGGGTTTATGGCGAGAGGTATTTATAATTATTAAAATACTCCATTTATACAATGGCCTAATTAAGGATATTATCTAATTACAATATTCTTATTTAAAGAACAAACTCCACTAAAATAAAATATGGATCATGTGTGCACATAATTATGTGATTATCTATTAGTGAAGAAGCTGAAGAAGGGGTTTTTAGGGAAAATCTTCCTTATCCCTAGTTATAATTTTGCCTAAAAGATATGTGGCATTTTATTTTATAAGGGAAGAAGAGGTTGGTGCATTTACACCACTTCAAAAACAACTATGTTATCACTTTGTCATTTTTACTATTGAGATCCTTGGAATACATGGTGGAGGCCTATCAAAATGACATTTTGGATGTAATTATCCACTAGGATTTCATCTTGTTATAGTTAAGGAGGATAATTTATGATTTATAATCATATTGAGGTTGAGTAGTATGAGGGTCTCAAGTAAAATGAGAAGGCTTAGTCTACTAACATTATTAATGAATCTAAAGTGGAATCCAAAGATTAAAAGAAGATGTTAACCCAAATTCTATATAACAAGAAGATGAAAGGTTCTAATAGGGTCAAAAATGTATTAATATTGTTGAATTATGAAGAATATTCCAAACCAAATGAGTTATAGGTTGAAGCCCTATTGGATCTCAGAAATGAGCCCCCAGATTTCCCAAATCCCAAATTAGGGGAGAATGTTAGTTATGTAGATTGTGAATCAAGACCTTTAGGGTCTCTAACAATTCAAAGGAAATATGAAACGAAGGTGCTTGAACAAGGAGAGAAACTGGTTGGGGAATAGGGGTTTAGCAAGAATTTGAAGGACAAGTTGAAATCTCTAGAGGTGAGACTAAAGATTTTTGTGAAGGAGATTAGAGAGATTAGACAAAAAATTAAGTTGTTATAGAGGTTATCCTAGCTAGAGTAGATTTTAGTAGTAGGGGTGATGAGGTTTGGAAAAAATTGATTAACATTCTAAACCCCAAGCTTGAAGAAGCACTCAAAGAGGAATATAAGATACAAAAACAACATAATCAAATTTGAGAGAAGTGCAAGGAGGTCGCTTAGAATATAAAGAAGGAAAAAGTGGTTGAGTCTAATGAGGCCCATGAGAATCCACCAAAGGTTATAAACATGAATGGTCCAAGTAAAATAAAAAGAGGTAAGATGAGAAATAAGGAGATAAGTAATAACGTTTATTTTACTGGCATCAAAAATACTAACCAGACCAAAGAAATTTGACCTTGAGTTTTTGGAGGGCTAGTAGTCTTAGTCTGGTTTAATCATGATCTATATTTTTATTGAGTATTTTTTGGTTATTTATTTTATCTAGATGGTTTTGTGAGGTTTTTTGTAGGCTTCTTATTGGGAAGCTAGTTATGGTTTGGTCTTTATTGGTGTTCTTCATTTATTTTTATCTATTTTTTAAGGTTATGGGAGCCTTTAAAAACCTTTTTTTACTTGTATATAAAAAAATGTTATTATTTATAATGGATATAAATAACACAAATTCATGTTTGTATTATACCATAAAATATATATGTATAAATATACACTAATTATAATGGATTTGTTGTCTCATAATGGCTTTTTAGTCTCAAATCATTTTAACTAGAAACATCATGTGAAACTATGTAAAGGAATAGAATCAGACGAATAGACCAATATGGTATACAGATTTATTGAGACTCATCTACTATATCTAAATTTGGTTCTTTAATTATAATATAGAAATAATTATTGGAGTGTTAAATGGAACATACCACTATAAACCCTAGTGGGTTAAATAAAAGGGTAGAGACTTTCTATCAATCTATGATATCATATAAATTCATATTCATAGATAAATATGGATTTGGATTGTGGTGGCATGATAAAATTCACTCTTATGTATTTCATTCATAATGATCTTGGCTATCAAGGGTAAATATTTTCACTCTTATTTTTGTGAGTCTAGAGTCCCTGACTCTAATCAAAATTATTTAAAAAAATATAAATAATATATATTCATAGTTCTTAAACAATAGAGATTCCTTAAAAAATGGTGTGTATTAAATGTAAAGTTATTATTTATTGTAATTATATATGATATTTTATGTTTATATTACACCTTAGTCTTGTACACTTAGAAAACTAAGACCTTGGTTGTTCCTCTCAATTATTTACATTTCCTACTTTTGTAATTTTTTATCTATTCTTTGTGCCCCTTGTCCTATATCTCTTAGTATGGTCAATATTATGTTAATTAAAAAGGTCTTTTATCTTTCCTAGAATGATTAAAATTTACTTATCTTCAATCTCTACAAGTTTTGAACCTATACCTGCTTTCTTACTCCCTAGACAATAACAAGTAGGAAAAATAGTAGTGTTAATGTTATTATCCTATCCTGATGCACATGTCTAATTCCCTAAATTCATATAATTTGAAAATTAAATGTATCATAATGGTCAACCTAATTTTTATCACTCCAAATGGATTTATATAAATACAAAATCAACACTCATTCATTACTCACTTAAAAACACCTAGAAACCCCTAGAAAAAGACCAAAGAGATCAAGACACTTATCAAAATCACTCTATCAAACATTCAAATGAAAAAATCTTCCTTATTTCCATGAAAATTATAGGTACAAAACATCTATAGGTCTGAAGTACTAAAGGAGTATCCTAAGAGCCCGATTTGCCAAGTTATAAGCTAGGTCACTATTGTACTTATTTTGAATATATTGTATGATTCACACACAACCTAACCCATAGGAGAGAACTACATGAGTCTAATGACCTATTATAGAGTATTGGATATGTAGGTAGCATCCTTTGATAGTAGGGATATTTAGGTCATCTCTACATCATGTTCCCACTAACCATTTTCCCCCAATGACACATTGAAGATGCAAAACTAGGTTTTTTCCATTTCATAAGGAGTTATTATTCATGACCCACTTTTGAATGCACCAAAGTGAAGGAAAAGAAAAAACTAGAAGAATTTAGTTTATCACATCCTATTTCATTATATATTCTATACAGGACACTAGCATCGAACATAGATAGCAATATAAGGTAATTATCCCAAGTTGACATTATTATCTAGAGAGTTAGGGGTGTCAAATCCAAAATCTGATGATTGTTACATAATCTCATTCCCACCTTATTTTATCTTATTCTATATCTATAACTTAATTACATTTAAAACAATCTAAGTACATCACTTATTTGTCATATATGTATATATCATAGTTGTACTTTCCATATTTAGACTATCTCCACATAATAAATTTAGTATATGCTTATATTTGAGTTTAACATCCAATTGGTCTACTATAGATATGATTATCAACCTTGTGACATTTAATTTATATATACCCATTTAATACTCTAGATAACCCCAATCTAGTTCCATTTTAGGTTTAAACATTTGGTGAACCCAACAAAATCCTAAAAACACTTTTTGGCACCTACATGTTATAATGGCTCCTTGGAATCCATGTGTTACTTCCATATTGATGGACAACATACTCCATTACTCATATATACAAATATGTGTCACACTACTATTTGAGTGTGATACAGGCATACACAAATACATGATACATTCATATTTCATATGTTGGGCTTTCCTTCTACTCATGTCATATGGACATTAGGGGAATTTGATTATTTGATCTTGATACACACAGGTTATATAATTAAATTATCATGGTACATTATCATGTTTGAGCTCACATATGTACTTACACATGCCTATTATCCATGATTATATCTTAAAAATAATACTTCATATGTTATATTCTTTACATACTTTTCATAACACATTGGATCCATGGGATACTATGACATGTTTATGATGGTTGCTTAAGATTTATTTTATGCACTTCCTTGAGTGTCTTGTATTCATTTTTCAAGAATTTGATATGATGATTTTCCTATGGCCTTCATGCTTATGTATGTTTTCATTGGAATTTTCATATGTCATTTTTGTTATATGGACATTTAAATATGTCATCCTTACTTTTATGGACATTTGACTAAATCATGTCCCTTCAATTGTGTAACATTTGAACATGCCCCTTATTTGTAGTCTCCTTGGACCATTTCATCTTGACTTGATTTTGAGTGTTATTTTGTGTGATATATATATATATATATATATATATATATATATATATATATATATATATATATATATATATATATATATATATATATATATATATATATATTTCCATAGCCTACATGTGATCACATTGGTTCTATGTGCTTCAGTGATACATCTACATAGACATGTTCCTTCTATATGTTACATGGTTACATTCATAGATATATAGTTGTATTATCATTTTAGGTGAGGTAAATATCAATTTATATCTTTCCCTCACCTCAAGGTGGGGTATATTAGTGGGGGCATGTCATAAATACATGTTCTCCACACTTGGCATAATTTTAAAATTATAGTGGGGGCATGCTTTGGAAGCATGATATCCACATTCATTCAGTATGGTAATTATATCAATTTATATATTATAGTGAGAACATGATTTATAACCTTGTCCTCCACACTTACATAGTTATTCAAATTGGCCAAAATGCATATTTATATGATTCAGATTCATAGTTGTGGTAAAACTATATACATAGTTTCAACATGAGACATATATAAGGTTCATATGGTATGAAAAATGTGCCTAATATTAAAAAATCTAATTTAGTTTCAAACTCCAAAACTCTATTATGGATTATTACCATATCACATACTTTTTCGTACTAATACCACACAAACATTTATGGAATTTTATTGATCCAATCTACTGCAATAGTTGGTTCAACTTTTGGTATGGTTGAGGTTATAGAATCACTCATTATTTTTAAGTTTTTATGTTATATTTTATCATCTAACCTCACCAAGTTATAAGTATCATTGGGTTGCACAATTGAGTTAATCTCAATTGTCAGGTGGCAACTCACTTTTGATCCAAAATTGGGGGCATGTGCCTTACAATCTCTCTATCTCTCTCTATCTCCTTGGATATATTCACTTTAAATATTTATCAATATTGGTCCTAATATTAGTTTTATAGCCTCACAATGATACATATTTTTCAAAATAAATTGAAAATAGGCAAGGCAGTTACATTAGCACATAGGTGCACTCATAATCCTTGATATTTAAATTAAAATATATTTCAAGTAACTTCAACCCATATTATATGCATTGGTTTTATAATATAACATGTTCTTGGTTACATGTTACTAAATATTAAAGCACTCAATTTGGGCTCACAGAAAGACAAGGTGTGTATATACACCAAAGTATGCATTCCCTTCCTTTAAACTAGTAATTTCATTACTAGATTAAAGGGGGAATGTAGATGACATTTTATTATTATATAAACATCAGTCTTGTACACTTGGCAAACTCAAACCTTGTCTATTCCTCTAAATTATTTACCTTTCCTACTTCTACAAGTCTTGCATCTACTCTATCTTTGTGCCCCTTGACCTATATCTTTTACTCTAACTAGTATTATGTTGATGACTTAGGTATTCTATCTTACCTAGAATGATTAAAATGTAATTATCTTCCATCTCTATAACTTTTTAATGTATACCTACTTTCCTACTACCTAAACACTAACATTCAAGATAGACAGCAACATTGGCATTATTATCCTATCTCAATGTAATTGTCTAGTGCCCTAAATTCATCTAATTTTCAAATGAAACACATCCTAATGTTTGAAATAAGTTATTTAATGTAAGTTATTACTCCAAATGGATTGATACAAATACAAGATCAACCTTCATTCGTTCCTCATCTACGAATACCTAGCAACACCTAGAAAAAGACTAAAGATACCAAGGCACTTATCAAAAACATTTTATCAAGCATTCAATTGAACAAAGCTTCCATATTTACATACTAGTTATAGGTATAACAAATCTACAAGTCTAAATTACTAAATCAGTTGCCCAAGAGATTGATTTTCCAAGTTACAAGATAGGTCACTATTTTACGTGTTGTGCACATATTGTATGATTCACACACAAGCCAACATGTAGAGGATAACTACATGAGTTTTATGCCTTCTTTTAGATTATTGGATATATAGGTAGCATCCTTTAACAGTTGGGTCATTGGGTTCAGTTAGACACTATGCGCCCACTAACCCATTTTTCCCCAAGGTCATATTAAAGATGGAAAATTAGGGTATTTTCATTTCACAAGAAGTGACTATCCATGATCCATATCTGAATGCATTAGAGCAAAGGTGAAGCAAAACCCATAAGAATATAGGTGGTCACATCCTATTTTATTATCTATTTTGTATAGGACACTAGTTTTTAACCTAGATAGTAGTGTCGATGTAAATCCTAGGATGACGTTACTATCTAAAGAGCCAAAGATGTCAAATCTAGAATCTGAAGATTTTTCTAAAGTATCCTTCCCACCTGATTTCAACCTGTTCTAGATATATAACTACATTAGCATAAAAATAAGATAATTACATCACTTATTTATCATTTATGTATCTAGCATAGTTTTACTTTCCATATTTAGACTATCTTAGCATAATAGCTTTAGTGTATGTTTATATATGAGTTTATCATATAATTAGCCTATTATAGATCTTATTATCACCCTTGTGCCATTTCATTTATATATAATGATTTAATAATATAGATAACCCCAATCTAGATCCATTTTAGGGTTAAACAATAATCAAGGATAATAAATACATTAATTGTTGTTGAAATTTGTACACTAACTACAATAATATTAACCATGTTAAAGTTATTTTTAGAGTTTGTGAAAAAGAGAAATTTAATAATATTAATTTTATGCTAATGACATTTGATGTCCTTCAAATGAAATTTATTTGTAGGGTCTATTTTTTTAGTAAAATGATGGATTATATTGAGGCCCTTTCCCATTTTCAATCAAAGAAAAGAGAATATATACAATATTACATAATGGTGTAACCCTTTTAAATTCAAGTTAAGTAACATAAGGCATTGAAAATAAACTACAAAGATTATTCATGTGACCAAAGTGGTTAAATAAAATGAGGTGATAGGGGAAAGTTGGTCGTGCACATCCACATAAGGAAAAATAACCCACATTCCATTACATTTTAAGAAACATATGAAAAGAGATAAAATACCTCCACCACTTTCCCATCCATCCATAAGACCCTCTTAACAAACTCACTACCAAAAACTACCACCATAACAAGTTACCCAAAAATATATATATTTGAACATAACCCAAAAAAATATGGATAGGAATAAAAATATAACCTCTACTAAAATCAACCTGAATAATAAAATGTGAGACCCAATCAAAACATAGATAGAAACAAGAATACTTGAAGTAAAATTCCACCAAAAAATAATTACTTGATAGATTCACATGACCACCAAGGACATTAACACACAAAAAAACTATCATAACCACAACCTTCCTCTAGGTTTCAAGGTTTTTGCCTTGAAATAGATGAATTTTATCTTATTTCCTTTCATAAAAAAGATAAAGATAGCTTATGAGGCCATGGATTCACACATCCCCATATCCATCAACCCCACTCCTAGTAGCCAAAATTGACCAACGGAAAAAAAAAGTATTACATTTGGAAGGGGGAATGAAATCCCTTCCCACACCACCATATTATTCCTAGAATAAATATAGGACCCTCTAAGATCTCGATAAATATCATAATCAAAGCCCTAACCACCTCATTTCTTGTCACCCTGCATATTCTTTTTATGCAAAGAAAAAAAACTCATTCAAAATAATCTTCCTCTAGGGGTCAAGGTGTTTGTCTTACAATGGATACATTTTAGCTAATTTCCTTTTGAATAAAATATAAAATAACATATGAGGTGATGGATTCACACATCCCCATCTCCATCAATTGCTCCAATATTTGAGGTGTCCCATCATGTACCTCTTCAATATCACAAGGGCCTTTTTTTCTTGAATCCATTCCTACATAGTAAGTCCACCAATTGTTTTGAGACCCATTTACCCTATATTAATGTGTGTGCTTAAATAAATAGACTCAGTTTTATAAGTATGGTGAGGTATACTAGGTAGTGATGAGTAAGGATTCTTAATTTTAATAGTAAAATCCACTCCACTATTCAAATGATCCTAACTATCCTTCACATCAATACATAAAGAGGAAGCAAAATCTAATAGAATCATATACTAAGAAATATAAAATTTTAATTTTAAAAATAAAACTCTAAATAGAGCAACAATTTATTTACACTCAAATTTAATCATTAAGTGCTTGATAATGTTTAACTTTGACATCCTTATCTTACTTCACCTATTCACCATTTCATTAACTTGAAATCTCTATGAGATCCTTCACTATTATATTCATTATCTTCAAAATGCTAAAAACATCATTTATACATCCCTATTATACTTACATATTCCTATCAGCCAAGTTCTAATAATGTATGCCCTTCTAGGACAAGACCTCACTAGTTCTAATAAGGCTACAAATCCACCTTCTCCACCAGTGTAACCTTATCTCCTGCACTCTAACTGTTACTTTTAAAATTTGAGATGCTTCATATAAGCCCTCCTACACTTTTATAAAATTTGGTTAATGTAAAAATTACAATCTATCAATATATAATCACATCAAGATAATTTAATACACATATAAAATAAGAAATCACTCTTTATACAAGTTACTGCACATTGAGAAAAAGTGCTATAATAATTCCAATTCAAGTCTTGATTTATTATAGTAGTTAAAGGCTAAGTTTGAATCTATTTTATTTTAGGTTAAGGGAATTCATTATCAAGCATTCAATTCACTTTAATAGTTGTATCCTTATAGTGCAAGTATCAAAATTCACACTCACTCTAGGAGGGAGAACTATAAGGGCCCGAGGCCCTTTTGGGCTATGTAGGTAGCACTCATATTACATGGATTTTTCTAAGGATAACTTAACTATAACCCTTTCTTGAATCCTCCCTTTTACATTTTATGTCTATTTAGTTTTAAGTGTAGGAACTAGGATTCTAACATTTCAATTATTTTCACATGACAATTTGGCACTTGTAGATAATCAATAGACCACCTCTAACATGTGTAGGTACTTTAAAAATAAAATCATTTACATAGTCACCATAAATGTAGCTATAGTCAAATAGACATGGATATAGTGTGCCCTTATATACCCTATAGTGATCCTATCCTAGTACATTACAATATTGTATTTTTAGTTATGACACACTCCAAGATCTTCCCAATCATCTCTACATCAGTGATCTACATTCATATTCAACACAAGTCAAATTTGAGTTATGTTTACATATTTCATTGAAAGTTACTATTTATAGCTCAGTTTAGTTTCTATAATTTATTATATTTTACATTCAAATTTTATATATATTATATTTTGAATAATATTTCAATAGTTTATTGTTTATAAAATGTAATTGTTAAATAAAAATAACCATGAAATATTTTGGTGAACCTGTAATTATTTATTATAACATTGCTTGTTGTTTGCTTGATTTTTGTCCTAGGATTTCATATATTTTTGGTAAATTCCTGACACTAAAATAAAAAATCCTTCAACTTTGGACATAAATATAACAACACAATCCAATCTTATTTGACCTTATATTTTAATCTGACACTGAATAAATAATCTTTTCACCTCAGATAAAATCTGAATCTGAAGCATTTATTTATAACTTGGGTTGAAGTATTTTTACTAATTTTTTTTACAAACTATGTCTGGTAGTTTTAAAATAAATAGGGAGTTATTAATTTTTCATAAGTAATGACTTGTTTTACCAACACTATAAAGTGAGGGATACTCTCCCAATACCCAAACCCTAGACAATACTATACATTAATTTTAGTTTCCCCATACCTCATAGTATATTATAAATGCTTAGGGTTCTTTGTTTACACCATATGAATCCTCTTTAACCATTTGATTTGGGATGCACCTGAGAGGAGCATATCACCCAAGGAAGCTACTCTCACCATATCCTTAGAGATGGGATAGTGGGCTACAAGTATTGTTTAGTCTTTGTAGTTAGTGATCTTAAACATTTGGCCAATACTAGTCTACAAACAATAAGTATATTTGAGATCCCACAAAATCATTCAAACCCTTACCTAGATCACCTTTTATACATTTATTTTTTCTTGTATTGTATTCATAATCAATTATATTAATTTTTATTTTATTGTATGCCTCTAAGGAACAGCTCTAGATTAAGTGGTATTCCTTTATCATACATGGAGCTTCTTTTGGCTTCTTTTGTAATGGAAAATAATGACATTTTTTTCAAAATAATAATTCTACTATTCAAATTCCTTGGTCTAATTAAATTTAAATTCACATTAATTTTGATACTGAAAATAATGAAGAATAATATGAGGTACATAATTAACATGAAACTCATATTGATCCACAAGAGTTTACCAAAGTATACCTAAACCAAGTGAAATAATTATCTAAATTTATTCAAGGTCTTAAATAACACCCTCAATAAGTGAATAATAACATCAACATACTTCTAGCATCAAAATATGATCATTAAGATAAATTTGCCACATCTCAACCATAATCAATGCTTTTTTCAGGTTGTCAAATCCCCCACTTCCAATGTTGTAACTTCCACTATTGCATCCATCATATTTATACACCTCAAGTTACTTACATAACATCACCCCTTGGTTGGGGAACATAGCTTGGTTTCCAAAAATTGTTCATGCATAAGCCTACTCAAGCTACTTATACTCCCCCACTCATCTCTATAAATACTATTCTTGAGCATATAGTTCTTATCTTACAAACCAAGCTATCTTAACTTGAGCAAACTCTTTCTCATACTAGCCCATCCATGGAATAATGTTCCCTATTAAATAACCATTTGGAACCTAAAATTTCATATTATACATTATAAATTGGCTTTATATCTCCTAATATTCCTTTATAATAAGGAAAAGGTGATCCTATATAACATTTATGTGCATTCCATGCAACTTGTCTAGATTATTATAGATAATGACAAATTCTTGATAAAATTATTTCCAAGAAGTATAAAAGAGTATGTTATTATATGGTTTTATGATATTCATCTTAAATTAATAAATGATTTTACCATTTACAAATAATTTTTAACTCACTTTTCTATCAACATTATTGAAAATCTATCATATGATCAATCTGCAAAGCTCAAACAAGGGTCCAATGAAACAATCAATGAATATGTTCTAAGATACAAGACTATGATAAAAAAAATGAAAAATAAAATGGATTATAATGATATCAAATATATATTCCCTCAAATATTTCTATCTCCACTCAAAGTTTTCTATCTCCACTCCAAGATTCAATTATGTTTGATAAGTTTAAATATTTTGATGAGTTATGCCATACAATCAAAGAGCGTGAGGTAAAATTACTTACTTTTAACATGCTTAAATATACTTAAAATTATCTTACATCAAATGTTAACTTTAAAATCAAGCCAAATTATAAAATACAATCTAATGAAATTAATAATGAATCTAAGATTATAGTTGATGTTATCTCACAACCAACACAAAAGTTTCAATTACAAGCTTCACCAAGGAAGAAATTCTCAAGGTTACCATCACCTATTCATGTATTTTTTCAAGAGTTATTTGAATTTAATATCATATTTATTCATTCATAATTGGAAGTATCTATGTATAAACCACACTCTAAAAGTGTTGAGAACAATACATATTGTGATTACCATAGATGTATTTTGCTTTCCACAAATAAATGTTTCAATCTCAAGCACAAGATTCAAGATATCAATGATGAGAATATTCTTGATATTAGCACACTGACTAAATATTATAAGCCACAATCAAATAAAAATTGAAAGCTAAAAATTTTCAAAGATCCTTTTCCAAATCATGAAGCAACAAATAAGCTTAAATCTGAAGTACATTATGCATGCAATCCTCAACCTCCTCCTTATACATATGGGAATCCACTTGATAGGATCATTCATATAGTTATAATTAACCATGAATCATGTCATATGATTAAATATTATGATAATGAAGTTTTTTATGATAATTCATATAAACAAACACTCCTTATTTATGCATACATTTACAAATAATCCATAGATAGTGTTATGATAGGCAATAGATCAAAAATATATTTATGCATAATAACACTCCTCCACTCTCTTGGTTATATATATAAATATTTATGTGACACTTTTAAAGTAGTCAAAGCATTTTATGGTCATACATAGGATACTCTTGGGCATATAGTACTACCTTTATAGTTGGGACGTCGTATAGTTCCCACCCCATTCTTAGTTCTACCAAGCACATGGATATTTTATATGCTATTAGGATGCACTTGGATACAAAATATTTGAGTAGTACCTTTTACAATGCATAAATGTATCAAATATAGTCATGGTAATCAAGTGGTTAAAATTCTAGGAATCCAATATAAATATCCTTTAGAACCAATAATATTTACTCCTTTAAAAAATTTGGTTGGAATATACATCGAGTAACATGGTAATGAAATGATATAATTCTTTATTTAAGATCTTGATCTAGATATTCAAAATCATTTAATAAAATAAAAATTTACATCTAGTTATGAACATGATCTAGTTATTATTGACAAGTTTGACCTCACAAATCAAATTGTCACCCTTACAATTTAAAACTTTGATCATCATGTTTGTTTACCCTATGGATCATGGTGTTTTATTTTTATGTCCTTATAATTATACTTTGAAACCTTATTTAGTAGAGTTTAAGTTAAATTTGATGAGTTTGTTCATCATAGCTATGTGCTTGGTTAGCCATTCTTGAGTTATTTTAGTGGGTTCCAAGTGTCTAAAGGAGTCTAGGGTGTCTTGATAGGTCACATATCAAGTGTAATGGTTATGACATGATCTACTAAATATCAAACATGTTGGTGATATTCTTGGCTAACTTCATAACCCAGTTGGTTGTATTTTAGATCACTTTGTGGCTTCTAGAGTAGGTTTTTCATGATAATGGAAATATAATACCATAATAAGATCATGATGTACCTATTCAGACATTAAAAGGTCTAATGAATACTTTTTAAAAAAGTTTCATCATGTTTCTCAAGTGGGTATGGCAGAATCAGTGCCAAAAAGGGCTCTCTTGAGGCTAACCATATAAATTTTTAAGGTAAAATTTACCTCCAAGCATATTCAAGAATTTATTTGTTCATTTCAATGTCAAATCCATAGTTTTAAAGGATTTTTAGGTGGCAATGTAGAAAACCATTTTATCTCTCCTAATGACTTCTTTGGTAGCTCGAGGAAGGCCATAAATTTTTTCTCAGTATGGTTGAGAGAGAGATATTAAAGTATAAATATATTGGTAAATGATAGGGACCATAATTAACTTAAATTTAGTGTTATTTATTTTCATATTTATCTCCCCATCTTTATGAATAATCACTAAGAGTGTAAGGAGGTCACTATGTCTTAGTCGTCTAGACAACGCCCAAGTTTATCTCTATATCTTAACTTAAAAACTCAAGGGAGAAAATAATTTATGGTGGGGTGATTTTAGGGTCAAATAATATATTTTTGTGTTGTAATCATTAGGTGTTTTATCTTAACAAGGGGTCTTTTGGAAATAAACTAGTTGCTTATGTTGATTGCTAAAGTCAATAGTTTTCAAGCATGTTTGATCTACTAATTCATGTGTCTTCATATTCAGGGGTACTAAAGTTAATGTTTTAGTTATAATGAACCTCTTACCTTCAAAAAAAAATCATTTACCTCCATCTTGAATAATGGCTTCCTTAATATGGCCATAGTGAGAAGGTCTTTAGAAAGATTTAGTCATAAAGTCATCAGTTCCTGTTGTTGTTATCATACAGATGGAATCATGAAGATTAAATGTTTTTATTGAGAGCCTAAATTGGTTTCACAATTACTAATAAGAGTCTTTAGGGTGAAAATAAATACTTAATGGAGCAAAATATCTAATTAAGGCCTTGCGTGCTTAAATGATATTCAAGCCTATGTTTCATGATCAGTAAAGGTTTGTGATGTGAGTTATGAAGGTGTCAAGTGGATGTTTATAGGTGATATAATCAATTTAAGGGATGATTATGTTTATAATTCCAATAAGGAACAAATAAATATCATTAAAAAATAATTTGAGACATGTCTTAGAAGATTTTAAGGTTTGTTAGCAGAGTTTAAGGTAACAAGATAGTTTTATTGTTTGAAAGGCTTTGAAGTTAATTAATGTATTCTTCAAGCTCATGTCAAGTTTTTTCATAATTATTTAAGTTTATTCCTATTTCTTATCACTTTTTAAACAAAAAAAAGACTCCATTCATCTATTTGGATTTTTTAAGGTTGTTTAGTAGCTTTTAAGGTAAAATAGAATTTTGGTTTCCATACTAGTCAATGCCTTTAAGTGTCAAGTTGATAATTATCCAAGCATGCAAGGTGAATTTTTATCAATGAGATTATTTATTTATATTTTTCAATTGATTAAACCTTATTATTCCTCCCTTTATTTGTAAAAAGGCCAAAGAGACCAATGACCACCTACAACCTTACTAAGAACCATGATGACACAGTCAGGCCTATTAAGAGCATGCGTTTGAATGAGGTGTATTAGGGGGTGAGCTTGAGTGAGTGAAGGTGTATGAGGTCATGAATAAAATATATTATAGGCATAAATAATATCAAATTATTTTTCATATAATTTTCATCTTAAGGACTAGCACCTACACTAACTCAATCTAATAATGATTAAGTGAGGTGCCTACTTTGTTTAGTGAACATGTAATGTTTTATACTAAGATTGAGGCCTGGTGTAAAGAATGGTATAAAATTACAAGTGAAGTGAGATTTTAATAAGGTATTTAATATTTTTAAAAGTGAAACTATAGGTTTTAAGTCATTGAGATGTATAAATGAATAAGCATCAGTTCATAATTACATAGAAGGGCCTAACATGGGTACATAGACCTGTATGTATCATTGGAGGGAATATGTATTTATATTAAAATATAAAACATGAGGTAAGTTTAATTTATTCACACTTTAATATTTAAATACTATAAGGAAGTGTGTTTATATGACCTAATGATAAACATACAATCAATCATCACTTTAAAAACTACAAATCACCTACAAGAAGGTCAAGTAATATAGATGCAAGATCATTATAGAGGTCATAAATGTTAAAGAGAGTTTGAGTAAGATTTTAAACCTTAAAAACATCATTAGGATCAATAGAAGTGAAAATATTAACCCTATTTATTCTTACATCCAATTAAATATTGATGACACCTACAGGTTTGTTAAGATGATGGTGATAGATGAAATCATGAAAGTGTAAGGGAAAAATAGTGTGTTCATGTCCTCCAAATATTTGGAATGAATTTTTAATTATTTTTAGAGTAATGGGGATTAGGTAATTATATTTGAAGAGGCATATAAATCCTAATGAAGATCTATAGGCCATTCTTAGGCCTCAATAATAGAAACTAAGGTTTTAGTGTTGGATAGAGGTCCTATTAAGACAGAGTCGAGGAGAGCCATAATTAAGTTGTAATGAGTGTTAGAGAGTTGGAGGATCAGTATAGATAAACTATTTAAGGTAATTATTCCCATTAGAAACACTAATAAAGTCAAACTCAATCAAAATATGCTCAAGCCCAAACTAACTTAGTCAAGAAATACAGTCCATTAAGGACCTATGGGTCTACTCTAAAACAAAGATAAGAGAGAACAATATTTTTGAATATAATTGGATTTATAATGTTAAAAAAGGATGTTTATGATATTTACAAATATTTCCATAAAGTTTTGATCTAGTCGAAAAGGAGAAAGGCTCAAGGAATAGACATTTAGGGTCAAAAACTTAGGTTGCTTATAAACCCTTAAGTGGTGAAGAGTAAAGATTTTAAACAATTTATAAGGTTAGTGATTATGTAATATAATTTTGAACCATGACATGGATCATTTAGGACTTTTTTAAATCCTTATTCTCCATTAGAATGTGTTTTGAGGTCTTAATATCTAAAAGGACTTTTCTTAGCCTTCTCACATAGTCCATCCTACTCAAGAGCTAATTTCTAGAGCTCAAAAATTCAAAAAAGAGTTGTATGGTGGTAATATGTTGCTAAATTTAACGTTAATTTACTTCTACTTCAAACATATATCATTGGTTCAGCCTTTAACTCACACTCCTATATGAATTATTGTTAAGAAGGTTGAGTACTTAGAAAACACCCCTTTTTCACTTTGTCTAGAGATCAAGTAGGCCAAATTTTTGCTCATCACTTGTTAGATAAGTTGCATAGTGAAATATGGAAATTGGAGGTGTTATATAGGTCCCATAGATCCAATATCTTGGTATTGGTTCTTGGAATGGACCCCTGTCCTTTATGAATAATTCTTAAGACTTTATACCTCTTTAAACCCTGTAACTAACCTAATGGAGGAAATGTAATTCTTAATACCTTAAAATGAAATGTTATGAACTCAAAATGACTTTAATTGAATTAAAAAATATATTGAGCTCCATTTCAAGGTATCGGTTCACATGTGTAGGTATAGTACCATAAGGAACAAGGCTAAATATGTGGTTAAAGGCTTATTTGTGAAGGTATAAGTTATGGAATGATATCTAAACCATATGTCGATAATTATAATTAATTTATAGAGTTTATTCAATCATAAAAACTCTTATACATGTCTCTCAAAATGTTATACCATCTCAGCAAGTTGGCCACTTGGTCAAAATGTGAGGAAAATTGAGTTTTTACAAGCCAAGAAGCCTAGATGAAGGCTTATGAGTGAAATAAGAGAGATAATTCTCTATTAATGAGTTGTATAAAGGTTTTAAACGTATAAAAAAGAAATTTACAATTCTTATAACCTACAAGATTCATGAAAACACACTCAAACTACCTCTCAAACATGCTCAAGCACCTAGGCTTGCCAATAACCATTTCTTGGTTTTCCCACCATTGTAAGGCCTCAAAACTTGAAGTTTTAAATGGAGCATGTTATTAGGCCAGGTAAAGGGAATCAAAAAAAATTGGGATTTATCACATGTTTGGGAGTCCATTTTGGCTAAATCTTTGTTTCTAGGCCTAGGAGGCTTAATTAGGCCTAATTGAAGAGATAAAGTGAGCTAAAAAGAACGCTTCGACTCAGATTTGGATCCTAAAATTTGGCATGGGCATGTAATGGGATAATGGGTCATCAAAAATGTTCTCATTTATCCAATAAAATCCATAAATTATTTTTTATAATGAGGTTTACCCATTTTGAGGGCTACAAGGAATAGGTTGAAAAGTAAGGTTTTGGTGCAAAATCACATCTTTTGTACTATTTTATGGTTTAAATTGTCTTTTTTTAAAGTTTTAAATGAATTTAAAAATCCATACATGGATTAATATTTCCTTATTCGAATAAAAACTAAGTTTTCTCTCTCCTACACCATATTGCTAAAGGAGGAGTTCAAGTGAACAATACACCAAGTCAAGGCATAGATTTTATTCAATGGGTTTTTCAAGGTTTCATCTCTATTACATGATATTTATAATATAATAATAGGTTAAAATTATTTTTAAATAACATTCAAAGGGTTGCAATAGTCTCTAGCAGTCCTAATAATACCTTCTTTTAATCATATGCCTAGCAAGTTGAAAAACTCAAACATGCTTCAAGGAGCCTTCTAATAGATCAAGTAAGGTGTAAATAACTCATAAATGGATTAGGAAAATGTTTAAATATATTAATTAATGAATAATTCAAGACCTATTTTCAAGTATGTGGCTTATTCTTCAATAAGGACATGTAGGCTAGTATATAGGGTATGCAAGCAAGGATTTAGGCATTTTCAAGTGGTCAAGCTTGACCAATAAATTCTAAAGACTTATTCAAGTTTATAAAAAAAGTTATAATCTACCCCTATGCCACTTTTTGTAAAGTTTGAGAAGAGAGAATCTAGGAAACACTATGTAGTGATTTGGAGGGTTTGAAGACAAAGTTGCTCATCCCTATTTTGGGGTTACTTTGTCTCCCCTCTCCTATTATTTTTTATTTGTATCTCTTTTTAAAAAATTATCATATCACTTTTTTCCTTTGGATACGCTAAAATTATATCAAAATTTTGTACTACACCTCTTGAAGAAATAAGAAGTTATTTTTCTCCATTATCAGGTTGTTGTATGAAGTGTATGTATGATATACATTGATATAACACTATAAATTAGTAGCTTTCCTATGTTAATGTCTAGTTTTTTTACCTTATTATAACATATTTGAGTTTATAAAGGTCATACTAAGTGTCTAGGTTCAATCTTAGTCTATGTTTGGATGTGAATTCAATAATATTTCATTCATTCCATGGAAAGAGTGAATTTTGTCAAGTCCTTTATATGAAACACTATTGTAGAAGCCATATACCTGAATTGAAGAGAATGTGTACAAGATCCTTTCCTTCATAAAAGTGTCAATTTTAATCAAAAATTTTCATAAACATTGGTACATCACCTTTATTCCAAGTTTTCATTCCAATTCTAGTGCAATCATTATTCTTTCACCCTTTCCCTTAGTCAAAAATTAGTAGTTAGTAGTATTAGGATAAGATTAAGTTAGTGAATCAAGGGAACCAACCCTATATATATATATATATTCTCTCCATATAAGATTCACCCACACTTAGGAGAGATTCCATTATTTTAGTAGAAGTGAGAAAGAACATACATTCTCACAAGGGTGGCACTCCTAATTGATAATAGTTTTTGGCACACCTGATGGGACACATACTCCTTGACATAGATAAATTTTGGAGTTGGAAAAAATCATTTGTATCAGCAAAATACACTCATCATCTTTTGAACTAGAGGATTCCTTGAAGTTATAGGATTCTTAGTAGCAGTCTAGCACAAGTTTCATGCCAAAGGTTACCACAAAATCACCAAGTAAAGGTATTCATTTTGAATTTTTTGAGTTGAAATCTCATTCATATAAAAGGAAAATACTTATAAGTAAAAATACCTATCCTATAAAAAATTTTCAATCCCATAATCATCCCATTGTATAAGATAGATCAATTCCCACTATCCAAATGACTATTCCTAGGAACCAAGTGTTTATTTAATTAAATAGAGGAAACCCACTAAATATTGCTCAATATGATGATATAATATCTTCATCCCTTAAGATAATTCTTTTTTTCTTAGGGGAAGACCAAAATATACCTATTGAACACATAAAATGTGTATCCAACCTTTGTTATATCCAAAATGTTGTCTAAGAGAACATAGATATTTGAATACTTACTATATCCTTCAAAGGAAAAGCATTAAAATGGTATAGAAACCTTCATTTTAAATCTATTGGTTTCTAGAATGACTTAGGTACAACTTTTTGTAGGAAATTTGAAGACAAATATGATCACTTATCCCTAATTTAATAACTCACAACCATTAAGAGGGTTCCCTTTGAGTTCATGACATATTTTAACCTCAAGTTTCAAAATACATGGACTAAAATACCTATTATGATGATGTCATATATAGATTATGCACTTTTATATTATTTAAGAGTTCTAAATTTAGACATTAGTGTCATGATTCAGTTTATGGGTGGCACTACACTTCTACATGTATATGAAGTGGCTATTCAAGTAGAAAATAGTTTAATTCAGGTTGAAAAATTGGCACCTAGACCATATATGCCCTTTTCCCAAAAAACACAACCAATTCCATCCCCTCAATATCCTTCAATGGCTCCCATTCTATCCTACCAAGCACAACTTACAACCCTTCCTAATCAATTAACTAAGATTGGAAAACTCAAGGGAATGTTGCAATCCTTTGTGAATGAAATTTTTTGGCTAAAAAAGAAGTAGTACCAAGATAATAGGCCTTACAAATCACCTAATCAACCTACCTATCAGCCTTTAGAAATAATAAAATACCTTATCAAGGATTTAGAGAATAAAGACCTTCATATCAAGCTCAAGGATCTATCACATAGGCCAAACCTTGTGCTACAACTGATCCAAATGCTCCTTCTTCATCTAAATCCATTGTACCTATTGCAACACAAAATAATATGATGCTAGATTCAATTTGGCAGCCATCTAATCTAAATGATATGTATAATCAAGCCTTACTTAATTAATTGATGGTGAAGCCTCAGATAACCCAATAAGAGGCTTCTCTTCAAGAAAGTTAACATAGTGATGGTATGACACAATAAGATAAGGTGCATCTTTTACAAGGGCATCTAGATTTAACCTTTACAAACAAGAAAATTGATGACCATGTAGCTTTGAATCAGGTTGGTGATTTTATTACTTCAAATGATGTGGTTGTAATTGTCACTAGAGCAAATAAAAGGGAAATTGAAGAGACTAAGAAGGTGGGTCACGTTTTGATCATTATTCCCATTATTCCTAAAGGTGTTAATAATAATTTTTTTATCCAAACACCTCAAAAAAATCAAAATATGGAAGTTGTAAAATATCATCAATTACCACAAGTGTAAGATCATCTAGTTGTGCCAAGAGTGAAGCCAAAGGTGAGTGGAACACCTTTTAGTATTATTGATCATATGAAGAATTATAATATTATCATGATCATGTGGGATTATTTATCAATCCCAAGACAAAAGGAAATGCTTATTCAGGATATTTCAGCCCTCAAGTTGTCTCTAAAACTAGATGATAAGGAGAGTGTAGTTTTGGAAAATTTAGATAAGCCAATGAAACAAAAAGGGAAGCAAGTAAATAATGAGGTAAAAGTGGGTAAATATGAGGTAAAATTAAATAAAACACCTCCCTTTTATCTCTATTTTATTATTGGAAATAACTTAGTCCACAATTGTATGGTAGACAATGGAGATAATGGTATGGTTATGCCTAAGTAGATTAAAGACAATATAGGTTTGGTGTATGAATGAAAAACCAAAGGTGTATTTCAGTTTGATGGATCCCTAATAAATACTATTGGCATGATTAAGGAATTTAAATTAAATTACATGCTTTCCCAAATGTATCTATTTAGTAGGATGTAGTGGTGGTGGATTTGCCTCCATATTTTACCATGTGCTTATCTAGATATTTCACATCAAAGATTAGCAGTTACTTATCATATGATTGGAATTATTTAATTTTAAAAACAAGGTATGGAACCAAGGTCACTATTCACTATGATCCTATTTTATTTTTTCATTTAGAGCCTTACATGCCAAGTGTTGTAAATAGAAATTATGTCATTTTGGATGAAGTGAAACAAGCTAGTGAAGTAGAAGCCATCTCACCTCTTAAAGGAGTTCCTAGTCTATTTATCAATGAATGGGATTATAAATTTCATTAACATAAACCTTATAAAATTATTTAATATGAGTGACTTGGTGTCTATTGTATTCATGAAAATGATGCACAAATTTTAGCTATACTGAAGGAAGATGAGTCAAAAGATGGCCTTTGGCAGCTCTACTTTGATGGATCAATGAATAATCATGGTATTAGGTTGGAATGATGTTTATATCACCTAATAAATAAATTTATTTTTATGATATTAAGTTTTAGTTTGGATATTATAATAATGCAGCAGAGTATAAGGCTTTAGTCCACAGTTTGCAATGGGCTAGGAAGATGGGAATAAGTGTTTTACAAGATTTTGGTGATAGTGAACTTGCGGTTTACCAAGTGAAGGACTGAATGTGTGAAAGAATGTTTTGATATGATCTTATAAACATATATTTTGTGACCTCCTTGATGATTTTTATACTTTTTATATCCAAGTAGTGCCAAGAGAAAGCAACAAACACGCAAATAGATTAGCTACCATAAGAGCTCAATTCAACATTCCATCTAATATGAGGAATCAAAAAAATTAGTTACATATCAAGATTTTGTTGAGGCCTTCCATTCCTAAAAATCATGAGAACTGGAAAGTTTTTGAATATGATAACTAGATTGTTTAGATTCTAAAAGAAGAGGTTGAATTCTCTTCTAGAAATCATTCAAAGCTCTTGAAATAGTATGGGGACCAGATTGTCCAACTTAAGTATATTAAGTTGCCCAAAGGTCTAGTCACTCTTAAAAAAATATTTAGTAGAGATGATGAGGTGAGGAGAGATAAATCTTTATTGTCTATGAAGTAAGAAAAATATTGATCTATAGGTAGATACAAAACTAGTTAGATAAATATAAAGACCAATCAATCCAAAACTTGATCCTTTAATGAGAACTAAACTACATAATCTAATTGAATCAGCCATCATTTTCCACATCAAGAATTCTAATTGGGTGGTAAACCTTGTTCTAGTAAAGAATAAAAATGTATAAATAGACATTATGTGGATTTTCATGATTTGAACAAGGCCTCTCTTAAGGATCATTATCCATTACCATCCATGGAGAAAATATTAAAACCATTAGTTCATTCAGAAATTTTATCATTGTTGGATGGTTATAATGTATATAACTAGATTTTTATTAAGGATGAAGATCAGTTTAATAAAACCTTCATTACCAAGTGGGAAAATTTTTCCTACAAGAAAACATCATTCAATTTATCTAACGCTGTAGAAACCTTTCAAAGAGTCATGGTTATGGCATTCCACAATCTAATCAATAGGTTTATTCTTGTATACTTAGATGACATTACTATATTTTAAAGTAATGTAAGTGAACACATGGTTCATCTCAAGGAAGTGTTTGAGAGATGTAGACAATTTGGGGTGTCTCTTAACCCCCAATAAATATGTTATTTTAATACATAAAGTTAAGATTCTTGAACATATAGTTTCTAAAAATGGTTTAAGCAAATATCCTGAGAGGATAGAATCCATACTTGCCTTATATTTGCCTAAAAATAAGAGGGCATTAAAAAGTTTTTTAGGAAAAATAAATCTTATAAGGAGATACATATCTAATTTTCAAACTTTGGCAAAGCCACTTATAGCCATGCTTAAGAAGAATCAGAGCTTTAGTTAGACTAAAGAGTACATGAGGAGTTTTGAAGAGATCAAAAAAGAAATAACTAGTGCTCTTATCCTCATTAATCTTAATTTTTCAAGAGATTTCATCTTGTATACATATGCTAATATGGATACCATTTCAGGTATACTCATGCAATAAAATAAACAAGAATTGGAGTAGCCAATACATTTTTTTAATCAAGGCTTGGAGGAATATGAGACAAGGTACACCTATGTAGAGAAACATGTCCTTTCAATAATTAGATGTCTTAAGAAGTTTAGACACTAGTTATCTAACAATAGGATATATCTAATGGTTGCTCATCCAAGTATCAAGGATTTATTATTGAACAAGGACATAAGTGAGAAGAGGGAAAGTTGGATAACAAGAGTGATAGAGTATGACATTGAAATAAATGTCACCAAGATGATTAGAGGAAAAGTATTGTGTGAACACCTATCCCAAGACTTGTAAGATAATAAGGAGATAGTTTTAGTGTTAAATGATGAATAAATTATAGTTGATCATACATTATATTCAAGCTGGCTTAAATACTTGGTAAGGTACCTCCAAGATGGTTTTTATCCTTTAAACTTAAGTACATCAAGGAGAAGGTATTTCAAATTGCAGTCCATTCATTTCCTCCTTGTTGATGGAGTGATTTTCAAGAAGGACATCAATGGTATGGTGTTAAGGTACATAGATCCAAGCCAAAAAGAAATATTTCTTAAATAATTACATGATGGACAAGGTGGATGACACTTAGTAGAAAGGTCAACAACCCTTGAGATCATGATAGGTGGGTAGTATTGGTCAAACATATTCAAATCTTTCCATACTTGGGTGAGGAAGTGCAATAAATGTGCCATGTTTACAGGAAAAGAAAGATGTGTTACCTTACATCTCCAACCAATTTTAGTGGATCATCCCTTTGTCAAATGGGGTTTGGACTTCATTGGCCTCATTAATCCACATTCAATCTTGGGTCATAAATGGATCCTTATCACTATATATTACATCATCAAATGGATAAAAGTAGTATATTTGAAGGAAGTAAATGAATCTAATGTATTAGATTTATATGAAGGCTTGCTTACAAGATTTGTCATTCCCTCTACCATTATTTTATGAAATAACATGGCATTTGTGGGATCTAAGATCAGTTAATGAGTTTTTCAACATGGTGTATACCTCACCACTTCATCAAATTATTACCCATAAGGTAATGGCCTTGTTGAGTCCACCAATGAGAACTTATTGAAGGTCATACGAAGGACTATTGAAGATAATCAGATAAAATGGACTTTGAAGCTTAAGTTAGCTTTATCAAATGATAAAATCACCTAGAAAAGGTCTATAGCCAATTCATCATACAAGATGGTCTATGTAAAAGAAGCAAGGTTACCAATTTCACTTAATTTTACTACTTTGGAACTAATGTATCAACTAGATTTTTTGGATAATGAACCAATGGAGGTGAGGTATGCTAAGCCAATGGATCTAGAAGAAATTAGAAATCAGTCCATGTAAACCATGGAAATTCATCAAGCACAAGTGAAAAGAACCTTTGATAAAGAATCATATTCAAGAAGTTTCAAATAAGGAGACTTGGTTCTCAAGTGGGATGAAGGCAAAGCTAAACCAGAAAGGCATACCAATTTTGAATCTCTTTTGAGTGGCCCTTACATAATCTCCAGTAGTAAATCCTACAATGCTTTTCAACTTGCCAAGATGGATGACGAGGAATTTATAATCCCAGTCAATGGGATACATTTGAAATTTTTCTATTGAGAGATAAGTTATTTTGTACATAGTTTTTTTGGTTTTTCTCCAAGTCTTGTCCTAGAACATTAGATTTCTTATGTTTTGTTTTCAATAAAAGCTTAGTTTACATATGTATTATAGCTAGTTTCCTATTATTTTGTATATATATTTTTTATTTTTCTCGAAGTCTTGTCCTAGAACATTAGATTTCTTATGTTTTGTTTTCAATAAATGTTTAGTTTACACATGTATTATAGCTAGTTTCCCTTCTTTTATGTGTCTTCCATTCCTTTTTTTGGATGAGAATCAATTGTATTATTTCAAGTCAAAGAGTCTTGTAGTCATTGGTCAAGTCTATTAGTGTTCATTTCATAATGTAAAAGAGATTTCATGAGTCCAAAATAGATGTTAATTGTCTAGTTTATAAGCATAGCAGGCATGCTTCCCAGCTAAGTCACCAAAATCTTGACAAGTTTAATCTCACAAGTCAAACTGTCACCCCTACAATTTGAAAATTTGATCATCATGCTTTTTTACCCTATGGATCATGGTGTTTATCTTGATATGTACTTTTAATGTTCATTTGAAACCTTATTTATTAGATTTTAAGGTAAATTTGATGAGTTTAAGGTTTTGTTCATTGTATTTATGTGCTTGTCTAGCCACTCTTGAGCTATTTTAGTGGGTTTCAAGTGTTGAAAGGAGTCTAGAGTGTTTTGATAGGTATCATGTTAGGTGTAAAGGTCCTGACACACTCTATTAAATATCAAATAGGTTTTTGATATTCTTGGCTAACTTCATAATCTAGTTGGTTACATTTTGGATCATTTTATGGCTTCCAAAGTAGGTTTTTCATTATTATGGTATTAAAATACCAAAATAATATCATGATGTACATTTTTAGACATGAAAATATCTATTAAATACCTTTTGAAATAGTTTCATCAGGTTTCTCAAGTGGTTATGGAAGTTTTACTACCAAAAAAGGCTCTTTTAAGGCTGACCATATGAATTTTCAAGGTAAAATTAAAATGAAATCATCTTCAGGACTTCATTTATTCATTTCAAGGTCAAATACATGGTTTTAAAGGATTTTCAGGTGCCAAAATGCAAAAAACTTATTTATCTCTCCTATTGACTTTTTTGGCAGCTCAATGAAGGAGATCAGTTTTTGCTCAGTATGATCAGGAAAGAGAGAATTAGGTATAAATATCTTTGGAATTATAAGGACACTAATTAACTTAAATTTATTGGAATTTTTTTCATATTCATCTCCCCATATTTATGAACAATCACTAAGAGTGTAAGGGGGTCATTATGTCTTAGCCATCTAGAAAGGGTCCATGTTTGTCTTTGTTTCTTCATTTCATAAATTGATGGATTAAAATGGTCATGATGGGGTGATTTTAGGGTCAAATATGAAATTTTTAATGTTGAAATCATCAGGTAATTTGTCTTGATAAGGGGTCTTTTGGCAGGAAACCATTTACTTATGTTGATTGTCAAAGTCAGTAGTTTTCAAGCATGTTTGATCTACTAATTCATGTGTCTTCATATTTAAGGGTTCTCAAGTTCATGTTTTAGTTATAATAAACCTATTAAATTAGAAAAAGAATAATATGCCTCCATCTTAAATAATTTTTTACTTAATATGGCCATAGTTAGAAGGTCTTGAGTAAGATTCAATCATAAAGTCATCAATTCATGTTATTGTTATCATATAGATGGAATCATAAAGATTAAGTGTTTTGATTAAGAACCTGAAGTGGTTTCATAATTAATCATAAGAGTCTTTAGGGTGATAAGTACTAATGAAGGGATCAAATGATCTAATTAATTATTTGTGTGCTTAAATGACAGTCAAGCTTGTGTTTCATGAGTAGTAAAGGTGTGTGATGGACTGTGTGCACCTAGAGGTGAGTTATGAAGGTATCAAGTAGAGGTTTAAAAGTGATGTAATCACTTTTAGGGATGAGGATGTTTAGGATGCCACCAAGGAACAAATAAAGATCATTTAAAAATAATTTGAGACATGTCTTAGAAGATTATAAGGTTTGTTATCAGAGTTTAAGGTAACAAGATAATTTCATTGTATGAAAGGCTTTGAAATTGGTTAAGGTATTATTCAATCTCATGTCAAGTTATTTAAAAACCATTCAAGACTCCTCCTACTGCTTATCAAATTTTAAACACCAATAAAGACTCCATTCAACTATTTTCATTATTAAGGTTGTTTAACAACTTTTAAGGTAAAAGAGCATTTTGGTTTCCATACTAGTCAATGCCTTTGAGTGTCAAGTTGATACTTCTCCAAGAATTCAAGGTGAATTTTGATCAATGAGAGTCTTTGTGTACATTTTTAATGTTATTCAACCTTATTATTCCTTCATTTATCCATATAGAGGCTAAAAATACTAATGACCACCTATAACCGTACTAAGAACCATGATGATATAGCCAAGCCTATTAAGAGCATGAGTTTGAATGAGGTGCATTAAGGGGTGAGCTTGAATAAGTGAAGGTGTATGAGGTGATGAAGACACTCTCTTATAGGACTTAATAAAATCAAATTAGTGTTCATATCATTTTCATCTTAAGGACTAATACCTACCCTCACTCAACCATGTAACTTTATCTAGTAATGATTAACTAAGGTGCCAGCTTTGTTTAGTGAAGATGTAATGTTTATAGTAAGATTGATGCCTAGTGTAAATAATGTAATAATATTATAGGTTAAGTGACTTTAAAATAAGTTATTTATGATTTTTAAAAGTGACACTATAGGTTTTAAGTCATTGAGATGTATAAATGAATAAGGATCACTTCAGAATTGTAGAGAAGGGCCTAACATGGGTACACTAACCTATATGTCTCATTGGAGGGAAGATGTATTTATATTTAAGGATAAACCATGAGTTTAGTGAAATTTATTCACACTTTAATAGTTAAATATTGTGAGGAAGTGTGTTTATAGACCTAATGTTAAGCATACAATCAATCATCACTTTATAAACTACAAAACACCTATAGGCAAGTCAAGGAATATAGATGCAAGATCATTGAAAAGGTCACAAAAGTTAAAGAGAATCTAAGAAATATTGGAAACCTTAAAAAAATCATTAGGATCAATACAAGTTATAGGATTCACCATATTTATTCTTATGTCCAAGTAAATATTGATGACACCTACATGTTTATTAAGATGATGGTGATAGATGAAATCATGAAAGTGTAAGGGAAAAATAGTGTCTACATGTCCTTATATTATATAGTAACACTTTCACATGATTTTGAGAGTAATTGGGACTAGTTTATTATAGTTTAAGAGGCATATAAATCCTAATGAATATCTACATGCCTATCTCAGGCCCAAATAATAGAAACTAAGGTATTAGTGTTAGATAGAGGTCATATCAAGACAGAGTGGAGGGAAGCCATAATTATGTGGTAATAACTATTAGAGATTTGGATAAGAAAGATAGATAAATTGTTTAAGGTAATTATTCCCATTTTAAACACTAATAAATTCAAACTCAATCAAAAGATGCTCAAGCCCAAACTGACTCAGTCAAGAAATATAGTCCATTGAGGACCTATGGGTCTACTATAGAATAAAGAGAAAGAAAACAATATTTCTCACTATAATTGGGTGTATAATGGTAAAAAATTATGTATATTACCTTGAAAAATATCTCCATCAATTTTTGATCCAATGTAAAAGGAGAAAAGCTCAAGGAATAAACCTTTAGTGTTAAAGAACTCAGGTTGCCTATAAACCCTTAAGTGGTGAAGAGTCAAGGTTTTAGACCTTTTAGAAGGTCAGTAGTTATGGAATATCATTATGAACCATGTCATGGATAATTTAGGACTTTTTTAGATCTTTTTTATCCATTATAATTCATTTTGAGGTCTTAATATCTAAAAGCACTTTTTTCAGCCTTCTCACACAATCCATCCTACCCAAGAAGCTGATTTACAGAGTTCATAACTTCACCAAGGAGTTTCATGGTTTTAATATGATATTATATGTGAATTTATTTTACTCATACTTCAATCATATAGCATTGGTTTAGTATTTAATTCTCACACCTATATGAAATATTTCTAAGAAGGTTGAGTACTCAAAAAACCACTTTTTCACCTTATCAAGAGATCAAGTAGGTCAAAATTTTGATCAAAAATTATTAGAGAATTTGTATGATAATATATGGAAATTTTATGTGTTATATATATCCCATGAATCTAATATCCTAGCATTATTTCTTAGAATGGACCCATGCCCTTTATGAATCATTATTAGGACCTCATACCTCTCTAAACCCTTCTTAAACCGTATAACTAACCTAATGGAGAAAATTTAATTATTAATACCTTAAAATGAAATTTTATGACATATAAATTACCTTAATGACATTTTAAAATCTCCTGAGCTCCATTTAAATGTACTTATTCACATGTGTAGGTATAGTGTGATACATAACAAGGCTAAATATGTAGTTGAAGGCTTGTTTGTGAAGGTATAAGTTATGGAATGATATATAAACCATGTGTAGAGGATTAAAATTAATTTAAATATGTTCTTAAATCATAAAAACTCTTACACAAGTCTCTCAAAATGTTATACCATCTCTGCAAGTTGACCACTTGATAAAAAACTGAGAAAAACCTAGTTTTGCAAGCCAAGAAGCTTGGATGAAGGCCTATAAACACAATAAAAAACCTCACTCTCAAGGAATTAGTTTTATAAAGGTGTTATAGGTCTAAAAATTTAATTTAAAAGTCTTATAACCTACAATTTTCATGAAAACACACTCAAACTACCTCTTAAGCATTCTTAAGCACCTAGGCTTGTCAACAACCATTTTTTGGTTTACACATCTATATAATGAATCAGAAATCAAAATTTGACATGGACCATGTTATTAGGCTTGGTAAATTTAATAAAACACTTTTGGTAATTTTCACATGCATGAGAGGCCATTTGGGCTAATCTCAATTTCTAGGCCTAGGAGGCCTAATTAGAGAGAGAAAGTGAGCTAAAAATAATAATTTCACTTAGATTTGGAACCAAAAACCTAGCATGGAGATATAAGTTAATATTTTATCCTAAAAAATGTGATCATTTATCAATTAAACTTCATACACTCTTATAAACAAGGAGTTTTTCTCATTTGAGGGCTACACAAAATAGGTTAAAAAGTAAGATTTTGTTGCAAAATCACATTTTTTGAAATATTTGATGTTTCCAATTATCTTGTTTTATGACTAAAATGATATTTTTAATCCATACATGGATAAATATTTCCTTATTCAAATCAAAACCAAGTTTTCTCTCTTCTATGCCATATTGCTAAAGGAAGAGTTTAAGTGAATAATCAACCAAGTCAAGGCATAGAAGTTAATCACGGGATTTTTCAAGGTTAAATATATATATTCCATGCCATTTGGATGAAAACAAAAAGTCAAATTAAATTTAAAATAACATTCAAATGGTTAAAAGAGTCTCTAACAGTCCTAACAAGACCTTCTTTCCCTCCTATGCCTAACAAGTTGAAAAGGCCAAAGATGCTTTAAAGAGCCTTCTGGAAAAAAAATTAAGGTGGAGAGACCTCATAAATGGATTAGGAGAAGGTTTAAATGGAGGTATTAATGAATAATTTAAGACTTAGTTTCAAGTATGTGACTTATTATTCAATAAGGACATGTAAGCTACTATATAGGGTATGCAAGCAAGGATTTAGGCATTTTCAAGTAGTCAAACTTGACCAATCAATGCTGAAGACTTCTTAAAAATTTTCCAACAAGTGATACTCTACCCTTATGTCACTTTTGGGAAAGAGTGATAAGAGATAAGTTAGGAAACACTACATGGTGATTTGGAGGGTTTGAAAACAAAGTTAGTCATCCCTATTTTGGGGTCGCTTAATCTCCCTCTCCTACTATTTTCTATTTGTATCTCCTTTTATAGCATTATCATATCACTTTTTTTCTTTGGTTGTGCTAAAAGGATATAAAAATTTTGTACTACACCTTTTGAATAGATAAGAAGCTATTTTCCTCCATTAATAGGTTTTTATGTGAAGTGTATGTGTGATCTCTATTGAAGCAACTGATTGAGGAACAACCATCCCTTATTTTAGTAAGACTACAATCCCACAAGGAACTACTATGCTTATCTAGCTAAGCTACCACAATAACTAGACCTTTATCAAGTTTCACCTTGTAAGGAGGCTATAACCCCCTAGATGTTGAGCTGCCATAACAACACCTAAGATCACATCTACCTTTGAACCAATGTCTTTAACACCTAATGATAGACCTTTGAATATCACTCTTCACCTTCACTCACACTCAATCTACAAGAGAAATATTTTTCCAATATAATTATGACCTAAAGGTCATACAAATAGTCCTCAATCTATTTTCCTCTTTAACTCATCCACTAGGCACTCTACCTCTCTTTTGCTCCACAATTCTCACATATACATTCCTCTCACAAGTCTCATACTAGTCTAGAAACCGTCACATTTGGTTTCACTATTTATAGATCAATCATGATCATCACCATCTTGGTTAACCAATAGGCATGACTTAAACCTTAAGTCATCTATATCATCAAGACATATCTCAATACCATCCACATAGGTCATCCATATAACTCATGGTTCACCCTTAAGTAGCTATACCTTTCAATTAGGCCCTTGTAGCTCTTATAGGTCTCATGGAGACCTATTCACCCATTTAGCACACCATCAAGAAAATAAGAACATAATATTACTTCAAAATGCATAGGTCCACTCTACATGACCCCTTTTTCATTCTCAAATTCTAAAAATCATCATTTCACTCTTATGTGCAAGCTCAATCAAATAAAACGTTAGCCTTGTTCATAAGGACACTATGAACGAACACACAGTCAACTTATTAAGCATTTTTCATACTCAAAATATATTGATCACACCTCTAAAATTCACAAAAATTGTCCTTATGGAGTCTAAAACATACTAAAATAGCTATTTTACCTTTAAACATTGATAAACCAATAAGCACAACTCAAATACCCTTCTCGGGTTACTTCCGAACATGCACGAACATACAATCAACTTTAAACCTTCATAATATTAATATAAACACTTTTAGACCTTAAATTTTATATTTATAGATTCACTTTGGAGTCTTATACATCTTTTATTTTTACACCATGAACAAATTCTACATAGATCAAAATTTATGGCTCATAAACCAGGTGTTGGTCTTTCCTTTGTTAAATTCAAATATTTGAATTCAAATGGTCATAGTTAAACTTCAAATACCATGTCCTCATCTTGTGTCCTCATAGCCTAGATCAATCATGCACCATTGATCTTGATAAAAATTTAACTCAAATTGAACCACTATCTAAATGTTAAAGTTTGAACACTTGGCCTTATCTCATGAAATATTGCAATCTTGATCACACATGCTTCGTTGATCTCTTTGAGATTGTCCTTGCTTTAACAATGCTAGACAACTGTCACTTTGAAATCTTTAATTTAATATACACCATTGATATCAATCAATAAGAACACCCACTCACTAATTATCCTTGGAATAAACTTGATCTTTATCTCTTCTCGACATTAAACTTTGAACACTTGTCCTCATCTCATTGCTTCCTAACACCTTGTAAAACTTTTATAAGAAGCTCAATATTTAACTATGTTAAACATTATACACATTGAAATCATCTCACTCAATACACACTATTTGATCAACATTTTATGATCACCCATAAACCATTGTATCTTCATTTGGTCCTAATCTTTAGCATCATGCAAAGTATACTAAGTATGGGGACTATAGTTATTTGCCTAAAAGGCCAACTTTGGACCTCAATAACTTTTGTTATGCTTAGACGCATGATCTATAATTTAGACCAAATTATCTCCTCACATAGGATAATAAAACCATGTGTCAAAATATTCCTAAAAGCTTCACATGTATAATATATAACTCCATTAATCTATTCACTTAGATTTCTTCTGTCATAGAGCTAACTATGTCAAGAACCGCCTCAAAAGACCAGCTTTTCACATGCATATCTTTTATGCACTTCATCTCATGACCTAAAATTTAGTGCATATCAACTAGGCACATAAATAAACTAACCCATATGATCAAATTTTTCTAAAACATCCACATGTGTGATATATGCCATCACCAAACTACTTACTCGGCTCTTTCTTACCTCATGCAAATCTGGCTAAGTATGAGAAAACATTGTCAAACTACCTGGAAGCCTAAATTTACACTTGAATATATTTTTTCATACTTAGTTTCATGACATAAAATTTAGTTCATAGTAACTAGAGACCAATATGATTATAACCATATGACCAACTCCCCTTGACTCATCTATACATGGCAATGGTGACATCTATAAGTTGCCTACTCAAATTTTCTACCACTAGACCCAAAATATCTAGGTGAAAACAATGATCAACTAGATGAAAACCACTTATGTACATAGTCACTCAAATCATATAAAAACTATGATAGGACCCCTTTCACATAATCAAATCATCATAATCATCCTTGATCATCTCTAAGCATGCCAAAACTAAATATCAACTAAACCTCCTTCAAGTATACTAGGACAAGCACATTGCACACTTTGTCATTGTCACTTAGACTATCAAGGCACTTCATCCACTCAATAGGACACCTCCATGACATCATCATGACATCATTGATAACTCTCCAATAATATCCCCCTTTTTCATTGATGTCAACACCCATCAATATATAGCTTACCTTTTTTCTCTCTATTCAAGCACTCTCATAATATGAACTTTCTCCCCCTTTGACACAATGACAAAGTGGGCACCAAATAATATTTAGGACCTAAAAATACCGTCAATAGTAAATTACCACCTTATGAATATGATTAAAACTTCCCCTTACCTTGAGCCTACTTCTTCTTGCCTTAACACTTCATCTTGCTCCATGTCAACACTCTATTCAACCAAGCACTTCAAACAATGAATAAAGAACACAAAAAATACTAAGATATAATGGAACACACCAATAAAAATCTAAGAGGAACTTTCCCTAATATTTTTTGAGTAATTTCACCACTTGATCATCTTTAGATCTTCATATACCATGAACCACCATACAGGCTTACTAGCCTTCTCTCTCAAATCACCTCAAGGACTACCAAAAAAACTTCATTTCACTCACCAAA
This sequence comes from Torreya grandis, assembly GCA_037957365.1. Lineage (NCBI taxonomy): Eukaryota > Viridiplantae > Streptophyta > Pinopsida > Cupressales > Taxaceae > Torreya > Torreya grandis. Next base: position 1,802,949 of record JARHVA010001755.1, on the reverse strand, counting down.
TATGAAACATGCACTAAATCATATTAATAACTCAACTTGAAATACTCATGCCTTTATATTTTGGAAAAACTAAACAAAAATCACTCTTTTTCATATTATGCTTATCTAATCTCCTTGTAGCCCTACCTAGAACTTGCAAATCCCATAATTTTTATTAGATGCACCTTAAAGACCTAAAACTTAATATATGGAGAACTATCATATTCCATATCAATCAAACCAATTTGTAACAACTATCTTAGCCTCTGAAATATACTTCATTCACAAACCAACTTGCCAATTAGGCCTCCAACTTGACAAAAACATGAAAATTTTGAAAACCACAAACCTTCAAATCTTTTTGAAACATGATTTTACAACCCATTTGTCCCATTTAACCTATTAATAATCCTCTAACTTAAAATCACAAGGAAAAATACTTTTCAAGTAGAGCCTAAAACCCTAGAAACTCAAAACAAGCAAGGTGAATAAACCTCCTTTTGGTCAACACACACCTTTAAAACTTCTTGCACACTTAGAGACCGATCACACACTTCTAGACCAAGATTTTAGCTTATACATCTTTAGGAACCCATACATCCTAAAACCCATTTTATGACCTACATACTCTTAAGCATAAATTAGGAAACTCGAGAGTAAATAAAAATCTCCAATTTGACTTCAACATACCTTCAGACCAAAAAAGCACATGGACCATACTAGAATAAAGTCAACAAACCTTTCTATGTAAAAATTTCATCTTTAAAAATCACAAATCCTCTTTTTCCACTTAAAAACCTTCAATCTAACCCTACAGACTGACTATATATAGTTATGGCATCACTCTGACATCACCACATCTTATATTCCACTTGGTCATACCTGCTCTAACTAAAAACACTCATCTCTTAGCCTTTTCGGACCATCTAAATAACACCACATCAACACTTGCTTCTCCACTAAAAGGAGTCTCTTAATAATCTAGGAGTGGCCCACATCTCCTCAATAACCACTGGAATCCTCTTATAGTTATAATATTTCTTGATTTTGTTCTTCTTCTTCTCAATCTAAACTATGACAACTAGTTCCTTTTATAAATAACTCTCCTCTTCTAAGATTGGATTGCTAATATATGGAGACATCAAAGATTCATGACATACCTTTTCATTTATATAATCTTCCTTGCAACTTGGAACCTCATCAATAGTCACTGATAATTGATGTTCTTTGAATGAAACTTGATCAACAACAAAAGGATGTTCACTTGGATTCATACTTACCTCAGAACTAGCCTCAACTAGTACCTTGGCCTTTTTCTTGAGCTTGGTCTATTCATTCACAACATGAGCAGACAATGAGATCCCTTGGCACTCTTCAACTTTTGAATCATTCTCCATCATATAAAATAGATTACTTAGACCAGTAGAACCATTATGACTCATACTTACCACATTTGGTTTCCATGAGTTACCTTTCCTTCTTACACTCTAGGAGTCTGATTGAACTCAATTTGACTTGATGACCTTTGTTTATAGAACCTCATAATGTGGCAAATCTTCTCATAGTTATAGCAAACAATAATCCTTGATGGAAACAAAGTTTTTCTTATTGTTTTTGGATATAAAGTTGCAATGTGTCCTTTATCATGACAAAAAAAATAACCTCCTTTTTTAAAGAGGACTCACATTGTCTAATCTTATGTGGAAAATGGTTTGCAAAGTGTCCCACATCAAGACAGTTGAATCAATTAAATTTTCTCACACATTTTGACTGATGACCCCCATCATATTTCCATGCAAACTCATTTCTATAAGGTCTCTTGCATTTTCTATCTCTATGCCTAAATTAAGTACATCTATAACAAGAACCATTGAAACTTGTATACCTCATAGAATTTGGTTGTCTAATCTGATTTGTCTTCATTCTGATAGTACTTTCATTCCTTATCTAATGATTTGTCTTTATAATATGATTGTCCTTATTCATATTAGTCTTCATCTTATCTTGAGTTACATTCTTTGGTTCTTCTTTGTATCCAAGACTAGTTCTATCACTTACATGCTTTTAATCATTCAGAATATTATCTAGATCACTTGAGCTCTTTTCAAATCTCATAAATTACTTCACCTTACTAGATGTATTCTCTAACTCATATTTCAATGACTCATTTTCAATTACATACCTTGAACATTCATCTTCTTTGGCTTTCAGCCTTGTAGACATGATTTCTAATTGACAACTGAGATGATTGACCATATCTTCATACTCCATGGTGTCTTCATTCATTATTTCTTCATACACACTAAATTTATCCTTATAGTCCTTGATTTGTGACTTCATCTTCTTGTTAATCTTCTTCTCTATCTTCAATTCTTTAAGGCCATTCATCAATGCAGTCTCATAGTCCACCTCATATTCATAATTATTTTAATCACTCCAAGTATACTCTTTTTGATGTGAGAAACTTCTTTCCTCATCCATAAAGAGAGATTAATCTTCAACATGACCATTATCTTCATGACCACACTAGGATTCATTATCTTCACTCTCATATGATGAGCTATAGTCTTTATTAGTGTAGAGACTCTTCTTGTTCTTGAAAAACTTCTTCTTGTTGTCATACTTTATGAAAGCTTTCTTCCTCTTATCAGACTTGTATGTCTTCTTATCTTTGTCTTGGTATTCATCATGCTCATGAGGGCACTTTCTAGCAAAATTTCCTATCTCTCCACAATTAAATCATTTGAAGGTTAGTTTACCCTTATACTTCCCTGAACCTATTTTCAATATCCTTGTAAATAAAGTAATCAGTTCATCCTCATCAATATTATAAATGTCATCCTCCTTGGGTTTATTACCTTGTAAATTCTTCTTAGACTTCATGTCTATCTTGAATGTTGCTTCTTTCTTTGGTGGTATATCATCATTCTTCCTCATCTTATACGTAGTAAGGATGTCATGCAATTCATCCAACTTTATCTAAGTAAGATCATGAATTTCTTTTTTTTAGCAAATACTTTAGGATAAAACTTGAGAGAGAGGGACCTTAATACCTTTTGAACTATAGTAGTATTTTAAAGGTTCTCTCCAAGACCTCTGATGATGTTCATAAATTCATTGATTATCTACAAAAAGGATGCCATATAATCTTCTTCTTTCATTTGTAGACTTTCAAATTACCTTTTATGAGTCTATAACTTAGCAATCTTAACCTTTGAATCTCCTTCATAAATGATCTACATTTTATCCCATATCTCTTTATTAGATTTAAAATGGATTACCTTGGTTAACTCAGTATCTCTATAAGACCATAAGTGATGGCATTCATTGATTTAGAATATTTATCAAATAGATTCTTGTCTACAGTACTAAATGGAGGAGTAGTAGGAACAACATAACCATCCACAATAGATTGACATGCATCAAACCCTAGGGACATAATGTATGTCCTCATCCTTATACTCCAAAAAGAATAATTGGATACATTGAACATTGGTGCTTGATTAGTAGATACACCTCCTTGATCACTACCCATATTTTACCTTGGGTCACCTTCAAGCTATCAAGCCTTTACCAAAAGAATGTCTCTGATACCAATTTTTAGATGTATAATCATTAAGAGGGGGGTGAATCAATGAACCTAGAAAACTCAAATTCAATTACAAACCTTTCACACTTTTATTCAATTACCAGAAGCATTCATGAAGCATACACATCATTCATAGAAATGAACAAGAGAGATAATGTAAGATCAAGCACATAACACATGACATATGGGGAAAACTATCTTGGAGGATAAAACCCACTAGAACCTGTAATTAGAATACTATCCTATAATAACAAGAACCAATTTAGATAAGATTCAACTAATCAATGAACCACCATCCCTTATTTTAGTGAGACTACAATCCCATAAGGAGCTACTACACCTACCTAGTTGAGTTGCCACAACAACTAGACATTTAGCAAGTTTCACCTTATAAGGAGGCCATAACCTCCCTAGATGTTGAGCTACCATAACAAAACCTAAGATCACATCCACCTTTGAATTGATGTCTTCAACACTTGATGATGGACCTCTGAATATCACTCTTCACCTTTGTTCACACTCAATCTGCAAGAGCATTATTTTGCTAATAGAATTATGACCTATAGGTCATAAAAATAGTCTTCAATCTATTCTACTCTTTAACTCATCCACTAATCACTCTACCTCTTCTTTGATCCATAATTCTCACATACACATTCCTCTCACAAGTCTCACACCAATCTATAAACCATCACATTTGGTTTCACTATTTATAGAACCATCTTGGTCAGCTAATAGGTATGCCTTAACCCTTAAGGCATCTATCTCATTGAGATAAAACTCAATACCATCCACATAGGTTTACCATAGTACTCATGGGTCACCCTTAAGTTTTTATACCTTTCAATTAGGCCCTTGTATCTCTTATAGGTCTCATGGAAACCTATTCACCCATTTAGCACATAATCAAGTAAGAAAAGAACATAAGACCACTTCCAAATGAATATGTCCAGTCCACATGACCCCTTTTTCATTATAAAATGCTTAAAATCATCATTTCACTCCTCTATGAAAGCTAAATCAACTCAAACATTAGCCTTGTTCATAAGGACACCATGAATGAACACATAGTAAACTTTTTAAGCATTGTTTATACTCAATATAGATTGATCACACCTCCAAAATACACATAGATGGTCCTCATAGATTCTAAAACATACTCTAATATATATTTCACCTTTAAACATATAGAAACCAACAAAAATATCTCAAATACCCTTCTCGAGATACTTTTATAACATGTATGAACACATAATCAACTTTGAACCTTCATAACTTTGACTATACACAATTTTAGACCTTCAAATTTATATTTCCAAATGAAACATGGAGTCCTCTACATCTTTAATTTTTACACCATGATCAAATTATACATATATTTAAATTCATGGCTCATAAATGAGGCACTAGTGTTTCCTTTATTAAATTCAAATATTTGAATTCAAACGGTCATAGGTAAACTTTGAACACCATGTCCTCATGTCATTTCCATTCAACTTAGATCAATAACGAACAATTGGAATAATCTTATGTAATCTTGAAATCTTGATCACACACACTCTATTGATCTCTTCAAGATTGTCCTTGCTTTAACAATACTAGACAACTATCACATTGACCTCTTAACTTTAATATGCAATATTGATCTCAATTAGTAAAAACACATACTCACCATATATCCTTGGAACAAAATTGATCTTTATCTCTACTCAATGTTAAACTTCAAACACTTGTCCTCATCTCATTGCTTCCAACCACCTTGGAACAAACACACTCCATTGATCCTTTTATAAGGAGTTCAATCTTTAACTATGTTAAACATTGGACACCTTGAAATCATCTCACTTAATACACACTATTAAATCAATATTTTATGATTGCCCATGAATCATTAGATATTCATTTGGTCTTGATATTTAACATCGTGCAAAGTAGACTAAGTATGGGGACCATAGCTATCTACCTAGAAGGCCAACTTTGGAACTCAATAAATTTTGTTGTGCTTAGATGCATGATCTAAAATTTGGACCATATGATCTCCTCACATAGGATAATCCAACCATGTGTCAAATTGTTCCTAAAACCTTCAAATGTGTGATATATAACTCCATTAATCTACTCACTCATATTTCTTCTATCATAGAGCCAACTATGTCAAGAACCATCTTGGAAGACCAAATTTGCACATGCATATCTTTTGACACACTTCATCACATGACCTAAAATTTATCACATATCAACTAGGAATAAAATTGAACAAACCCATATGATCAACTTGTTCTAAAATGTCCACATTTTCAATATATTCCATCAACAAAATAATTACTCGACTCTTTCTTGCCTCATGCAAATTTGGATAAGTATGGGAAAACACTGTCAAACTGCCTGGGAACCCAACTTTGCACTTGCATATATTTTGTTGTACTTAGTCACATGACCTAAAATTTATCACATAGCAACTAGGTACTAATGTGATCACAACCATATTACCAACTCCCCCTGAATCATACACATGTGGTAATAGTGATTTTAACAAACTACCTACTCAATTTTTTTACCACTAGACCCAAAATGTCTAGATGAAAACAATGATCAACCAGATGATAACCACTTGTGCACATAAGCACTCAAAGCATATAAAACCTCTAATAGGACCCCTTAAACATCCTAAAATCACCATACTCATTCTTGATCATCTCTAACCATTCTAAAAATAAATATTAATCAAGCCTCCTTCAAGCATACTAGGACAAGCACATTGCACACTTTGTCATTGTCACTTAGACTATCAAGGCACTTCATCCACTCACTAGGACACCTCTATGACATCATCATGACATTATTGATAACTATCTAATATAATATAGTTTTTATCATGCTCGGTGGGACACATACTTCTTGTCATAGATAAATTTTGGAGTTGTAAAAAAGCATTTGAAGTAGCAAAGGACACTCATCATATTTTAAACTAGAGGATTCCTTAAAGTTGTAGGATTCTTGGAAGCAAGTTAGCATAAGTTTCATGCCAAATGTTACCATAAGATCATCAAAAAAATGTATTCCTTTTGAATTTTTTGAGTTTCCTTCTCATTCCAATAAAAGGAAAAGATTTATAAGGACAAACCCATATCCTATAAAATTGTTTCAATCCCCTAATCAGCCCATTATACAAGATAGTTCAATTACCACTATCTAAATGGCTCTTCTTAGGAACCAAGTGTTTATTTTATTTAATAGAATACACCCACTAAATCTTGATAAGTATGATTATATACCATATTTATACCTTAAGATCATTCCTTTTTTCTTAGGGGAGGACCAAACTACACCTATTAAATAAAAAGATGCTTCCAACCTTTGTTCTATCCATAATGTTATCTAAGAGAGCTATCCAACTGCTTATTGCATCCTTCAAAGGAAAAGTATTGAAATGGTATAGAAACATTCCTATAAACTCTATTACTTCATAGGATGACTTAGGTTCAGCCTTTTGTATGTAGTTTTAAGATAGATATGATCACTTATCCCTAGTTGAACAACTCAAAACCATTAAGAGGGCTCCCTATGAGTTTATGATAGATTTTAACCTCAACATTAAAAATACATGACTAAGATACCTCTTATGATTAGGCCATGTCTATATTATGCATTTTTTTATTATTTAATATATCTAAATTCAAACATCAGTGTCATGATTTAATCTATGCATAGCACTACACTTCTAAATGCATATGAAATGGCTATTAGAGTAGAAAAAAGTTTGATTCAGGTTGGAAAGTTGGTACCTAGACCTTTTATTCCCTTTTCCCTATAAACACAACCAATTTTATCCCCTAAATCTCCTTCAATTCCTCTCATTCCATCCCCTTAAGAATAAGTTACAGCCCTAGTCAATCAATTGAGATTAGAGAACTCAAGGGAATGATGGAATCCTTCAGGAAGTAGCAAAATATTAGGCCTTACCAAGCACCTAATCAACATACCTAAAAAAATTTCAAATATATTAGACTCCCTTATCAAGGCTTTAGATAACAAAGACCATGATATCAAGCTCAAGGATTTATCATGTAAGCCAAACCTTATGTTACAATTGATCCAAATGTTTTTTATTCATATAAATCCATTGTACATGTGCCAACACAAAAAAATATGATGCCATATTTATGTTGGTAACCATATAATCCAAATGATATTAATAATCAAGCCTTAGTTGATCAATCTATGGTGATGCCTCATATGACCCAAGAAGAGGTTTCTCTTTAAGAAAGTAAACATAGTGAGTGTAAACATCTAAAATTGTTCACCAATGGATTTACACTCGAATTTAGACTAATACTTATCAATCATTGAAAATATAGCCTAAGAATTTATAAATGTCTCAAATTTGGTTTCATAGCATGCAATTTATTCAATTTGACCCATAAATCAATTAAAAAAGAGCAATTGCACACATATTCAATTCAAATCTTGAACAAATGTTTAAATGCCTAAAAGAGATTAATTAACATGCAAATAATAATTGAATTCATCCATGAAAAAATAAATTAATTATAAAAAAGGGAAATTCAAAACCAAAAGAATATCTTAGGAAATAATCATTACCTTTTGTGAGCTGTCCTTTTTGGAAAATATCCCACCCATACTTATTACATGCTAATTATGACTGTTTGACACCTTTTAACCCTATTGGGGTTAACTAATGCAAGTTAATTTAGTATTTAAATCATTCCAAGCCTATAAAATCAATCCTAAAGCTCTTCATTTAGATATCTTGCACATATAATGTTCTAATGTAAGATTCAGGGCATGAAGTAAATACATATTGTTATAATGCCAAAATTGAGCCAAGCCATCAAGCCAAGCATGAGCCATATCAATCCAATCATGGTGACAAGAGGAGATGGAGATAGCCAAGTTCCATTGTTGAATACTTCTTGATCACAATTTGAGTGAGCCAAATAAATAAATCCCTTAGAGCATTCAAGGAAGGTAAGAAAGGTATGTTTTCTTACATTCTAATTGTGATTTGTCATTTTATTTTCTTCACCATACTCTTTCCTTTGATCTAGGTTATATAGTGTTATGATTTTTAGTGTGTTTATTTTCATTTTGATTGAATTTCATTATGAAGCTAACATATGATATAAACACCCTTCTTCGATTACTTGATCACAAATGGCATGCTCGATGGGACCCAATGCATCCCACATACCAAGGACATCAATATGCAACTTTTAAATCTTCATTTGGATGCTTGAATCTCTATAAAATTGATTTTCTAACCTTGTTTTGGCTAGATTTGATTTTGGATTATTTCTCATGTCTACATAGAGACCGATGATGGTTAGCCTTAATCAGCCATAGTTCTGCTTAACTGACCTCGATTTTTTGTAAACCATCGATAGTTGGTTATAGGGGAAAATATTCATAAATCTTGGATTTTAATTCTTTTCATCATTAAAATTGATGATTTTTAGGTTTCAAAGGCATTTAAATTCATTGACTTGGTTTAACCTTATATGTTTTCTTGATCTTTGTGTTAACCAAACCCTAACTTAATGCATTTATCTTTACTAGTTTTACCTTCGAGTTCACAGGTGATTGATGATGATCTTAATTAACCAACATCGATTCTTCTTGATTGACATTGATTACCTATTAATAGACCACCATATTTGCCTTGGAATTGGGATGGTCACTTTGACCATCCATGGTCATTGTATATTCCAAATTAAAAACCCAAGAGCTCTTTTTCAAAGTTCATTTGCTCAAAAACAAAAGTGATTCAAATCAGGTCATTAGTATCTAACAATTATAGGTTGAAGGATTAATTTGAACACCAAATTTGCTTATTCAAACTAATCAAACATTTCATTTTGGGACTTTAAAAGGAATTAGTTAAATCTTACACCTTTCAATTTAGGTACTAAAATGAATATCTTAAATCTAGAAAATTTGAATGTTGGTGTTTAAAATGAATCAAGGATTGGTTAAGTCTTAGAAACATTTAATTTTTAGTGATTAAAATAAATTCTTAAATTATGAACATTTCAAGTTGGTGTTTTAAAACAAACTCTTAGGCTAAGTCTCACACATTTGGACTTTTGAGCTTAAAATGAACCTAGATGCTTTTGCTTCATTTGTTTTTTTGCCATTTTTTTCTATTTTCACACTTAATCCAAGAGGCCTAGTAATGAATAATGTCACATTCAATTTGGTGCTTAAAAATCAAACTTCACTTGTAAATTTCTTGCAAACTATTTGTTGATTGTTTATTTTTACAAAAAAGATTCACATGTATACTCTCCCCCCATCCCCTATAGGGAACTCATGGGATAAAAAGTATCTTTCTATTGCCTTTTAGTGCCTAGTATGAGATGTAAAAATAAATTTTCCTAAGCTCTACCCAAACTTGCATAGTATTGGGTGATCTAAAAGCAACCCTAAGGTCTTTCTACTCATATTTTATTTTCATGCATTTTGGCTTGTGAAGGGGGTGTCATTACCTCTCATGAGTTCTTTAGGGAAGCATTGACCTATGAATCTATCTCCCAATAGTGTTTCAACCCCTCTCCATAGGGGGGTATATAAATTGGGATCATCTTATTGGGATGGTGGTTTGAGTGGTTAAACCATCTTCGTTAGTGGCAAGTCAGCTTGGAATGTATGATCAATCAAGACATCACACTACACTAAGAAATTGATGGATGTAGTGGTTGTGAAAAGGACAAGACATTTTCACAACAATATAATTGATGTAGATTTAATTGACATGTTATTTCACTTGTGTGTAAACATGAAAGTTTATACACATGGAATCAATCTAGATCCTCATAAATTGTAAGTTTTAGTCAACCCCTCTTTGCCACACCTTGATAGGATCTAGGATGATATACTTAGTTGTATTTTTGTCATATATTCTTTATTGTTTGGTGTGTTATAACTAAAAATTATGTTATTTAAATCATGTCATGAGTGAGTCTTATGTCCAACATTACTCCATTATTTGAGGAACCATTATACCATCTGTTTAACACCTTGATTTAACTTAGAAAACATTTTTGTCAAAACATTTATTATGGCACTTGATTGAGATGAGTAACGTTAAGCTACTCAAATCATTTCAATTCTTATGCTTTATAATTCTTTGAAACAAACTATTATCACATCTTTTGGGAGTAATAACACTGTTACGCTACCCAAATTATTTCAATAGACTTGTCTTGTCTTCTATCCAAATTATCATTATTTGAGAAAAATCATTTGCGTCTTGTTGGATCTTTGTTTAGCATGGTCATTTTGTTCAAATCTACCTAACTTGTTGTCATCAAATCCTAGTTTACCTTAGTTGAGTCTTTGATTAAATTTTACAAGTTTGGATTTAAACAATGATTGATTTTAGTTTAGACCTTGATACATAGGGGCTGATACATAGATATTTTTCTCTTGGGTTGTGTAACTTAGGTTAATCCATTACTCAAATTAAAAAAAATTGTTTGTGCCTTTGTTTGATATAATCAATCCATCTTCAAAGTGCCTTTTGTTTTATCTTTTATACCAATTTGATCATGTTTATGTCTAAAATAAAGTTCCTAGTCTTTGCCAAACTATTCCAAGTTTGTTAGATTAATCATCATCATCCTTTGTTTTAAGCCTATTTTTTATTCCATGTTTGGCCAAAATTCGTAGCACAACCTATTTGAGCCTAGATTTTGACTCCACATTTGGTCAAAAGACCTAACAACATTTCCCTTTCCTATTTTAGACATATTTAGAACACATTTGGATATTAGAGTTTGGCATCTTAATTTTAGGACATTTCACTTAACCTTATTTGTGTGAAACATTTAGCGTTAGACATTTAATGTTATAATATTTTTACCAAGTCTTTGAAGAGAATTTTTGGAGATACAATTCCACCTTAGACTAAGTTAAACTCTTTTTCTTTTCAAACATAGTTTTTTAGAGTCTTTAGAACTCTAATCCACTCTTCTTGAAAAATATTTGCCATTTGATTTGACCATGGCTCACTACATACATAGTGGAACTATGCATAATCCAAGATATGGAAATGTTAGCACACAAGAGGACTTTGTTCAAGACACTTATGGCGACAATGTTGTTTGGGAGATAGATTCTTATCCACCATTCAACACTCAAACAAGGGAACAAAGTCAAGATTCTTTGGCTAATTATTTGGTTATCACTCCTCCATACACAAAGCAAGATAAAAAAAAATGGCCCAATATTTGGCTAGTGTGCCTATAGTTGCAAAAAACATCCAACAAAAACAGCCTTATTATGGTACAATGCCATCAAAATATGAGGTAGAGCATGAAAATTTCTAAAATCTATCAAGAGGGCCTTATAAAATGTCTTATTAAAATAACGATCAGGCCTCTTCTATTAACCCTAATGCCATAGTACCAATACCATATCAAGATCCTTGTATTCGTATCATGTAAAGAGGCCTTATAGAGGACCACTTCATTCAAATGTAGACAACATACTAGATATATCAAGACCTAGCACATAACTTTAACTAGATGACCATGATGAACAAGCCTCTTATTGATTTAACTCCTTCAATAAGAGTTTTAATGGAATTGATAGGTCAATAAAATCAAGGTTTAGACCCATTTATATAAAAAACTTTGGTAAAAAACATGTCCAATACCCCAACTATTGAGGAAGTGTATTTTGTTTCTATGTATAATAGTGAGACAAACTTAGTGGATAAGATGCAAGTAACATCCAATTTAAACCAAAGTGGTGTTATCATGCAAACACATAGTTAACAACTGAATGTACCTTTAACTAACACTATGAGTGGTCTTCAAACTTAGGGAGTAGGATTTTCTACTTCATAATCCTAGCCGACTACCTCTAATCCTCAACCATCTACTTCATCAAGCACACAACATTAAGGATTAAGTAGTCAACTAATGACCAATCTAGTGCCACAACAAAATGTGATGAATCTTACTCCACCCCAATAGGTGATAAGTAATATTACACAATAGCAGGCACCATCTAATCAACCCATATAGTAAAGGCAAAACATATTGCCACCTTAATAGGGGGAAACTAATGTTCTACCTCATCAAGTAGTGATGAACATACCTCTTTCATCATATACTAACATGCCAATTCAAAACCAAACAATGTCTAACCAATACCATACAAATATTAGTTAGTGACAGATATTAAATTTCCAACATGCATCCACTTCCCAATAGGGATTCATGCCATAAAGAGGTTTTAATTTTTCACAAGTACCTATTAGGAAATAATTTCCTTTCATGCAAAACATGCCACAAGTTCCATCTCAATAGAAAGGTTAGATTAGTCCATAACATGTTCCTATTCAACCTCAGTAGGCAATATTACTCAATCCCAACCATATTATTCCTAACATCAGGCCTATAGACCCAATCCCATCCATAATATAACATCATAGTATGTTTAATTTCAATAATCACACCCTAACTCATGCATATATATTCTTGGTCCAATTCCTAGACAATCCAACATACCCCAGCAGATACCTCCATCATACCTCAGTTAGAGTAATCCACTTGTGATTGTTCAACCATCACCTTAGGCCAATGTTCCCATAAGTTTCCTTGAAAAAGAGCTACAACAAATGAAGGATGTAATTGTCATCATTTAAGTGGGGAAATAAACCAAAAAGTTTAAGTTAGATGATGTATGTTCTTTCCCTTTCAACATGGAGTACTTTCAGATACCATTTCCTCTAGGGTATGAACCACCAAAGTTTGAAAAATACAAGGAGAAAGGTGACCCCAAGGCCCATTTGATGGAATTATTTGTTGTGTGCCAACTAGTGGCCTATAGTGATATCTATCTTCTATTGTTGTTCTCATAAAGCCTAGAAGGGCAAGCATTGGAATGGTTCCTTAAGTTACCCAAAAATTTAGTACCTAATTTTGATGATCTCTTAGACAAGTTCATACAACACTTCTCTTAAAATATTGATCATGAGACTTCATTGGTAGACTTAACACAAGAAAAATAAAAAGTTGATTACAGCTTTGTAATCTATTTACAATGATGGAGAGCCCTTGTAATTTGATTCACCCATAATCTATGAGATAAGCAATTAGACGTTGAGTTTACTAAAAATATACACAATGAGATATCTTATAATTTTGAGTTGAAATGTGTGCATACATTTAAAGAGATCATTGATAAAGGTTTGTTGATCTAAAGATCCCTCATTAACAAATGGATCATTAAACTAGACTCATCAAATCAAAACCAAAACCAAAATTAGAATAATGGCCAAAATAAACATCCAATCCAAGCATAAGCATCACAAAAAATCTAAGCTAATAACAATGATAAACCCAAGAAATTCAATTGAAAAAAGAATGTTGTAGTAAATGGAGTAACAAATTATCAACATGTCTAAATAGTGAAAACACCATATATTTAGCCAACACTACCTTTCCATCTTACTCCTAACCAACAACCTTTTCAACAGACACAACATGCACAACAAGTGTAATAGCCTAGTCTAATGTAGTCAATGCAACAAAAACAGTAACCTATGCCTTTTAAAAACCCTCCTGCAAGGAGAAATTCACCTACTCATCATGATTTTACTAACCTTTGAGATCCCATTGAATCAATCTTTCATAAACTTGCACAACTAACTTGATTAGGTGACCTATTCAGAAAGAGCAAGTTTGTGAGGGTAATGACATGTCATACTGGTATAGGTTAGAATAATTATATGATTTTCATTAGTTTAATGGTTATAATTTATATCATTGTGTGCAAATTAGAAATTTAATTTAGAATATGTTGGAAAATAGAGAGAACATTAGATTGTGGAGCTTCCACCTCCAATCAAAGCCTTGGCATTTATTAGAATCCTTTTCCCCAACATAAAAACTAATAACTACAACAACAATAGTGGCCAGTGCAACATCAATAACAATAGTATCAATAACCAAGGAAAAATCAATAGAACCAATAATCTCAAAATAATAGAAGGTCAGAATGGTGTAAACAACCAACAAACTTACCATGCAGTTACACATGACTACAACATCATTGTAGGCCATATTACAAGAGGTCACATTAGTACCATTTCCATTAATCCTAGGCCAAGTACCAATCAAAAAATAATAGATAATCATTCCCAACCAACCTATGTTGGTAATCCTTCCTTGACCTAAGACCATACATAGGTAAACCAACAAGCAGGGATTCCTATGTTTGGACCTTATATAAATAGCTTATCATTATCCTATGACCATACACAAGTGCATTAACAACCAAGACTTATCCTACCTAGTCCCCCTCCACCATCATTTGATATCAATAATTTTCATGTACCTAATCCTTATTGTGTAATCATAACTTGGTGGTCAAGGATTACCATATAGGGCCACAACTATCTGGCAATTCACACATCATCCAACCAACCATTCTACCTTGAAATAAGTCATTACCCAATGTTATAAAAAAGATGTTTGACATTGTGGAACAATTAAAAAATATGCTAACATAAATTTTCATTTTAGATTTATTATGTATGTCAATAATCCATAAAAACATCTTGATAGAATTCCTTAGCCAATCCAAAGTTCCAAATGACATATCTCTTGACAAATTCCAAGATTTGGTTGAACACATTGCTCCAACCCAACAAGTAACCTTCAACCAAAGTGATATGTCATCCCTCATCCCACTGCATAATAATCCATTATACATCAAAGTTTACATAAAGTGTCATAAATTAAAATGTGTCCTCATAGATAATGGATCAAGTCTAAACATAGTGTCTCTAAAGCTCATCAAGATTCTTGGATACATGACATCATATTTCCAAGTAGAAATAATCACTATCAAAGCATATGATAATGAATAATAATAATCATAAGGCACCATCAACTTTTTAGTTATCATTGGGCCCTTGACCCATGATACACTTTTTCATGTGTTAAATCTCAACTTGTCATATAACATGATTTTGGGAAGACCTTGGTTACATGAGATTCATATAGTCCCATCAATATTTCCCCAGTGTATCAAGTTTTCTCATTCAAGGATGGAGGTTAGTATTCCAAGAGATTTACATCCATATGATCATTATAAACATCTAGAGGCCAAGTTCAAGAGTTATAATTACTATTTTGGCATGAATCTAGTCACCAAGCAGGACAAAGTGAAAATAATACTTATTGATTTACCAGAGGCCAACTACATTGACCCTAATACCCTTAATTTCCTTTCCCACATGCCACCTCTTGAGATGTCTAATCATTATACTATCTCATAATATGGCCTAGGAGAATACTTGACCCATGACACCTTTCACATTACAAAGCTTCCATAGAACCCAAAGTCCCTTGGAAGACCAAAAGCCAAAACACTCATATAATAGAAAAGAAAAGGAAAGGGCCATATTCATAATCCATCACCTATCACTTTTATATCAGCCTCTATAAAATAAAAGGAACCTCTCAAAGGATATGAATCATGTTTATATAATGACAAATTGGTCGATTGTTACAAGAGTTCTAAATATCCCATTCCTAATTAGATTATGTAGAACTAAAACTATGAAGGAGGAGGCATTGGGATGAATCAACAAGGAACACTTGAGCCAATTTCTTAGACTAAGTACAAAGGAACCTATGGACTTGGATTCAAACTACCTGGGAGTGACCCTACATATCTTATTCAAGTTTCATTGCCAATGACTAGTGATGATGATGTCAATAGTGAAGCAAAGTGTGATTATAGCCAATTCAATGACTTAGCCCATACCAATTTATTTGAAAATAATTCCATTTTTACCCTTCAACTAGTAATTCATTATAATCCAATACCATTGTATTATCCCAATTGATATACTTTGGGTTAACAAGAATCCAATGTGCTAGTTGATGAGTTCTAAAATGATGAGGCCTTCTATGATTTTCTAGGCCTTAGGGACAATGTTCCATTAGGAGACCACAATAAATGGTTCTCAATCAAGTTGGATCTTGAAGCCTATTTTGGAGAGTGGGTGAACACCCTTAGCCAAAAATAAATAAATAAAACATTAAGGTCCCAAATTGAAAATCTCTTTGAGGCTCTTTTAAACCAGGGAAAAAGTAAAGATAAAGGCTAGTCTAGTTGTGAAAACCTATTTTAGGTGCCATTAGATGGGGGTGTTCAACCTTCTTCAAATATAGACTAGGAGACCATGAATGACAAATTTTTATATGGGTTTGAGTTTAGTCTTAAATAAGAATAGGATTTTGATCAAATCATCCAAGATACCAATGACAAGGAACTTACCTATGGGTCCAAATTCAGTCTTGAAGAATAATGAGCCTTTGATCACATAATATAGGAGTTACCAACAACATTTATTATGTGTCTATCCCTCCCATTATGTTATTTTGATTCATCTTGTCTAGGAGAACTTGAAGAACCAGTCCTAATAGAAGACTCTGACATAGCTAAACCATTCATATCTTTGCCCACTATTCTTGAAGATAGTTCAACCCTTTTAGTAGAAGACATAATAAAGGTAAACATAGGGTCTCCAAATGACCCAAAATGGATCAAATTAGGTACATCCCTCACTGAGGAGGAGGATGAAGTATTAATATCCCTATTAAGGGAATTTGTAGATATATTTGTATGGGTCTATTTTGACATACATGGTTTGGACCTCACCTTGGTTGTTCACCACTTTATGGTACATCCTAATGCCAAACCTATGAAATAAAAGCTATGTAATATACATCCTCATATTATTGTATTGGTAAATAAATAATTGGAAAATCTCTTCAAAGTAAGAT
Organism: Torreya grandis; assembly: GCA_037957365.1. Taxonomy (NCBI): domain Eukaryota; kingdom Viridiplantae; phylum Streptophyta; class Pinopsida; order Cupressales; family Taxaceae; genus Torreya; species Torreya grandis. The sequence goes on along the minus strand of JARHVA010001755.1, from coordinate 1,785,552 downwards.
GTATTAGCTAATCAACTATTTTGAATGGATTTCTAATGTTGTACCTACCAATAAAAAGTGAGAAGGAATCATAATCTACACTAATTTTAGGGACATTAAAAAAGCTTTCCCAAAGGATGATTTTCCATTTCCAAACATTGACATGATAGTTGATTACACAATAGGTTATAAGATGATTTTATTGATGGATGGATTATCTGGCTATAATCAGATCCAAATAGCACTAAAATACCAACACAAAACAATGTTCACCACTCTATGGGGAACATTATATTATTATGTATGTCATTTGGTCTTTAGAACATAGGGGGCATCTATCAAAGATCCATGACAGTCATATTTCATTATATGATGCATGACATTATTAAAGACTACATCAATGACATACTAGGTAAATCAAATACCAGGGTCGATCATCCAGTAGCATTGAGGAGGATATCTGAGTAACTATGTGAATATAAAGTTAGACTCAACCTCAAGAAATGTGTTTTTGGAGTTACTAATGGTAAATTTCTTCGGTTTTTTATGTCTCATAGGGCATATAAGTTAATCTATCCAAAGTATGAGGCATAACATAAATTCCACCATCGACCAATTTGAAGTAGTTCCATAGTTTATAAGACAAGATCCAATCCATCAGACACTTCATATCTCAATTGACCAACAAGTTCCACCAATTTACACATATAATAAAGAAGGGTGTCACATTTATTTGGGATGACAATTATCAAAAAGCTTTTCAATAGCTAAAAGACTATCTGGAAAATCCACTAGTTATATTGCCTCCTATGCTAGGGAAACCATTCCTTTTGTATCTATTAGTGGCATACAAATCCCTAGGGATACTTCTAGCTAAACACAATGATAATGGAAAAAATCATGCATTGTACTATCTAAGTTGTACATTGGTCATGTATAAACACAATTATATTCCCATCAAAAAATCATGTCTCTAAATGGTCTTCATAGATCATAAACTATGACATTACATATTGAACAATAAGGCCATGGTCATTTCAAAAGTAGATCCACTCAAGTATCTACTATCCAAAATAGCTTTACAAAGCCGTATTGCCAAATGGATCATGATCTTCAGTGAGTTTGAGATATATTATGTGAACCAAAAATATATCAAGGGGAAAGTTCTTATAGATCAGCTTGCTGAAGCACCCCTTGTGGACATAGATCCACTCACATTTCAATTTTTCTAACATATCCATCATGAAGTACCACTTAAGGAGTAGCACTAGAAGATGTATTTTGATAATTCATTCACAACACATGGATCAGGGGTAGGCCTTTTGTTTATAACACTATAAGGGGATCTAATCCTTAAGTCATTCGTACTCAACTTTCCTTGTACCAATAACATGGCCAAATATGAAGCACTTATGGCAAGGCTTCAATAAGTAGTACATTGGAATATACATCATCTAAAGGTTTAAGGTGATTCATAGTTAATCATAAATAAGGTTATAGATCACTTTTATACCAAAGATGACAAGTTGGTTCCCTATAAAGCCATAGTCAACACTCTAAAGTAGCAGATTGATGACATCTAATTTGAGCATATACCAAGGGATAGTAACAAAATAGAAGATGATATGTATACCATTAGATATTTGATTAGACATGTAGATAAAACAAAAGACTACCAATTTCTTTTTGAAAATATGATAACACCAACTCATAAACCATCAATCATCACAATGATCTATGATATTGTTGGTCCTAACTCTACTTGGTATTCAAACCTATACCCCTATTTATGAAACCATGTTTTACCACTAGAATTATCCTATAAACAAACAAAATCCTTCATCCAAAATTTCCAACATTATACCTTACTCAGACTGACCTTATACCACCACAAATTTGATGGAACTCTACTTTACTATTTACCTTCAAAAAAATTATACTAGCATTACACAAAGTTCATGAAAGAGTATGTGGAGCCCACATTAGTGAGGAAAACTTGTCCAAAAAGATCTTATGTACTGGGTATTATTGGCTAATGATGGATGCAGATGTAGCTACATATGTCGAAATATGTGATAAGTGTCAATGACATGCCAATCTAATTCATGCCCTAGCCAATACTTTAAAACCAATGTTGACACCATGGCAATTTACTCCATGGGGCCTCAATATCATTGGGAAGACAAACCCCACCTCATCTGATGGCCATAAACATATCCTCACCACTATAGAATATTTCACTAAGTTAACTAAAGCTATACCCCTCACTTATGTGATAGGAAAGCAAATTTTTAAATTCATCTTCAACCATATCATCTACCACTATGATATCCCTTCTGATATTATATCTGATAATGGAGGATCATTAAACAAAAAGGATTTTGAATCACTATGTGTCAAGTATAAAATCAAGGAACACTTTTCCATAATATATTACCCTCAAGGTCACAGTTAGGCCAAAACATCAAACAAAACCATTATCAACATCCTCAAAAATATTATCAATGATGTTGGTCATGATTGACACCTTCAAATATTTCATTTCTTTTGGGAATATCATACCAATCACTGCACTCCCATAAGAGCCACTCCATACTCACTTATTTATGGAATTTAATCCATTCTTCTCATTGAGGTCAACTTACCTTCACTATGCATCTCTTTGAAGCATGCCCTAGATGATGAAGACTATCAAGTAGCTTGCCTGAAAGAGCTAGAGTTACTTGATAAAAAATGCATGGATGCACTAAAAAACCTTCAATCATATTAAGACTAACTCCATGGCCACTACAATTGCCATGTGAAACATAGATAATTTTAGCTTGGTGATCTTGTACTTAAAGAGAACCAAAATAATACCATGATTAAGAAGAAGCATAAAGGCAAGTGCAAACCCAATTGGGTAGGTCCTTTCATCATTGTTACAGATAATGGTGTAAGAGCATATAGGCTCACCATGCCAGATGGGGACAAAATTGATGAGCCTATGAACATTATCCACCTCAAGTGATATTATGCTTGAGTGACTTGGTGTATTATCTATGAGGAGCATTTCAATCTATACCATATTATCAACATTATTCTTTATACCATAAACTTTATACCATTCTATCATCCTATCATCCTACTAGCCTATCACTTACCAGTCTATTATATTAACTTAGCATGTTTTGATTACTCCCCACCTATCATGTTTGACCTTGGTTCATCTATTGGTTTTACATTTTCAACATGAAGAATCAAATCAACTTCAAGAATTCTAAAGAAAGGCAGTATTTTAGAGTAGTATGATAAAAAAATTGGTAGTTACATCCTTCATTTATTATTTTATTATAATCATGTTTATTTATGTGAGACTTATTATATCCACCTATAGGGGTCAATTAGTCTCTCATCAGTCTTACTACTAATTATAATTGCCTATAGGTAAATTAGTATCATTGATTCTATCTGGTGTATCCTAGTTATAATTGTCTATGGGAAAACTAGGGGCCACATTTGTTTATTGAGCCTTGACACACCAAATTTCCCTTTCTATATTGTATTGTGCCACTATGCCAACTATGTTTGTTTTGTTTGAATTGGCTGCTACACTAGTTAGATTCCTCCTCTATAAGGTGGAACTATTGTGACCTAAGGCCATTTTGGGACTATGTGGGTCATGATCAATAGTTTTTGAGGTTAGCTTAGTCCCCCTTACCATTACTCTCTCCTCATTTTATGAGCATCCATTCAAGTTAGCATGCTCTTGCTATTTAGTGAGCTTGGACCATTTAGTGTCTCTTTATTCTTGATTGAGTTGAGACACTTTGAAATTTTCTAAAAACATTTATAAAACCATTTAGAAAAACCAAAAACATTAACTACTTCTTTGCCTTATAGATTTTAGGAACCCTTACTAAGTCACAAGAAATAACTTGTCCCTTAGTTTCCCCATCCTTTTTGGCCTTTTATCCCATGCTCTCACCATTTTTTAAGTTCATTTCTATTCTTCTATCACATCCATCATATTTTTTTAATATCATCATAATTTTCTTCTATCCCATATCCTAGGAGAACCACATTTAACCTAAAGTTTTGTTGGATATATATTCCATAGAACTATGTAGGTAGCATTCACTTGCCTAGTGCATATAGAGACAACTTGGCCATGCCCTTCCTTTTATTTAATTCCCTCATCTTGTTTATTTGTTTCATTGTCTCCTATTTTCTAGGGGTAAAGTTTGTCATCTTGGTTGTGTCGTAGTGTTTATACTAACATTGTGACTGACCATTGTTTGTTTATTTTTTCTTTTTGTTTATTTATGTTTTTGTTTGTATTCCTATGTATTTTCTTTAATTATTATTTCCTTGATTTAGTCTACATGCATTCATTGGGTAATTCCTTGTGAATTATTCTTGAATCTATCCATATTCATGTGTCAACATTGCCATCATGGTTTTTATCATTGGTGCATAATTTCCCTTAAGTATTAGATATTAGGAGTCAGTCCTTATGCATATTTTGGCCAAGTCCTCATGGTATTATATCGTGATGCCTACCATCAAGTGCTATAGAAAAAATCATATTTGATAAGTCTACCCCACCAATGTAGTATTGATACCTCTTCAAAACCAACATAAGCAATAATCCCAATCATATCCCAAATAGAGTAATTAAATAATGAAATAATTTCAACCTTTGTTAATTCAGATGAGCATCTCCCTACTAGTAGGCTATCCCAATCCATTTTTATCCTCTTATCAAGTTATTATCATCATGTTTTCAATCATCAACTATCAATATTGTTTTCCATAATTAGAGTAAAATGCTTATAATTGCCTTTGGGAAAACCATTGTATACCATCCCACCTACATTTTCAATGATTCTACCTACCTTTGGGAAAATAATTGTGTTATCACCAATTTGAGGGTTAATGATTATGACTACCTTTGGAAAAATCATTCACTTTATTCTGCCTAATTGGGGCATATTTTTATCCTATTTATCTACCCTAACTGGGGTAGCTCCATATTCTCAATGATTATAACCACTTTTGGGCAAATCATTGTGTTATAATACCATATTTACCACTATCAAGGTACAATACTTATAACTAACTTTGGGAAAATTATTTCACACCATCCCACTTGTGTTCTTAGTGATTTTTACCATTTTTGGGTAAATAATTATGTTGTTACCCCATCATTTTCATTTGTTTAGTCCACTCATTTCCTTTTTTTGAGGGACCATTTGTTGTCCCCTTTGCCAACCACTCCCTCAAGGGGGCAGCTATAGTTTATTCATCACCATTGAAGTCGTAAGCACAATAAGACCATTTTATTCTTTGAAAATATGTTATTGTGCTTACAGCTTGTAACACCTTCCCAAATAGAGGCAAACTGTAGACATATAAAATTGGCCACTAATGGTTTTACACCTGACTTTAGACCAATTATTATCAATCATTGAACATCTAGCCTAAGAATTTCTAAATGTCTTGAATTTGGTTTCATAACATGTAATTAAATCAATTTGGCCCATAAATAAATTAAAAAAGAGAAATTTCACACATCATTTAATTCAAATCTTGCATAAATATTCAAATGCCTAAAAGAGATTAATTAACATGCAAATCCTAATCAAATTCTAATTGAATTCATGCATGAGTAATTAAAAGAATTATCAAAAAGGGAAATTTAAAACCAAAATAATATCCTAATAAATAATCATTACCTTTTGTGAGTTGTCATTTTTGGAAAATATCCCACCCATGCTTATTCCATGCTAATCATGACCATTTGACACCTTTTAACCATTGGGACCAACATACCCCATTTTTTTTGAATTGGGACCCTTGAGAAACCCTCAAAATAAAACATGAAATTTTAATCATTTCAAGGTCTTTTATATAATTTTAAGATCATTCACTTTGTTAAGAGATAGGCTTATGTGGTTTTAATCTACTTTAATCTAGACTAACATTGCTAATGAAGTTCATTTGGCCTTTAAGTTGCAGGTTCCATGTTGTGCATCCTCATCGATTCTACATTCTAAAACCCAAGAAACCCTTAGTTCAAATTTTAATAAAGGTAGGAACCAAATTATTGGGAATCATTTTAAAATTCATTTATAACCTTGAGTATAAAATGCATATTCTAGGTTTAGTCATGTTTTTTAAACACAACTTGACTAAGAAACTTGATCCCCTTTGTTATTTCCCCTTAACCAAAGGGTTTTATATGTGATGGCCTAACTAAATTTAATTATGTAGGGTCCTTTTATATTCTCCAACTTAACCTAATACTTTAATACTAATGCTATGACATATTCATTAATACAATCATGACCTCAGTCTTATCACCTTAAGCCTAAGTTTTTATTATCTCCATGGTCTTAACATTAACTTCTTCATAATTTTTAGGATCCCATGATTATCATTTTATCATGGTATTTAATATAAAAATGTAGAGATAACTTGAACTTTATCTTAAATAACATGCATCTTTGTTAATATGATGATCAGTGCTTACTCGCTAAGACCCGATTGACTAGAGTGAAGTACATAATTGAAAATTTAAAAGGATGCAAGAAGCATCAAATATGGACACATGGCACCATCACATTCAACTATTAAAATGAAAATGGGCCTACCTAACATGACCACCAATCAATAACAAGTCCCTAGATCAAGATCCTATGGCTAGCACTTTATCGTGGCATTTGATCTAATGGGGTGAATTATCACCAAGACCCTAGGAATCCTCATAGAATTACCAAGTGGCATCCTCGCATTTGGCACTAAATATTTTAATAAACTTAAAATTGACATTAATTTGATCATTATCCAAAATTCCAAAAAGATGAACTTGACACATGTGCAATCGTCAACTTTAAGTCCATCAAAATCAAAACTTCACTGGTTTAAACTTGACATCCATGTGACTATTAATTAACACTTATGAGGGTGTATTTGATGTCCATGAGACTGTTAGTTTTAACCCAATGAAATATCTTAATTATTGTTCAAATGACATTCAAAAACCTATTTTAACCTAAAAATAGTTTCATAATCTAAAGGAAATGCCCAAAAGATGTTCAACAATGGGAGCCTTCAACCTGCAAATTATGAAAATGGTCTTATAATCTACGAACTTAATCTAAATTCATAAGGAAGGGTCCTCATGGAATTTTGTCATGAACCTTAAACTATGAGATTATGCTAAGTCTTATGTTAAAAAGGGAATCTTTATCGCACAGAGTGCAAGCTAACCAAAGGTTTTTACATGTGGTGGCCTAAATTATTTAGACCCTTGCCCCTTCATTATAGATTGGGAAATGTAGGCATATGTTCCTTAGCCTAAGACTTATTTTATGCTTAATAAACATGAAACAAACCTTATCCTAAAGAAATTAAGCCTAGATCATGACTTTAATAATAAACTAACTTAACATTTAGGCATTATTTGCAGATCAAAAATTCACACACCATCATTAGATTTGATCCAATGGCATGAGGGCACCAATGACTTTTCAAAAACCCATAAGTTCACCACATGGATAATACATGGTTGATGAATGATTGACCAAAAGCTTTGGATCATGGAGAAGGCCTTCATCATGCTAAATGTCATGATCATGGAGTTTGTAACTAAGAGACCCAATCAGAATCCAAAGACCCATATTATAATTAATGGCTCATGTTAATTTAGGATTTTGATCCTAAAGTGAAAAATGAAGGAGCTATTTTTAAATACCAATGACTAGTGTTCAAATGACATTTATGAAAAATGCCATGAAAGGTCAAGACCAGTACCACATAAGCTCCACACAAGTAGAAAAGGACAATTTGAGATCTCATGGGCTCAAAAACACAAAGGTATAAAGGAAAAGGTCTAAATTAAATCTATAACACATATAAGTTGAAGCTTGGATATTTTTTTCCATTAAAGCTCCAAAACCCTAATCCCTATATAAAAGAAACCCAAATGGATTAAATTTACTTCAAATTAATCAAAAGATAACTTAATTGTGTTTCTAAGCATGAGAGAGATTTCACAAGAATCATCTACAATCTAGCATGAATAATTAGTAAGAAATAGAGACCATGACAATTGCATGCAATAATTGAAGGAAGAGGTTGAGATCTATTTCACAATAGACACTGAGGGATAGATATTCAATGATATATAATTATACCTTACAACACTGAACATATAGGGAATTATGAATTGGTCCAAACTCCTTTTTATGATAGAATAATTGTAACCCATCTCAAGGGAGGAGAAAAGAAATGCCACCACAAACTGATGACACTGTGACCTGGTTGCAATCCAAATGGCTAGCCTTCATCATGTCATGGAAAAATAAGAGGTATTGCACTACATTGACATCCTTACCCCCATATTTTTTGATTTTAGGATAGATGGTGAGTGGATATTTAGATAAGGTATCTCAAAATGGGTAGCATACATTTCCCCTATTGCTTTTGAAAAGTACTATAAGCTCCCCCTTCCCCATGTACACCTATATTTTGTAATTGATTGGTATACTACTTAGCCTTCTTATAAAGGCATGTATGACCATTATAAAGAGGGAGAGTATTTTGATCAAATTTTATATACTTTAATAAATTAATAAGATCAAATAATTCTACAATGATTAATAGTTAGTAGAGATATTGAATTTTAATAGTGTATTTGAATTATTAATAGCATTCTTTTAATCACATGGTTTTTTATTTGTGCATATGATAGATTAGTTGAAATATATTAGGTTTTTCTTCATTTCATTTTACTTTGTATTTAGGTGTGCAATTTCTATTTGATTATAGTGGTAAATACCTAAAGTAGACATGGTTCTTACTTTTGATTCTTAAACATTTTCCTTGAAGTTTGCTTGATATATAGTGATATTTGGGCTTAGGCTATGTTTCATTGTATATTTTTTAAATTAGTATTTAGTTTCCATTGATATTTTGTCATAATGTTCAGGACTAAAATTGGAAATCACCCATTTCTTTTCTGCCCTACCCTTTTCTTTGCTCCTTTTTTACACCATGACCACTTTAGTTTTAGCCACATTATAAATACCCTCTCAGATTAGTCTGTAGCTTAAAGAAGGAATGTAACTCACTAATTATCCACAAATATTGACAAAAAACTAGACAAGGTGGCTCCCAACCACCAAATTATATAAATATTGTGGACCAGTTATATTAATCTACTACTATTTCACCACAGACAACTAGATTTTCAAAACCTACAACTCATGCTCTAAATTTTCAAAATTCCAAAATGAGAAGTGTTATCTAAATGATAAGGTAACCTATGGTACATTTAGAAGCATCAATAGGATATCTCCAATTGGCACTAGAAGGAGGGCTAAATTATTTAAATCTTGACTAATCTTAGTCTTGTTTCACCTAAAGATCAATATATCTTCATGTTTTTGAGTGAATTCCTTGATTAAAAGTATAAATATCATTGATCTTTATTATTTCTAGCACCCCTTTGTATTTAATTTAAAGTTCTTTGAGAATTAGTGATTATTTATGGTAAATTTAACTTTAATGTTAAAAATCCATAGTATCTAAAGTTAGAACAACTCATTTTGATCAAAAGTGGGCATATCTTTCATAGATCTAAGTTCCTTTAGTCTTAAACTTACAAAGACCATATTTATGTAGTTGGGTGCACCTTTGAGATAATTCAATCAAAGATAAACATCCTTTACAAATTTTCATGCTACCTTTACAAGATAAGCTCAATGTGTAGGTCTAAATCTTATTCTTCATAAAAGATAACTTAACACATTGTATTTTGAGCAAGATCTTCAAATTTCAAACTAAAATTACTCAAGATCATAATAAGATCACACTCATTAACTAGAGATCCTTTACTTCATCTTAAGGTAGATAGGACATATAGACATGATAAAAGTAGATGCAGGAGATCCAAGTCTCTTCCAACTTCACCTCTTCAAGGTACCTATGATTCAACCTTCATCCAAGTGTGGCATGGTTGGGGGATTCTTCGATTAATGTACCAAGGTTAGTTCATTATCTCCCAAGGAATCCTAAGAAATATCTACTTACATTTAGTCCAATTTGAATAAAAACTATCAAGGAACATATAAATTATTTTAAAGCTACCTTAAGACTACTTAACGTCATACATGAAGATGTAGCATGTAGGCTATTTCCTTTTACTTTTAATGATGTAGCTTATGAGTAGTTTTTAAACTTACCTGATAATTATATTACAAATTAAAATGATTTCAATAATGTGTTCATTGATAAATTTGGTAAGATTATCAGTCCCTATGTTATATACCATCAATTCACCAATATTAAAAGGGACACTAATGAGCCTATCAAGGCATTTAATGCTAGATTTCAAAATATGTCTAGTAGAACCATAGAGCCTTATAAGCCAGATGATGTTCTAGCTTTAGAGATATAAAAAGATGCAATGGATCCTATGACCTCTAAATTCTTGAAAAGATCCATCCTAACTATAGCTTCATTAGCCCAAGCCTACTTTGAATCAGTGACCATTAATGATCAAATGTAGCCCCAGGGGCAAATGGATTACTTAGTTCTAAATGTGAACCCACATATGCCTATGATGAAAATTTTCCCCAATAATAACCAAAACCTCCCAACCTTAAACCAACTTCCAAACATAAATCAATTGCCCTTAAGTCATGTGGCCCCTAATCAACATCTAGGATTCTTGAGTCATCCTACTAATGGCTTTAATATAGGTGATCAATGAGATTTAGTACCATTTATAGGTGATAACAATAATCAAGTGCATAATTCTAAAACTCTAAAAAATGAGAATGAATCTATCTTGAAAATGGTTCAAAAATTAAGCACTGATTTGCTTCATTACAAAAATAAGTAGGCAATATCAGAGAGCACTCTAGTAGGAATTTCTCATTTCAAAGGTTTAGTAATCTAAGCAAAAAAATTTAGAATGATAGTTTTCACAATAACAAGGCTAATGAACCATCTTATAGTAACAAGAATATGGACATTAATCTTACTAATATTGTATTGCCTAACTATTATAGGGTACATTGCATAGCCAAACATGGGTTAATTGATTGTATAGAATTTTGAAAAGCCTCTAAGGATTTCTAAGAGGATTTGGATACATTTGAAGTGGTTCCTAACAAATAAAGTGGTGTAGGTCCCTCTATATCTAAGACATCTATGTAGGCCTTCATGGTGGACACCTTTGACTTCCCCTTTCAAGAGGAAAATGAGCATGATGAGATCCCTGAAGAAGTCCAAGCCTTTCAACAGTTCTTGAAGAAGACCTACCCCTTGAGGAATAGAGAGAAAATGTATCCTTTAACTACTTCAATGCCTCCAAATAATTTTGGAACTCCTCCTGATACCTCTTCAAGCAACAATCTAGAGCCACTAAAAGGGAGTATTTCAAAAACCAATGTTGAAATTCCTAGTTCTTCTAATAAAACTAGGTATAACATAGTTGAGGACATGAAGAAGATAAAGGCTAATATCACATTGTATAAACTCACATAGATTATAGATCAGAGATACCTTTTATTAAAATCCTTGTCAAAGAAGTACAATAATCCACCCAAGACCAATCATGCCAATGTGACTGTGTATAAAGCCAAAGCTAAATCTCCTCCTTTCTTGCTCACTGTTAGGATGTTTGGCAAGAACTTTCATAATTGATTATTATATTTAGGAGCATCTACCAATATAATGCCTATAGGTATATTCAATCAACATGGTTTAACACATATAAATTCCGATAGGGTTATCACCTAATTGAACAAATCTATAGTTAAGGTTATAGGAGAATTATTTAATATTCATATGAAACTAGATTCTAATCCTAGGATACAACAATTCATCAATATTCAAGTGGTTTAAATACCTAGTGTTTATTGAATCTTACTAAGTAGGGAATGGACCTAGGCTTTGAATGGTTACATGTCTACAAACTACTCACATTTATGGCTACCTTGGAAGGGGGTCCCTAATCAAATCAAGGTTGAAAAAGAACCAAGGATTAAGCATATGATAACTAAGTAAAATGTTGTAAATGAGAGGGTCAACATAATTGACTTAGACTTAGGGGTCTTCACCTTGGAGGTTGATAAGATATGTGATCCAAATAATGCTCAGGTTGTCCCTGGATTTTGAAAATTGCATTTTGATAGTGCTAAGTGTAGTTTTGGATTAGAGGTTGGTGTTGTCTTGATTGATCCCACTAATAAAAATTATCATGCTTCCTACAAGCTCCAATTCCCTTGTACTAAAAATCTTGCTGAGTATGAATTACTTGTCCTAGGTTTATAGTTTTCCATAAAAAATAAGGTCAAAGAACTGCTAGTTTATGGGGATTTAGAATTAGTGGTCAACCAAGTAAGAATCAAATACCAATGTAAACTCTCATACTTAAAAAGACATAATTTTAAGATACAAGACTTGATAGAATCCTTTGATGCCTTTAGCATCATTTCCATCCTAAGGGAATAAAACCAAGTTGCTAATGGGTTGGCATTTTCTACCACCAATCTCATGCCCAGTCATGATTCTCAAAATCTCAGCATTAAGTTGATCCCTTATCATTTAATGCCTGATAATATTAATAACTTTCAAGTCTTCAAAGATGATCAACAGATATTGGATTTCATAGCCTATTTTGGGGCATTTGATGCTCACATTGTTGATGAGGCTAATGAAAATACATCTAGGAAAGATAAATTTGATGACAATGTCATTTAGTTAAATGACAAAAAAATTCCCAAGGGGATGATTGCTTTAGAAAGACTTTTTGATCAAGACAAACTTATTGATACTTCCAAGGTTCCCAAGTTAAATGGGAAGGACTATAATACTATTGATCTAGGCCTTCATAATCATCCCTGGATGGTGAATGTTGGGAAGGTCTGCATAAACATTAAGAACAAGAAATCTAAAGAACTCCTTGATTGATATAAAGATGTCATAGCATGGTCTTATGATGACTTAAAGATATTTGATCCAAGGGTCATCACACTACCATACCCCTTAAAGAAATCTAAAAATCCTTTAGGTAGAAATAAAGGCCTGTAAACCCTATATTATAACTAATGATCTTTAATAGGTTAATAGACTTTTAGATGCTAGGATAGTCTTCTCCATCATGCACTCTACTTGGGTGGATAATTTGGTGTTAGTCAAGAAGAAGAGTGGTGAGATTAGACTTTGTATATACTTCAAAAATTTGAACAAAGCATTAAACAGGGACAACTACCCCATTCCTTCCCTAAACCAAGTAATTTGAGGTATTTTAGGATCAGCTATGATGTCCTTTCTTGATGGATTTTCAGGTTACAACCAATTATTGGTTGATAGGGAGGATATGATGAAGGCAACTATCATCACAAAGTGGGGAACCTTCACTTACAAGAGAATTCCCTTCAAACTCATCAATGTAGGAGCCACCTTCTAAAGAGATATGGATAATGCTTTCTAAGGCCTAATAGATAAATGCATCATTATTTATATGGATGATCTAATAGTTTTTTCTAAAAACAAGGAAGATCACTTCATGCATTTACATCAAGTTTTTAAAATATGTAGAATGTATGACATTTCCTTGAACCCTAAGAAAAGTATCTTTTGTGTGACTAAAGGAAAGTTATTGGGTCATGTTATAGCCAAATATGAGATTTATATAGACCCTAAAAGGGTGGAGGCCATATCTAGAATAGATCCTCCAAATAGTAAAAATGAGTTAAAGTCATTCTTTGGTAAAATTAATTTTGTAAGAAAGTTTATTTCTAGTTTTGTAGAAATAGTCAAGCCAATGAATAACATGATAAAGAAGGATGCTAAAGTCACATGGAATAAGGATTCCATAAAGGCATTTAATAATATCAAGAAAGTTATTAGTCAAGCTCTAGTCCTTTTAAGTCTTGATTTTTTAAGGGATTTTAACCTCTATTCTTTTACATCTAATCACACCATGGCTATAATGTTAACTCAAAAAATTGAAGGGTGTGACTGTTTCTATATGAGATTTCACTTTTCACATTCAAAAAGGAAATGAGAAACTAAGAAGAAATGGTCTAAGGCTTGTATGTACCTGGATGAAGTCTTGCACACCAAAATTCAGATGACGAAAGGAACTCCTCTTTGGTTGTGGAGGATGACACCTGTAGGAGAAAGAGACTAAAACAAAGAAGGCATTAGATGAGGAGATGGTGGGCTGCTAAGCAAAAGCTTGATCCCAGAAGTACAAAGACTTCCTTGAGGGATGTCAACCCACTGATTGATAAAAATAATGTCTGATAAAAGGTAGAATGATAAAAGACTAAAATGATTAAAGACTGAAAAGGAAATGGAAGCAAATGCTTACCTGAATGTTGTTGTCGGCCTGGTCATAGTCACCGACGTCGGTTAGGATGCCGGCATCAGTTGGTCAAGGTCTGCCGACATCGGTGGGGCTGTCGATGTCGGGGCAGTAGTCTTTGGACGAGGTCTAGTCAGGCTTTTGGTCTGTGGACAGGTCTGTGGTCTATTTAGGGTGAGCAAATGGCTTGAGGTGTCTGTGCAGAGGTCTGGGGCAATAAACAAAATGTCAAAAAGGGATAGAGGGATAGAGGAGGCCAATAGGGAGATAAGGATTTAGGTCTGGTCTGGAAGTGTTGAATAGGAGCTAACAGCTAATACATTTCTAGATTATTGAAATGAAATAAATGAAACTTTCTTAGCTCATACCTACTGAAGAAGAAATGTTGCTGATGCTAGTGCAGAGTCCCTGTTATAACTAGTGCAGAAGCCCTGTAGTTGATGCTTGATAGTGCAGAAGACCTGTTACTGGTGGAGTGGTGGAGTGGCTGATGCAGAGTACTTGTTGTTGTTGAAGCTTGCTGTGTGCCTGAGAGAGAGAGAGAGAGGTCTGAAGGTTGGTAGATTCAAGATTGAGGAGTGAAAGGTCAGATTGAAAGATTGGAAAAATGGGATGAAGATTGAAGAGTCAAATCCTACATTCAGGTCAAGAACACAGTCTTGAAGGTAACTGATGCTGGCAATATCGCTGACGTCGATCGACAGTTGACTGACTTCGGCGGCTAGAAGGCAAGAAAAAGGCTAAAAATAGCCTTTTATCCATTTTCCCAACTATCAGGTCAGCGAGTTCAAGGAAGAAATGGTCGAAGGTAGATTAATAGGCATGGGAAATGAGAGGGGAAGTTGGAATAGGTCATGAATGGGGCTTAGGCATTAAAGACTTGGTCATGGGGTAGTGAAGGGAATCCAAGGAAGGGCATCCTAGGGTGGTGAGGTGTCAAGGGTGAGATGGCAAGGGGAGAGAGAGAATTATTAATTTAGAATAAGATAATTATTTTAAATTAATAAGACATAGGTGGGTTATGGTTAGAAGTGGAACAGGACAAAGGGGACCAAGGGGGAGAGTCGACCTAGGGGAAGACACGATTTTGGTGTCTACATTTTCCCCTTTTTGTCTTGTTGGTTGTTCTTGACAAACTGCAAGACAAAAATAGGAGTTGGTTGCCCCAGGTATGGGATGAGGTGTTCCCCCCTCAAAGCAGGAGTCGAGGGAAGGGAACCTAATATCAAGTGTCGATTTGACAGAGAGATGGATAGAGAGGGTGAAGAGCGAGTGTGAATGCTGCAAAGGTTAGGATTGCACGTATACCACACCACGTGATAAGTCGGCCAAATTGTCATGGTCAATGGTCAAGAAGTGCCAAAATCAAAATAACTAGGCCCCAGCATTTGGTCGTAGCTGATCAAGTCATTCAATCTAAGCTGAAGCTCCAATGGTCATCGCGTTCTAGGTATCTCGGGCTCAGGAAGTGCTCCTGGAAACATGAAAATGTCACAAGTAGTGGGGATCAACCGGCTTGTGATCTTATAATTGTGATCATCAAAAATAGTCTATGTGCAAGTTTTGCTAACCATTCGTGAGGTAGCATACATGTAAAAACAACCAAGGCAAAGTTGTCTTGGAAGTGGTCAGGGTTGAAGGAGATAGGCATGATCTCCATGGTCATTGGTCAATGTGGATGGATGGACGAAAGAATGTGGCTGAGCTAACCTCAGAAGACGTCGTGTGATCTGAGTGCTGCCTACATAGCCCCTGTGGTTAGGGCCTCAGGCCAATGTAGTTCTCCCTAAAAGGGAGGAAGAGGGTCAAATGTATGGATTGGTCTTGGATGAGGTCAAGGTTATGGTCAAAGGTCAAAGGATTGGTTAAAGGAAAGAATGGTTTGTCCATCAGGGAGATGAACAAATGAGGGTGGTCGAGCTAACCTCAGAAGATGTCATGTTGTTTGAGTGCTACCTACATAGCCCCAGTCTTAGGGCCTCAGACTAATGTAGTTCAGACTGAGAGGCAAAATGGTCGATGATTGGTCTTGATCATGGTTAAATGATGAGGATAAGAAGATGTTACAGCTTTTTCCAAATGGTGTATTATGTAACATTGGTTGAGTGGTCTTTCATCCCTAGCAATTTTCCATATCAGTGATGGATGTATGCTAAAAATGAATTGAGGTCTATTTATGCTTCATCAAGTAATGGTTTATGCTTAACATAAATTGTGTCAGGTCGATAGTTTCCATATGTATTGGCGTCCATAGAAACTATGTGAAATAGACTAGGTCATGTCGGTGGTCTAAAAATGTTTGATTGGTTTGGTTGAATGTGACCAAAGTGTGTCAGAAGTGAAAGACATGTCGCTCTTTCATTGACAAGGACCAAAATGATGGCATAGATAAGGGGTTGTTTAGAAACAAAAGACCCGTTCATGCATTGCGTCGTTGACCAGTGGTTGTGTTAGAGAAGCAATCGAATCACTTGACATTAAGTGAGCTCGAAATCCCTTGAGTATGTTGGGGTGATAGGATTGATTATGAGATGGTAGGGGGAACCCTTTTTGGTAGGAACAACTTTGCCCCTTTTATAGGTGACCCTGAGAATGACTATAGACAAGTCCATGACTTTAAAGGTTGTCAGTCAGTTTTTTTTTTTTTGAGCAGACTGATCGATGTGAGAAGTCTATGAGGGGATGTTGTTTTGCTTTGCGGTCATGTTGTGAAGCTAATCGATGTGGGAAGCTTCTTATAATAAGGTTGTGTATGTATCAAAATTTATGCATAGCCATCCTTCGAGGGAGTGGTCTATATTCTGCTTTATATGTTTTTTTATATGACTTTGGCTTAGCTGTCCTTCAAGGGAGCAGTCTAGTAAATATAGCAATGATGATGTAGCTGTCCTTCGAGGGAGAAATCTACACTTTAGAGTTTTATGACCTTGGAATATGCATCCCACTTTTATATTTTTTTGACTTTTTTGTTGACTGTACTTTTGGTCATGGACTTGACTATAGAGGTTTAGAGGGTTTCCCTTTTATTAGGACAAAGCATTCATGCTTGACAAAAGGGTTGACTGATGTTTGCAGGGTTGAGGGTTGAAAAGGAATAGAAATGACAATGATAGGGATTGCTCAAGGGATCAAGCTCAAGTTAAACATCAAGTGAATAATTACTTGACTAATAGTGGACTGGTCAAAGAGGCAAGGCATAAAGGGGCTTAGGTTCTGACAAAGTCCCTGGCACATGCTTGTGTTATGATGCAAGGTCTGAATCAATTAGGAGCAAACTTGCCCCATTTGCTTCATTCCAAATTGGTCACATGTTGATTGATGTTGAAGGAGTTGGTTGATGGTCATGATTAAAAAGGTTGGTTGACATTGATAAATGCTTGGTCAAGGTTAGATTGATTGATATGTGGTCAGTGTTTGGTCAAAGTTGGTCGAGGTCATGATTAAAAGGTTGGTTGATGTTTGGTCATTGTTTGGTCGGTGTTTGGTCAAGGTTGATAGATATTTGGTCAATGCTGGGTTGGATGATGTGATTAAAAGGTTGGTTGATGTTTGGTCATTGTTTGGTCGATGTCTGGTCGAATGTTTGGTGGAGGTTTGGTCAAAGTTCTAGTTGAGGTCGGGTTGAATGTTTGGTCAAAGATAGGTTAAACATTTGGTCGAGGTCAGGTCGATGCTCATTTGGTCGAGGCATAGTCAAGGCTTAGTGGTCAGATTGACTGTGTTGATGTCGAATAAGGGGGTTAAAGGTGGCAAAGGGACCATAGTCTGGCGTGGAGATCCCGATTTAGGTGACGAGGTTTGAGAAGCATGGGTCAGTGTTGATGATTTGTCGAAGGGGTGGTCAAGAGGATCCTTGATGAGAAGGGTATCCTTTTTTTAGTGTTGACGGATGACAGCTTTAAGAGCGCAATAATGCTCAGTGTCATGTCCCAGTTTTTGATGATAATGACAGAATTTAGAGTTGTCAAACCAAGATGGTCTTGATCTAAGAGTTGATGAGTGGGATGGTGAGGAGGTTGAAGGTTTGTTGATAGTATGGTTGAGAAGAAAGGTGTCTTTCTCCAAGCATTGGTGAACGACAACCTTGAGGGCACAACAATGCTCAGTGTCATGCCCAAGCGTGCGATGATACGCACAAATCTGAGTGTCATCAAACCAGGGCAGTTTTGGTCTGAGGGATTGATATGGTTTAAGAGCAGGAGATTGATGCAAGAAGACTGCAACAATTTCTGTAATAGTAGGGCATAAGAACCTGCTAATGGGTCTGTGTGTCTTGTTGCAGTGGGGGTTGATGACTTTGGTTTGAGAGGCGTAAGAGGCATTGGTCATACCATCATTTTTGTGGGTGGTGTAACCACATGTGTAGATAGCACTTTTGTGGTGATAGGTGTTGGATGTTTTGGAGGAAATATATGTCTGATGGGTTGAGGGGACAATGGAGGCGACTTGCCCCTATGAAGTATGGGAGTAGGAAGCACTCCTATTAAAGTGGATGGGTGTGGGCCCAAAATTGAAGGTAATGATGAAGGTGGGGGAGGAGTCCTCCAGTGTGGTTTAGTGGCCTTCTTTGGTTTGGGGCAAGGGCCACTATTGTGTGAGGTAAGGTTAGATATGGGTTTGGGTTCAGATGTGAATGGAGGTGAGTGAGATGTAGCAATCTCAGGCAAAAGGCAAGAGGAAACCGTGACTGGGTCTTCCTCGATCAAAATGGGTGAAGAGACTGGTTCTTCTCTTGGTGGAGAATAAATAGGAGAGTGTGGCTCCTCAAGAGGGCAGAGGGTAGGAATGATCGTGCCCTCTACTTGTGGTTGAGTAGGAAGGATAGGGTCCTCCATTGGTGGGAGGAAGGATGAATGTGGGCTCAATGGAATTGGTATGGTCAAGGCATCCTCCAATATGAGAGAGGTCAATGGAGGACTAACAGGAGAAGAGGATTCTTCTACCTTTGGAAGAGGAATAGGGGAAGAAAGGTCTTCCACCTGTGAAGGAGGTTGGTCAGGGACAAGAGGCGAGACTGTGTTGATCGTGTGTATGTCATGCTCGTGGGAGCTATCAGCCATGGTCTAGACATTGTTTTGAGTAGGCAGGTGATTAGGAAAGGGTTGTTTGAAGATGTCGATATGTTGGTTGGCCAGAGTATTTGGGTTATCCAGGATAAGATCCCCCTTGTCTAGCATGTCTTGGACGATGTTTTTGATGGTTTGATAGTTGTCTGTGTCATGGCCTTTGACACGGTGATAGTTGTAGAAGTTGTTCTCCCTATACCATGCAGGGATAGGTGTTGAGGGGTCAAATTGAAGTGGTCAAATTGAAGGGAGATTGAGGACCCCCTACTTGAAAAGTTTATCTAAGACAGAGGCATATGACTCTCTAATTGGAGTGTATTGACGTTGTATGGATCATCGTTGGAAGTGTTTATTGATGTAGTCTGATGTTGAAAATTGAGTTCGATTGGTTGTTGTTGAAGATGATGGTCTAAAGATGACAGTGTTTGCCAACCCCTTAGACTGGGAGTGGGTAGAAGAAGGTTTAGACAAAGAAGGGTCATTAGATTTTGCGTTGTTATTACGCAATTTGACCTTATTTTCATCGATGGCACAGAGTTCAAGCTTTCTTGCCATGGTGAAAGCTTCGTCAAAGGAGAAGAATGTCTGAACCCACAAGGTAGAGGAGATATGTTGGGCACACGCCTGAGAGAAGAGCTCAATGAGCTCAGGCTAAGGCAAGGAGAAGGAGAGCTAGTTAATCAAGCCTCTCCAATAGGTGACAAAATCAACTATTGATTCGTCGTCAAATTGCCTGATGGAGTAGAGGTCTATGATCGAGACTTGTTTGGTGATATTGATAGAGAAATGGTCAAGAAATAATTGGGTGAGTTGGGTGAATGAAAAGATAGAATGTGGTAAGAGAGCTATACCAGTCAAGGGCAGGGCCAAAAAGTGACATAGGGAACGTGCGTAGAAGTAACACATCGTCATGGACTATGAGATAACAAGCATGTCTGAATGCTCGTAGGTGCTATTGCAGATCTTCCTTACTCTGGAAGCAAGTAAATTTAGGAAGCTCCCACTAGTTGGGGTATGGTCTGATGGGCACAAAAGGATGAATGGGTTCGTTGCAGACTTGTTCATATGAAAGAGCATTGCTTGAACCAGAGATAGAGGTTTCGAGACTAGACATTTTGTCCATCAGCATTTTGATTATGTCTACTGATGGATTGGTAGGTGGGGCACCCCCTAGGTTATAGGGTACTTGGAAGGTGGTCGAAGAGGTGTATGATGTACTTGGTTGCACTTGTGTAGGTGCAACATAAGTGTAGTGCGTCATAGGGATAGATGTCATGGTCAAAGGGGCTTGTGCCATGAAGTTGGAGGACACAAGTTGACTAGATACCGCCAGAGGTGGTTGAGTGGTGGCATTGGTAAAAGGATAGGTTGTCACTCTCGTGTGTATAGGTGCAAGAGTGGGTGAGGTTGAAACAATCAAGTTTTGGTATGGTGTAGAACTTGGTTGAATTGTGTGTGGTTGAGGGCGTAATGACACCCCAATGGAGGTAGGTTCGAAAATAGATGAGGAGGCCAAACTTTGCGTATTGGCCATGGTCAAGTGACTAGTCAAGACAATAGGCTGAGTCATGATGGGTTGAGTAGCGGATGACGTCGATGTCATTGCCACTACACCTGAAAGGTCCTGCATTTGGTTTCTTGTGAGATAGTTTTGGAGGGCTTTGACATTGAGGTCCAAGAATCTTTCAAAATCTTGGTCCCCTTTAGGGACAATGGGGGTCTGAGTCTGAGTTGGTTGAGTAGGAGTTCTTTCGGTCTCCGAGTGGAACTCCATTATAGGACTGGTTATGGATGGGGAAGGTGGAAGCGGTTGATGCCTCGCTTTGTCAAGAAGAGCCTTGGTTTGACTGCATGTCAAAACCATTCAAGGAAAGAAGGGTCAATTTTCAAAAACTATGTTTTTTTAGTTTTAAAAACTTAGAATGTGGTTTTGGCAGAAAAAGTGTCAGGTTTTAGGCTACTGTTTTGAAAGAAAGGACTGTGATAGTGACTGACATCGGTTGAAAAACTGATGTCGATGAGAATAGATGGCCGACATCGGTCAGATAACTGATGACGGTGAGGGAAGGTTGCCGACGTCGGTGGTAAAATCGATGCCAGTGACTATGGTTTCTAGAAACTCAAAAAAATTGAAGATTCTTGGAAAAAAGGAAGAAAACATCCTCACTAGCTCAAAAAACCAGATAGGAATAGAAAAATAGATGGAGGCAGGCAGACCCTAAGAGTTAAATCCTAAGAATCAACTTTTAGAATCCTATGGCTTATGCCTTAAAGTGATGTTTGGGAAGTTGGCTGTTAGAATGGGTCCTAAAAGAGGTAGTCTATGGATGGTTTCAAGTTTGTTTAGGTGCTCAAGAGTCTGTATTAGGTTCGGTACATGGCCTGGTGCTAAGGAGCAAGCTCCCCTCACTTCATGAACCCAGTGATGAGCTGGGCCCACTTAGCCAATATATACGTCCCCTAGAGATTATCCTCTGCCAGAGAATAGAGTGGGCTTTCCCCTTGGTGGTGAAATCCAAGTGGGATTGCTGGGATGGGTAAGGTATCTGTTGGGTGATGAAATCCCAGTCGGGCCTTGTCTTAGGTAAGTTTGATGTTTGATTTGTGCAAGTGGTTTGGATGTGTAACATAACATAAGTGTGATTAATTCATGATGCGGTCTAATTACTAGATGTGGGCTACGAAATGCAAGCAAGCAGAAATGAAATGTAATGTGTTTTAAGCCCAAAATTGAAGTGTGAGTTCGTATGAAGACAAATGGAGAAAGGGTTGAAGAGTATGACTTTTGACTAGTCTAAGATGCAAGAAAAGAAAGAAGAGTTCTTTTTAATCCTACTTATGATGTCTTTTGGAAGAGAGAGAAGAAAGAGGTGAAAAGGAGAAACCTAGTGCACCCTATATGAACAAAAAGAAAAGAACCCAAGGAAGACCTTAGGGTCCCACCAGGCGTGCCAGAATGTTTCTATACAAGATTTCACTTTTCACATTCAAAAAGGAAATGAGAAACTAAGAAGAAATGGTCTAACGCTTGTATGTACCTAGATGAAGTCTTGCGCACCAAAATTTAGACGACGAAAGGAACTCCTCTTTGGTTGTGGAGGATGACACCTGTAGGAGAAAGAGACTAAAACAAAGAAGGCGTTAGATGAGGAGATGGTGGGCTTCCAAGCAAAATATTGATCCCAGAAGTATAAAGACTTCTTTGAGGGATGTCAACCCACTGATTGATAAAAATAATGTCTGATAAAAGGTAGAATGATAAAAGACTGAAATGATTAAAGACTGAAAAGGAAATGGAAGCAAATGCTTACCTAAATGCTGATGTTAGCCTGGTCACAGTCACCGACGTCGGTTAGGATGCGGGCGTCAGTTGGTCAAGGTCTGCCAACATCGATGGGGCTGCCAACGTCGGGGCAGTAGTCTTTGGATGAGGTCTGGTCAGGCTTTTGGTCTGTGGATGGGTCTGTGGTCTGTTTGGGGTGAGTAAATGGCTTTAGGTGTCTGTGGAGAGGTCTGGGGCAATAAACAGAATGTCAAAAAGGGACAGAGGGATAGAGGAGGCCAATAGGGAGATAAGGATTCGGGTCTAGTCTGGAAGTGCTGAATAGGAGCTAACAACTAATACATTTCTAGATTATTGAAATGAAATAAATGAAACTTTCTTAGCTCATACCTGCTAAAGAAGAAATGTTGTTGATGCTGGTGTAGAGTCCCTGTTGTAACTAGTGCAGAAGCCCTGTTGTTGATGCTTGGTAGTGCAAAAGACCTGTTATTGGTGGAGTGGTGGAGTGGTTGATGCAGAGTACCTATTGTTGTTGAAGCTTGTTGTGTGCCTAAGAGAGAGAGAGGTCTGAAGGTTGGCAAATTCAAGATTGAGGAGTGAAAGGTCGGATTGAAAGATTGGAAAAACAAGATGAAGATTGAAGAGTTGGATCCTGCATTTGGGTCAAGAATGCAGTCTTGAAGGTAACCAATGCCAGTAATATCACCGACGTTGGTCAACAGTTGATCGACGTCGGTGGCTAGAAGGCAGGAAAAAGGCTAAAAATAGCCTTTTATCCATTTTCCCAACTATCAGGTCAGTGAGTCCGAGGAAGAAATGGTCGAAGGTGGATTAATAGGCATGGGAAATGAGAGGGGAAGTTGGAATAGGTCATGAATGAGGCTTAGGCATTAAAGACTTGGTCATGGGGTAGTGAAGGGAATCCAAGGAAGGGCATCCTAGGGTGGTGAGGTGTCAAGGGTGAGATGGCAAGGGGAGAGAGAGAATTATTAATTTATAATAAGATAATTATTTTAAATTAATAAGACATAGGTGGGTTATGGTTAGAAGTGGAACGGGACAAAGGGGACCAAGGGGGAGAGTCGACCTAGGGTTAGACACGATTTCGGTGTCTACAGTGACCACCCAATAGCTTTTATGATCACTAATTTCAAGAATGTTGAGTTAAATTACTCATTTATTGGTAAATAAGCATATGCATTAGTCAAGGAAGTTAAAAAATTTAGGCATTACATCCTTAGAAATAAGGTGCATGCCATCTTACCTGACCCTACCACCAAACTTATATTAAGTTAGAATGAATTGGGAGAACATAGAGGTAAATGGATATCAATCTTGTAGAAATATGACCTAGAGATGAAAACAAACAAAATTGGTAAGATGCCAAGGTTTGATTCAGATGATTCCTAATACTAACCCTAGGATAAGTATTATGTAGGTGGATTAATAAAACTTCCAAGATAGTGAGTGGTATGATCCAATCATACATCTAATAATCAATGGTACTTATCTTATAGGTATATCTAGAGAGAAAAAGAGGGACTTAAGGTTAAAGGCAACCCACTACTTGATCGATAATGGGGTCTTATATAGGAGGAATTTTTAAGGTGTACCTAAGGTGTGTCTCTCAAGAAAAAGACACTAAAATCATGAGTACCTTTCATGAAAATTTGGGTAGTGGACAATTATCTGGGAAGACCACAACCCATAAGATTGTTAGAGTTATCTATTATTGGCCAACTATTTTCAAATATGCCCACAAACATGTGAAGGATTTCCACTCATATCAGATCTTTAGCACTAAGGAGCCAAAGGTAGTAATGCCTCTTCAACCAGTCATGATTGACAAACCTTTTACTCAATGGGGGTTTGACTTTATTGGTGTAATCAACCCTGAATAATATGAAGGTCACAAGTATGTCCTTACTATCACATATTATTATACAAGGTGGAATGAAGCTACAACCACCAAATAATGTAAAACTGAGGAAGTGATCAACTTCTTATAAGAAAACATCTGTACCAAGTTTGGGACTCTAATATCTCTAGTATGTGATAATGGGTCTGCTTTCACATCCATAGAGATGACCAAATGGGCTTATGATAATGGCATCACTCTCAAGTTTGCATCCAACCATTATCCCCAAGGGAATGGAGTCTTTGATTCAAAAAATAAGAACCTAATGAAGGCAATCAATAAGTTTACCAAAAATAGGCCCAAGACTTGGCACAAACTCCTTAAATTTGCACTTTGGGCTGTTAGGATAAGAATCAAGCAAGCCTTAAGAGCCTCACCATTTCTATTGGTGTATGGATAGGAACCAATCTTTCCCATCACTCTCAAGTTTCTTACATATATATTTATGCAAGATTACAAGGAGGAGAGCCAAGAGATAGCTAATTCTAGATTACTAGATATAATTCAGATGGAAGATGCAAGGGAGAAAGCCTTTGTTGATTTTAGCAGGCATCAAACCATAGTTAAGATATGGTTCAATAAAAGATCCAAAATCAATGTGTTTAGATAAGGAGACATAGTTTTCCTCTGAGATAAAGCATCTGAACCAAAGGTAAAACATGGTAAATTCACACCCTTATGGATTGGCACATACCAAATTGTAGAAACATTGGGAAACAACACCTTCAAGCTCAATGACTTACAAGGAGCAAAGTTTAAATTGCCCACTAATGGGAAAAACCTCAAACACTATTTATATGTTGCTCCCCCTAGGGTATTTATGGAGTAAAACTGTAAGATGATTAGATTAGTGTAGGTAGGCTAGTTACTTTGTTTCCATGTTCTTTCTTTCTTATCCCTTGTTTGTACATAAACATGTATATATTATGCATTTTCCTTGGTTGTCTTTATTTTTATTGTGTGTTTCTTACATGTTTTTTGGTTCCTTGATTCTAATAAGTCTCTAGGGACAATTTTGAGATTATAAGTTATGATTTTTTCTTAAAAACATGCCCCACCCAATTCATAAATGAAGGTATGAACCCCATGCATAGAGTAACCATGGTTCTAAAATAAAAATCATGATGTTATATCTTAGAGAAACTGATAAAGGCCAATGGAAAGGCTAATCACTTCATTCAACCCTAACCATTATCTTGACCTCAAACTATTTTTAAGAGGACTTGCACTTATGAGATGAAGTCTCAAATTATCAAGGTATACCCAAAACTAGCACTTAATTAATATCCTTGCTTGGGATAAGAGTTGCAACCATAGGTGACTTTTCAAAGATTAAGTACTTGAACAAATCCTAAAACCTAGGTATCCTAGCTCCCAACCTTATTAAAAGCCTAAAGATATAAGAAAATATAAAAATAAGGATACAATTCAAAAATAGATGCTTTCAGATACAGGTGATTCTGGTAATCCTCATCAAGGCTTTGGACACCTGGCTAGTAGTGGAGCAAGGTTGTGAGTGGATCTAAAGCCATCTATATTGGGGCTATGGACACTTGGTTGGTAACAAAGCAAAACCTAAGCCTTCCCTAAGTTAAGGGTGTGGTTCATAATGAACATTTTAGCACATTATAAGTCAGTATAAGTAATT
Source organism: Torreya grandis (assembly GCA_037957365.1). Taxonomy (NCBI): domain Eukaryota; kingdom Viridiplantae; phylum Streptophyta; class Pinopsida; order Cupressales; family Taxaceae; genus Torreya; species Torreya grandis. The sequence continues at coordinate 1,759,290 of JARHVA010001755.1, read as the reverse complement.
AAGGACATGAAACCTAGAATTCATTTCTTGAATCCCATGGTAAATAGTAAGTGGAATCAAATCACACACACAGTCTAGATATGTCTTGGAATTTGACCTTAAAACCACAATTTGAAGGTTTATTTCAACTATGGCACAGTTTGGATGATTATATTGATCAAATAAAGTAGATGACCTAATTATTCATTCGATTAGAGTCTCTGGGTTCTAACATATTAATATGTTTCCCCATGAGTCACAATTTGTTGGGACCAACATACCCCATTTTTTTGAATTGGAACCCTTAAGAAACCCTCAAAATAAAACATGGAAATTTCATCATGTCAAGGTCTTTTATAGAGTTTGAAGATCATCCACTTTGTTAAGAGACAGGCTTATGTGGTTTTAATATGCTTTAGTTTGGACTAACATTGTTAATGAAGTTCATTTGGCCTTTAAGTTATAGGTTACATGATGTGCATCCCCATAGGTTCTACATTCCAAAACCCTAACAAACCCTTAGTCTAAATTTGAATAAAGGTGGGAACTATTTTAAAATTCATTTATAACCTTCAATATAAAATGCATATTCTAGGTTTAGTCATGTTTTTTAAACACAACTTGACTAAAAAACTTGATCCCCTTTGTTATTTCCCCCTTAACCAAAGGGTTTTATATCTGATGGCCTAACTAAATGTCATCATGTAGAGTCCTTTTATATTCCTAAACTTATCTTAAGACTTTGATACTAAGGCCATGACATATTCATTAATACAATCGTAGCCTTAGTCTTATCACCTTAAACCTAAGTTTTTATTGTCTCCAGGGTCCTAACATTAACTTTCTTGAACTTTTCAAGATCCTATGATTGTCACTTTATCATAGGATTTGATCCAACGACATGAAGATAACCCAAACTTTGGTTTAAATAACATGCATCTTTGGTAATCCAATGATCTACACTTACTCACTAAGACCTATTTGGATGAAGTGAAGCATAATTAAAAATTCAAAAGGATGCAAGAAGATTGAAATATGGACATGTAGCACCATCACATTTAAGGATTAAAAGTAAAATGGGCCCACCTAACATGACTGACAATCAATAACAAGTCCCTGAATCAAGATCCCATGGTTATCACTTTATCATGGTATTTGATCCAATGGGGTGAATTAACACCGATACCCTGGGAAGCCTTATATAATTACCAAGTGCCATCTTCACATTTAAAACTAAAGATTTTAATGAACTTAAATTTGACATTTACATGACCATCATCCAAACATCTAAAAAGATGAACTTGACACTCATGGGACCGTCAACTTTAAGTCCAACAAAATCAAAACTTCATTGGTTTAAACTTGACGTACATACGATCATCAATTAACACCCATGAGGGTGTATTTGACACTCATGAGACCATAAATTTTAACTATGAAATATCTTACTTAGTGTTCAAATGACATTCCAAAATCTTATTTTAACCCAAAAATAACTTCATAATCTAAAAGAAATGCCCAAAAGATGTTCAATAGTGGGATCCTTTGACCTAAAAAATATGGAAATGGTCATATAATATATATACTTAGTCTAAATTCATAGGGAAGGGTCCTCATGGCATTTTTTCATGATCCTTAAACTATGAGTTTATTCTAATTCTTATGTTAAAAGGGTAAACCTTTATCACACGGAGTGTAAGCTAACCAAAGGTTTTTATATGTGGTGGCCTAAACTATTTAGACCCTTACCCCTTCATTATAAATTAGGAAACATAGGCATATTTTCCTTAGCCTAAGGTTTATTTCATGCTTAATAAACATGAAACAAACCTTAGCCTAAGGAACTTAAGCCTAGATCATGTATTTAATATTAAATTGACTTAATGTTTGAGCATTATTTATAGATCAATGGTTCATGCCCCATCACTGGATTTGATCCAATGGTGTGAGGGTACGAATGAATTTTCAAAGGCCCATAATCTTTCCATGTGGTTGATACTCGACCGATAAACAAATGACCAAAATATTTGGATCACAAAGAAGGCCTTCATCATGCCAAGTGTCATGATCATGGAGTTTACAATAGAGAGACCCAATTAGAATCCAAGGACCTAGATTATAATTAACGGCTCATACTAATCTTGGATTTTTATCCTATATTACAAAATGAAGGAGATATTTTTAAATACCAATAGCTAGTATTTAGAAGACATTTATTAAAAATGTTGTGAAAGGTTAAGACCAATGCCACATAAGTGTTATGCAAGTAGAAAAATACAAAATTTAAGATCTCGTGGGGTTGAAAACATAAAGTTATAAGTGCAAAGGTCTAAATAAAATCTAGAACACATATAATCTAAATCCTAGATATCTTCTACCATTAAAGCTCTAAAACCCTAAACCCTACATAAAAGTGACCCAAATAGATTCAATTTATTACAATTGAATCAAAGGACAACTTAATTATGTTTCTAGGCATAAGAGAGATTTCACAAGAATCATCTAAAATCTAACATGAATAATTATCAATAAATAGAGACCATGATAACTACTAGGCAACAATTGAAGGAAGAGTCCAAGCTCTATTTGCTAATAGACAATGAAGGTCAGATATTCAGGGATACAGAATTGGACCTCAAAGCACTGAATATCCAAGAATTAGACCTCAAAGCATTGAATATCTAGGGCATTAGGAATTGGTCCAAGATCTTATTTATTACATAATAATTTAAACCCATCTCAAAGGAGTAGTAGATAAATTCCACCATAAATTGATGACACTATGACCTGGTTGCAATCTAAATGACTAGCTGTCATCATGTTGTGGCAAAACTAGAGGTATTGCACTGCATTGATGTCCTTTCCCCCATATTTATTAATTATATTATAGATGGTGAGTGGATCATTATAGAAGTTATCTCAAAAGGGGTAGCATACATTTCCCCTGTTACTTTCAAAAAGTACTATAACCTCCCCCTTCCCCATGTACATTTGTATTTTGTAACTAACTGGTATATTACCTAGCCTTCCTATAAGGAAATGTATGACTATTTTAAAGAGGGAGAGTCTTTTGATAAAATTTAATATACTTGAATCAATTAATTATATCAAGGAATTCTACAAGGATTTTCCATTTTTGATGTGTTAATTGTTAATATAGCTTTTCTCTCAATTGTTAGTAGAGGTCTTAAATTTTAATAGTGTATTTGAATTTTGAATAGCATTCTTTTAATCATAGGGTTTTTGATTTGTGTCCATGATAGATTAGTTGAAATATATTAGGTTATACTTCATTTCATTTTTCTTTGTATTTATATGTGCAATTTTTATTTGATTATAGTGGTAAATCTCTAAAGTAGACTTGGTTCTTACTTGTGATTCTTAAGCATTTTCCTTGAAGTTTTCCTGATATATAATGAGATTTGAGATTATGATATGTTGTATTATATATTTTTTAAATGTGTATTCAATTTCCATTGATACTTTGTCATAATGTTTAGGACTAAAATTGGCAATCACCTATTTCTTTTCTACCCTACCCTTCTCTTTGCTCCTTTTTTACATCATGACCACTTTAGTTTTAACCACATTATAAATACCCACTTAGATTAGTTTGTAGCTTAAATAAGGAACATAAATCACTAAGTATCAAAAAATATTCACAAATAACTATCCAAGGTGGCTCCCAACCACCAAATTATATAAATATTGTGGAATAGTTATCTTACTCTGCTGTTATTTCACCATAGGGAACTAGATTGTCAAAACCTGCAACTCATGCTCTGAATTTTCTAAATTCCAAAATGAAAAGTGTACTCTAAACACTAAGGGAATCTATGTTACATTTTTAAGCATCAACATAACCCTACTAGGGTTAACTAAGCCAACCTAAGTTAGGATTTAACTCATTCCAAGTTGATTTCAAAGCCTATAAAAGCAAAATTAGATCTCTTCCTTTAGAGATCTTGGACATAGTAATGTTATAATGCAAGATTTAGGGCATGAATTAAACACATAGTGTTATAATTCCAAAATTAATCCAAGACATTATGCCATCAAGCCAAGCATGAGTCATATCAAGACAATCATGGTGCAAAGAGGAGATGGAAATAGCCAAGTTCTATTAATGAAGACTTCTTGTGCACAATCGAGCAAGACAAATGAAGAACTCCCTTGGAGCATTCAAGGAAGGTAAGAAAGGTATGTTTTCTTCAATTTTATTTTTGATTTGTCATTTTAATTTCTTCACCCTACTCCTCCCTTTGATCTAGGAAAGATAGTGTTATTCTTGTGAGTGTGTTTGTTTTCATTTTGATTAAATTTCATTATAAAGCTAAAATATGATATAACCACTCTTATTGGATTCATTGATCATAGTGAGGTTATGTAATAAAAATATAAGTTGCATCATGGACAAGGGTAGCTATATTTAACCTTTGTGAACTGGAAAATTGATGACCTTATAGTTTTGAATTAGTTTGTTGACTCTCGTACTTCAAACAATGTGGTTGTAGCTGTCACTAGAGCAAAAAAATGGAAATTGAAGAGACTAATGATGTGGATCATGTTCTAATAATTCTTCCCATTGTTCCTAAATGTGTTAATAATTAATTTTCTATCCCAAGACCTTATAAAAATTAGAATATGGAAGTTGGAAAATCTCATCAATTACCACAAGTGCAAGATCATCTACTTATGCCAAGAGTGCAGCCAAAGGTGAGTGAAAATCCTTTCAATATTATTTATAATATGAATAATTATAATATTATCATGAGTATGTGGTATTCCTTATAAATATTAGGACAAAATGACATGCTTATTCAGTATTTTTCATCTCTCAAGTTGTCTCCAAAGCTAGCCAATGAGGAGAGTGTAATTTTGGCAAATTAAAATCAACCAATGAAACAACAAGGGAAGAGAGTACATAAGGAGTTAAATGTGGGTAAATATGAGGTAAAAATTTATAAAACACCTCCCTTTTATCTCTATTTGATTTTTTTCAATACCTTAGTCCACAATTGTATGGTATAGAGTGGAGCTAGAAGTATGGTTATGCCTAAGCAAATTGCAAACAAACTAGGTTTGGTGTATGAAAAAAACACAAAAGGTGTATTTAAGCTTGATGTCTCCAAAAAAAATATTATTTTCATGATTAATGACCTTAAATTAAATTTACATGCTTTCCCAAATGTAACCATGAAGTAGGATGTAGTGGTGGTGGACTTGCCTCCATATTTTTTCATGTGCTTGTCTAGAGATTTCACATCAAAGATTGGTGGTTACTTATAATATTATTGTAATTATTTAATTTTTAAAAAAATGTATGGTTACTTTGATACTATTTCAAATTTTCATTTGGATCCTTACATGCCAAGTGTTATGAATACAAATTTTGTCATTTCGGATAAGTGGAACAAGCTAGTAAAGTAGAAGCAAACTCACCTCTTGAAGGAATTATTAATCTATTTATTGATGAATGGGATTATGACTTTCATGGACATTATCCCTATAAAATAATTTCATATGATGGAATTGGTGTCTATTTTCTTCATCAAAATGATGCAAAAATTCCATCTATAGTGAAGGAAGATGAGTCAAAATATGGCCTTTGGCATCTCTAGTTTGATGGGTCAAAGAACAATCATGGTACTAGGACTAGAATAATTATTATATGACCTAATAAACAAAGGTATTTTTATTATGTTAAGTTTTATTTTTTATTTTCTAATAATTTAGTAGAGTATGAGGATATATTCCATAGTTTGCAATGGGCTATGAAGATGGGAATAAGTGTTTTACAAGCTTTTGGTGATAATGAACTTGTGGTTCACCAAGTGAGAGGATTGAATGTGTGCAAGAATGCTTTGCTAAGATCTTATAAACATATATTTTGGGACCTCATTGAGTATTTTTATGCTTTTGATATCTAATTAGTGCTAATATAAAATAACAAACATGCAAATAGATTGACTACCATTGGATCTCAATTAAACATACTAGCTAATGTGAGGAATTAGAAAAATTAGTCACATATCAAGATTGTGGTGAGGCCTTCCATTCTTAAAAATCATGAGAACTATAAATTTTTTTAAGATGGTAACTATATTGTTCATTTTTAGTAAGAAGAGGCTAAATTCTCTTCCATAAATCAGTCAAATCTCTTGAAACATTATGGAGATCAGATTGCCCAAATTAAGTCCAATAAGTTGCCCAAAGGTCTAGTTACTCTTAAAAACATCTTTAGTAGATATGATGAGGTAAGAAGAGAGAAGTATTCATTTTATATCAAGGAAACCACTATGATAATATTGATATAACAATTGTAAAGACTCTGAAACTGGGTAAAGTATATACTCCATCTCAAAAAGATTAATTTACTGATTTATGTAGGGAATTTGCTAATGTATTTTCATGGTAGTATAATGATTTGAAGGGTTTTGATATGAGTTTACCTCAACACACTATGGAGATAGAGGCTGATACAAAATTGTTTAAACAAAGACAAAGACCAATCAATCAAAAAATCAAGCCTTTAATGAGAACTGAACTACATAAGTTAATTAAATCATCCATCATTTTCTCCATCAAGCATTCTACTTGGGTGGAAAACCTTATTCCAATAAGGAATAAAAATTAATAAATAAGAATTTATGTGTATTTCCATGATTTGAGTAAGGCCTCTCTCAAGGATCATTATCCATTGCCATGTATGGAGAAATTATTGCAATCGGTAGTTGGTTTGGAAAGGTTCTCATTATTGGATGGTTATAGTGGACATAACCAAATTATTATTAAGGAAGATGATCAATTTAAGATATCCTTCACTACCAAGTGGGGAAATTTTTGCCTATAATAAAATGCCATTTATTTTATCTAATTCTGGAGAGACCTTTCAAATAACCATGGATATGGCATTCCAAGATATAATCAATATATTTGTTATTGTATACTTAGATGACATTAATATATTTTCAAAAAATGCAAGTGAATACATGGTTCATCTCAAGGAAGTGTTTGAGACATGTAGACAATTTTTGGTGTCTCTTAACCCCAAGAAATGTGTCTTTTTAGTACATGAAGGTAATCTTCTTAGACATGTGCTTTCCAAGAATGGTTTAAGAATTTATCCTAAGAGGATACAATCCATACTTTCCCTATATTTTCCTTAACATAAGAAGGAATTACAAAGTTTTCTAGGCAAAATAAATTTTATAAGGAGATACATATCTCATCTTTCAGCTTTGGCAAAGCCACTTACAACCATTCTTAAGAATAATCAGAGATTTAGTTTGATAAAGGAAGGCATGAGGAGTTTTGAAGAGATCAATCAAGTGATAGCTAGTGCTCTTACCCTCATTAATCCTAATTGTTCAAGAGATTTCATCTTGTAGACATATGCTAAGGTGGACACCATTTCAAGTATACTCATATAACAAAATAAAAAAGTTTTAGAGCATCCAATAGCTTTATTCAGTCAAGTCTTAGAGGAATATGAGACAAAGTACACCTACGTAGAGAAACATGGCCTTTCAATAATCAGATGTCTTATGAATTTTAGACACTTGTTATCTAATAATAGGATATATATAATGGTTACTCATCCAAGTATTAAGGAGTTATTACTAAACAAAGACATAAGTGATAAGAGGTTAGGTTGGATAAAAATATTTATGGATTATTACATTAAAATACAATTCACTAAGCTGATTAGAGGCATAGGATTATGTTAACACCTAGACCAAGACTTACAAGAGAATAAGGAGACAATTTTTGTGATAAATGATGAAGAAATTATAGTTGATCATACATTATTTTCAAGATGGTTTCAAGACTTGGTAAGGTATCTCCATGATGGTTTTATCATCCCAACTTAAGCACATCAAGGATAAGGTATTTTAGAGTTTAGTCCATTCCTTTTCTCCTTGTTAATAGAGTGCTTTTCAAAAAGTAAATCAATGGTATGTTGTTAAGGTACATAGAGCCAAGACAAATAGAAAGATTTATTGAGGAATTCCATGATGGAAAAGGTATATGAAACTTCTCAAAAAGGTCAAAAACACTTAAGATCATGAGAGGTGGGTATTAATGTCTAAGAATATTCAGATATTTCAATGCTTGGGTGAGGAAGTGCAAGAAATGTACCATGTTTATAAGAAAAGAAAGACTTGTTTCCTTACCTCTCCAAAAAAAATAATGGATCAGCCCTTTGTCCAATGGGGTTTAGACTTAATTATCCTCATTAATCCACCTTCAAGCTTGGGTCATAAATGGATCCTTACTACCATAGATTACTTCACCAGATGGATATAGGTAGTAGTTTTGAAAGAAGCAAAAGAATTCAGTGTGTTAGATTTCTATGAAGGTTTGATTATAAGATTTGGCATTCCCTCACCATTATTTTAGATAATGCCATGGCATTTGTCAGAGTTAGGTTCAGTCAATGGGATTTTCAACATGGTTTATACCTCAACACTTCATCAAATTATCACCCATCAGGCAATGGCCTTGTTGAGTCCATCAACAAGAACCTATTCAATACCATACAAAGGACCATTGAAGGTAATCAAAGAACATGTTATTTAAAGATTAAGTCAGCTCTATGGGCTGATAGGATCACTTAGAAAAGGTATACATCCTATTCACCATACAAACTGGTCTATGGAAATCAAGCAAGGTTGCCAATTTCACTTGAGTTTGTTCTTTGGAACTAATGCATCAACGAAAGTTATTAGAGAATGAACCAATGGAGTTGAGGTATGTTGAGCCTATGGAGCTATAAGAAATTATAAATCATTCCATGTTGGCCATGGGTATTCATCAAGCACAAGTGAATAGAACTTTTTATAAAGGAGCATCTTCAAGAAGTTTCAAAAAAGGAGACTTGGTTCTCAAGTAGGATGAGGACAAAGCTAAACTAGGAAAGCATACCTAGTTTGAATCCCTCTAGAGTGGCCTTTACATAATCTCAATATGCAAATACCACAACACTTTTCAACTTGCAAAGATAGATGGTGAGGAGAATCTAATCCCAGTTAATGGGATACATTTGAAACATTACTACTGAGAGATAAGTTATTTTGTACATAGTTTATTTTTTTCCCTCCAAGTGTTGTCCTAACACATTAGTTTTCTTATGTTTAATTTTCAATAAGTGCTTAGTTTGCACTATGTATTTTAGATAGTTTCCCTTATTTTTTGTGTCTTCCTTTCCTTATTTTTGGAGGAAAAGTTGTTTTGTTTCAAGTCAAAGAGTCTTGTCATCATTGATTAGGTTTGTTAGTGTTTATTTTATAATGTAAGAGAGATTTCATGAGTCTAAAAGTGATGTCAATTGTCTAGTTCATTAGCATAACATGCATGTTTCATAGCTAAGTTAGTAAAATGTTGACAAGTTTTATCTCAAAGGTCAAACTATCACCCCTACAATTTGAAATTTTGATCATCATGCTTGTTTACCATTTGGATCATGGTGTTTGTCATGTTATTTCCTTGTAATGTTCATTTGAAACCTTATTTATCAGAGTTTAAGGTAAATTTGATGAGTTTAATGTTTTATTTATCATAGATATGTGTTTGTCTTGCCACTCTTGATCTATTTCAATTGGTTTCAAGTGGTTAAAGGAGTCTAGGGTGTTTGATATGTCTCATATTAGGTGTAAAGTTCATGGAATGCTCTATTAAAGATCAAACAGGTTGGTGATACTATTGGATAACTTCATAACCCAATTGGTTGCATTTTGGATCACTTTGTGGCTTCCAAAGTATGTTATGCATGATAATGGAAATATAATACTATAATAAGGTCAAGATGTACCTATTCAGACATGAAAAGTTCTTTTTAATACTTTTTTTAGTATTTTTATCAGGTTTCTCAAGTGATTATGGCAGTTTTAGTGCCAATAAGGGATCTTTTTAGGTTGATCATGCAATTTTTCAAGGTAAAATTGACCTCTAGGAATATTTAGGACTTAATTTTTTCATTTAAAGGTCAAATACATGGTTTGGAATGATTTTTAGGTGCCAAAATATATAAAATGGATTCATCTCTCCTATTGACTTCTTTGGTAGCTCAAAGAAGGTCATTGGTCTTTGCTCAGTACAATCAACAGAGATAAATTTAGGTATTAATATATTATTAAAATATAAGGACCATAATTACCTTCAAATTATTATAATTGGTTATTATATTCATCTCCACATCTTTATGAACACTCACTAAGAGTGTAAGGGGTCACTATGTCCTAGTCAACCAGACATGTTCCAGGGTTGTCTCTATTTATTTACTTCAGAACTTGATGGATAAAAATGTTAATGGTGGGTTTATTCAAAGGTAAAATAAGACAATTTTCATGTTGTAATCATCAGGTAATTTTTCTTTATAATGGGTCTTTTTTAAGGAAACCAATTGCTTATGTTGATTGTCAATGTCAACAATTTTCAAACGTGTTTGATCTATCAATTCATGTGTCTTCATCTTTAGGGGTTATAAAGTTCATTTTTTTATTTATAATACACATATTACCTTTAAAAAAAAATCAAATACCTCAATATTTAATAATTTATTCCTTAAAATGGCTATAGTGAGAAGGTCTTTAACAAGATTCAGTCATAAAGTCATCAGTTCCTAGTGTTGTTATCATATAGATGGAATCATGAAGATTAAGTTATTTTATTGATAGTTTGAATTGGTTTTGTAAGTACCAATAAGATTATTTAGGGTGAAAATTAATAATTAATGGATCAAAATATATAATTAAGGCCTTATGTGCTTAAATGACAGTTAAGCATGTGTTTCATGATCAGTAAAAGTTTGTGATGGAATATGTGCACATAGAAGTGAGTTATGAAGGTGTCAAGTGGATTTTTAAAGGTGATATAATCCATTTAATGGATTAGGATGTTCAATATTCCACCAAATAACAAATAAATATCATTAAAAAAATACTTTGAGACATATATTAGTAGATTTTAAGGTTTGTTAGCACAATTTAAGTTAACAAGATAGTTTCATTATTTGAAAGGCTTTGAATTTGGTTAAGGTATTATTCAATATAATGTAAATTTATTTGAGAACTATTAAAGTTTCCTCATATTTATTATCACTTTTTAAACACAAAAAAATACTCCATTCATCTATTTGTATTGTTTAAGGTTGTTTAGTAGTTTTTAATGTAAAAGAGTATTTTGGTTTCCATAACAATCAATGCCTTTGAGTGTCAATTTGATACTTCTCCAAGAATGAAAGGTGAATTATTATCAATGAGAGTATTTATGTACATTTTTCATGTGATTAAACCTTATTATTCCTCACCATATCTATATAAATTCCAAAGAGACCAATGACCACCTATAGTTGTGTTGAAGACTATGATGATACAGTCAGATCTATTAAGAGCATGAGTTTGAATGAGGTGCATTAGTGAGTGAGATTGAGATATTAAAGGTTTATGAGGTCATGAAGACACTCTCCTACATGATTTAATAATATAAAACTATATTTCATATAATTTTCATCTTAAGTACTAGCACCTATACTCACTAAACCATGGAACTCTATCTAGTAATGATTAACTGAGTTCTTTGCTTTATTTAGTGAAGATGTAATGTTTTATAGTAAGATTGAGGCATGGTGTAAATAATGGCATAAAATAATAGGTGAATTGAGTTTAAAATAAGGTATTTACTATTTTTAAAAGTGACACTATAGGTTTTAATTCACTGACATATATAAATGAATAAAGATCACTCTAAAATTGTAGAAAAGGGCCTAGCATGGGTACACATACTTGTATGTCTCATTGGAGGGAAGATGTATCTAAATTCAATGATAAACCATGAGTTAATTGCAATGTATTCATACTTTGATATTTCAAGACTATTAGGAAGTGTGTTTTTAGGACCTAATACTAAGCATATAGCCAATCATCACTTTAAAAACTATAAATCACATATAGGTAGGTCAAGGAATATAGATGCAAGATCATTATAGAGGTCATAAATGTTAAAGAGAATTTGATTAAGTTGTTAAACCTTACCAAAATAACCAAGATCAATAAAATTTATAATATTCACCTTATTTAGTATTACATCCAAGTAAATATTGATGACACCTATAGGTTTGTTAAGATGATGGTGATAGATGAAATCATGAAAGTGCAAGGGAAAAATAGTGTTTACTTATCCTTAAAATAAATGGCATGAATTTCACATGATTTTGAGAGTAATGGGTATTGTTTTATTATATTTTAATATGCATACAAATCCTAATGAAGATATACAGACCTATCTTAGTCCCAAATAATAAAAACTAAGGTGTTAGTGTTAGATAGAGGTCCTATCAAGATAGGGTGGAGGGGAGCCATACTTAAGTGGTAATCAGTGTTAGAGAGTTGGAGGAGAAAGATAGATAATTTTTTTAAGGTAATTATTCCCATTGTAAAAATTAATAAAGTCATACTCAATCAAAATATGATCAGGCCCAAACTTAGTCAAGAAATACAGTCCATTGAGGACCTATAGGTCTAATCTAGAAAAAAGAGAAGAGAGAAAATATTTATCAATATAATTATATGTATAATGGTAAAAAATGATGTATATGAAATTGAAAAATATTTCCATCAAGTTTTAATCCAGTGGAAAAGGAGAAATTCTTGAAGAATAGACCTCTAGGGTCAAAAAACTCAGGTTACCTATAAACCCTTGAGTGGTGAAGAATCAAGGTTTTAGACCTTTTCAAAGGTCAGTTATTATGGAAGATCATTATTAACCATGTAATATATCATTTAGGACTTTTTTAGATCCTTATTTTCCATTATAATGTATTTTTAGGTCTTAAGATCCGAAAGGACTTTTCTCAGCCTTCTCACAAAGTCCATCTTGCTCAAGAAGCTAATTTATAGAGCTCAAAACTTCACCAAGGAGTTTTATGGTGGTAATATGTTATTATAGGTGATTTTAGGTTCATAATACTTCAAAAATATATCATTAATTTAGTATTTAAGTCTCACACATGTATGAACTATTGCTAAGAAGACTGAGAACTCAAAAAAACCCTTTTTCACCTTATCAAGAGCATGAGTAGGTCAAAATTTTGCACAAAATTTCTTGGATGAGATGCATGGTGATATATGGAAATTTTAAATTTTGGGTATGTCCCTTGGCTCCAATATCCTATCATTGGTTCTTGGAATATACCCCTATGCTATATGAATCATTGTTAAGACCTCATACCTTTATAAACCCTTCTTAAACCATGTTACTAACCCGATGGAGGAAATGTAATTATTAATACCTTAAAATTAAATTTTATGACATAAAAATTACCTTAATTTTATTCACAACTCTTTTGAGATCCATTTCAATGTATTGGTTTACATGTGTAGTTATAGTACCATACAGAACAAGGCTAAATATGCATTTAAAAGCTTGTTTGTGAAGGTATAAGTTATGGAATGATATCTAAAAAATGTTTAGAGGATTATAAAGTCTTTAAATAGGTTATAACATCATCCAAACTCTTTTAAGGGTCTCTCAAAATGTTATAACATCTCTGGAAGTTGTTACTACTTGGTCAAAAAGTGAGGAAAACCCAATTTTAGAAGCCAAGAAGCCTAGATGAAGGCCAATGAATGAAATAAGAGACCTAAATTTCAAGGAATGAGTTATATAAAGGTGTTACAAGTCTCAAATATTCAATTACAAGTCTCATAACCTAATTTTTTTGTGAAAACACACTCAAACTACCTCTCAAGCATGTTCAAGTACCTAGGCTTGCCAATAACCATTTCTTGGTTTGCCCACCTACACAAGGCATCAAAACTTTAAATTTGACATGGAGAATTTTATTATGATAGGTAAATTTATTTAAACACTTTTGGGATTTTTCACATGGTTGGGAGAACATTTGGGCCAAATCTCTATTTCTAGGCCTAGTAGGCCTAATTAGAGAGAGAAAGTGAGCTAAAAAGAACACTTCCACTCAGATTTGTATCTTAGTACTTGGCATGGAGATGTAAAGGGATAATAGGTCCTAAAAAATGTGCTCAGTTATCCATTACACTATGCATATTCTTCTATACAAGGAGGTTTACCTATTTTGATGGTTATAAGGAATAGGTTAAAAAGTAAGGTTTTGGTGCAAAATCACATTTTTTGAACTATTTTATGGTTAAAATTATATTTTTGAATGTCTAAAAGGATATTTATAATCCATCCATGGAGGAATATTTCCTTATTCAAATCAAAACCAAGTGTTCTCTCTCCTATGCCATATTGCTAAAGGAGGAGTTCAAGTGAACAATCAACCAAGTCAAGGCATAGAAGTTATTCAAAGGGTTTTTAAAGGTTTAATATCTCTTACACACCATTTATAGGATAATAAAAATTCAAATTTATTTTTAAATAACATTCAAAGGGTTGAAATAGTCTCTAGTAGTCCTAACTAAACCTTTTTTCCCTCTTATGCTTAACAAGTTTAAAAGGTCAAAGATGATTCAAAGAGCCTTATAAAATCCCAACTAAGGTGGAGAGACCTCATAAATATATTAAGATAAGGTTTTATTGGAGGTATTAATTAATACTTGAATACCTATTTTCAAGGATGTGACTTATTCTTCAAGAAAGACATGTGAGCTAGTATATAGGGTATGCAAGTAAGGATTTAGGCATTTTCAACTGGTCAAGCTTGACCAATAAATGTTGAATACTTCTTCAAGATTATCCAAAAAGTGATAATATACCCACATGCCACTTTTATGAAAGAGTGATAAGAGAGAATATAATAAACACTATGTAATGATTTGGAGGGTTTGAAGACAAAGTTAGTCATCCCTATTTTGGGGTTGTTTTATCTCCCCTCTCCTACTATTTTCTATTTGTATATCCTTTTATAGAATTATCATATCACTTTTTTACTTTGGATATTATAAAAGGCTATCAAAAAATTTTACCAGACCTCTTGAATAAATGAGTTGTTTTCCTGCATTATCAAGTCATTGTGTGAATTATAAGTGTGATATCTATTGATATAACATTGTGAATCAATAGCTTTCCTATATTAATGTCTAGTTTTTTTATCTTATTACAACATCTTTGAGTTGATACAAGTCATACTAAGTGTTTAGGTTCAATATTAGTCTAATTTTGGAAGTAATTCAATAATCTTTCATTCCTTCTATGTAAAGAGTGACTTTTGTCAAGTCCTTTATATGAAACACTATTGTAGAATCCATATACCTGAAGTGAAGAGAATGTGTGTGGGATATTTTCCTTTCTAAGAGTGTATATTTCAATAAAAATTGGTCATAAACATTGGTGCATCACCTTTATTCCATGTTTTCATTTTAATTCTAATGGAAGCATCATTTTTTCACCCTTTCTCTTAGTCAAACATTAGTAGTTGGTAGGATTAAGATCAAATTTAGTGAGTGAATCAAGGGAACCAGCCCTTTATATGGATATTATCTCCATCTTAGAGTCACCCATACTTAGGATAGATTATATTATTTCAACAAGAGTGGTAAATAGTAAACATTATCATAAGTGTATTACTCATGATTGATAACAACTACACATGAACATATTCTAAAATCAATTTATCCATATTTTTATGAACATGATATAGTTATAGATGAGCATACTCAATTAATTTAAAAAAGGATGGTACATTCTCCTTAGAACAAGGTGGCACCTAAAAAGAGGTCTTTATCTCTAAAGGCACTGTATGCATGAAAATTATACATGGTGTGACACTTCAATTACAAATTCAATGATGATGTAATGACCTCTTATTTTATGCTCCACAAGGGAATTTATAGCTCTTTCCCCTTTACTGACCCACTTTTATCCCCTTGGTTTTGACTATTCATGGCTTATTTTACCTTGTTTTAAAACTAACCATGCATGATATAACCATTGCTCTAGGTGATGAAATCACCCCTCTTCATTAAAAAACTACCCCTTATTTTACACAACTACTATAATGGTTTTTTAACTTAAGCAACAATTTTAAAACCAAGTAGTGAGCTATTTCAAAATAGCTCTTGTGACACCAGTGTTGACATGTTTTGCATGACCAGTGTCACATTTCTTATTTTAATCACCTTGTGTTCACCTTTAATCAGACCAATCTCACACCCTCTTCTATTTTTGGTCCACTTTAGTTCTTATTAAGTTGAACTCATCGTTAGACTTAGTTGAACTCCTCTATGTAAGATCCCATATTTTTCTACAAGAAGGCCAATTTTGGCCTAATTTTAGATCTAAAAATTGCCATTATAAGTTGTTATTATTGAGATTTTATAGCCACAGTCCTGATATAATTGCCTAAAGATTTAACTTTTATTGTTTTGAATCAACTACATTACTAAAAGATAAGCAGTGATCTTGGTGAATAAAACTCATACTTTGTAAGCCAAGACATTATCCAAACTCAGTTTAGATACTCTCCATTTTTGGTTGCCTCCTCTTTTCCCATCTTATTCTCAATCTTGTGCATCCTCTAGCTAAATAGTTTCCATAATTTATACAAGCACATATGAAGCTAGAATACTAAGGATTCTTATATCAATACATCACATGCACTTCAACTAATTTATGGCTTAATCAATTTGGATTTATCTTGATTTTCATTATTTGTTTTCTCTATTAAATTAGATTTAGTGTAGTTTGTTGTGATAGTTTAGTTTTAAAAAAGAGCAAATTTGATAGGAAGAAAGATTTGTTTCTTTTCTTTGTCTTTGGTACAAAAAAAGATAGTTAGCTTTGATTTTATGTTTGAATTTTAGTATATTAGTTTTCTTTCAATTAGTAATACATCTCATCAATCATTATAGGAAAGATCTTAGGAAATATTTAAGTTATTTTCACCCAAAACAACTTTTCCTTTTCAATATCTAAACAATACTCTTGTACTTCAAGCAATCATTTGGGAAATAATTAAAACATAGATAACCATAGGTGTATACACAAGGTTAGTATTATAATTTCCCTCTTTAAAAATAGAAAAATAGAACTTTCATCTCTTGTTTCCATTTTAGTAATTCATTCAAAAGCTTGTTCTTAGCAAATTAGGGAAGTTTAAAAGCTAGTTTAGTTTGTTTATGAATACTGGAAATTAAAATAAAGTGTTATGTTATTTCTATTTTAGATTATATTTCTTGATAAATTTCTTGTATATTTAGTTTCAATTTACACATTTATTCCACTCATACCAAACAATCAAAATAGAAAAAAAACATAGTCATCTAGTTTGCATATAAACAAAAGATATAAATTTTTTGAATTTTGCATAATATCATAATTTATTTTTCTTTTAGCTTACCTGTATTATAAATTAGAAAAATATATATATATATATATTTTTAAATTGATTTTGTTTACTTACATCTTTGTCATTATTTTAATTTTAATATTTCATTTTTAGAAAACAAATCATTTATTTCCATAAAATATAGAAAAGCCAAAAAAAATAAAAACTTAACAAAAATGGTGCTAAAAAGGCTTTCCAACATGTGAAAGCAAACACATTCCATCCAAGCCTTGTCCATCTATAAAAGCATCCTTTGAGGTCAACATACCCCTATTTTTTTAAAATGAGTACCCTCATTCAATTTTACAAATTATGTTATGAATTAGAGATTCAACTTGATCAAAATGCATTATTGAATATCATGTTTTGATCTAACTTACATTTAAATGTTAGTATATAAGCTTTATTTGACCTTATCCAATGTTTCTAACATTTGAATCATGTGTTTTCATGCTTTAGGATCCACAGATCTCCATTAAAATGAACAAGTGTGCATGGGTTTAAGCTTCAATGTTAATTTGACCCTTATTTAATTAATATGGTCACATTCAAAACATTATATTAACCTTTGGTCCTAATTAGTTAATTGAATCTAAGTTTAAACAATGTTTAAAACTTTAGTATAAATTACTTTAGTCTAAGTTTTTATTAAATTGGATTCATATTTTCCATGGTTCATTTTATTACATTTTAGTCTTATCTTAATTTTAACCTAAATTTTAATTGAGTTTATTAATTAATCAAAACCTTAGTCTAAAATTATCCTAAGTCTTTATATATCCCACACAGTTATTCATTAATTTTATTTATTCACAGTTATGAATTAAATACAGGACTGACAAGTGGTGAAATCTTGGAAGATCAAATCCAAGATCAATGGTACATAGATGATCTCCTAAGTCAAGTTAAGTGCAAAGATCGATGGTGCACAATTGATCATGAAAGGAATATCTAAAGGTGATCTTAGAGTCAAAATGTCAAAGGATCTAGAGGTTGAAAGAAATGGTGGTAAGTGTCACACTCATGGTAAATTAGATTAATATCAATAGTCCACATTTGATCATGAATTAAACACGTCAATGGTGCATGTTTAATCACTCAAATCAAGATCAATGGTATGCATTCAATATTGCAAATGAAAATCAATAGTGCAAAGTGAGTCAAGTAGTCAGAAAGCCTAGATTGCACATGATGTCACCACATGGCATAAGAGTGTTAAAGCAATGGAAACTGACTACAAGGTACATAGATTTCACATGATGCTACCAAATGGCATAATATCATAATCCCATATCAAATATCAATGGTCATGATGAAAGTCAAGGCCAGAAGACTCTTGAGGAGAACAATGATGTGCATTTGATCATTCAAATCAAAAATCAATGGACCACATTTAAAAAATATAGATGGAGATCAATGGAGTGAATTTGATCAATATTTAGGAGGCACAATATGATGACATGTGTCTAAGTGATAATGGCCACATTTTAAAAATAAATAAGCTACATGACAAGGCTATGATGCATAAGCATACACATCATATTAGAAGATATTGTGGACCCAAGCATGCAAAGTTATAAATACAAGATCCAAATATGATCTAAGTCATCAAAGCACATACTTAAAACTTGCTTTCCACCATTAAAGATTTGTTTAAACATACAAAAATCCCTAAAACATATAGTAATCCCTAAATTGTCCCTGGATTCATTGTGTTGAGCTGAGAGATTTGAATTATCATTTGAAAAATGATAATTCAATTAAGATCATATAAATGGAAATATATAGATCTACTTTGAAGAAGGTGGTTGAAATATACCTGACATCAGATATAAAGGGTTGAGTTTTAAAAAACACAAAATTCATAGCTGAATAATTAAACATAAGAGATAATAATTGCTCAAAGGTGTTATGGACAATTGAGAACTAGGGAGTGTTAACTAAGGAAGAGGAGAAGATGCTTCTAGTAAAGAGATTCTATGATGACATCATGGTAATTTAAATGATTAGACTCCATTATGCTACTACTAAACCAAAGATACTACATTGTATTGATATCTTGAGTCTAATTTTTAAAGATACTAAAATTGACAAGGGTATGATTGTTCATAAATCTAATCTGAATAAAATTGCATATATATCCCCTATTGCATTTGAGTCTTACTATAATCTACCTAGGCCCTAGATATACTTATCCTCCATTAATTCATGGGCTCATAAATATACCATGATGGATATTTTGGTAAAATGGTTAGAAATTGGTAATTAGGTCATTGTGGATCCTATAAAGAACATCCCTGTGAGCCAATTTAGACTTGGAGTTAGGATAGTCATGACCATGCTGAATAATTTGTATGGATGTGCACATATAGTACATGTATAACTAATGTGGGTCCCTATGGTATATTTCATTATTGAAGAAGTGGTGGTTCCTCCATTAGGTGAAATCATTAGTATTTCTCTAAGTAGATAGATATATGGGATTAAGAATAAGAAGAAGAATTAATTCTACATGATGTCCTATCTATTATATGCCTTGTGTACTACCATAAAAATCCCTAATTAAAGAGAATTTTCCCCTAATGGTACCTAGACTTTATCTCATTACTATTCAAAATTACACATCTACAAGTATATGTTGGGGATCAACCAACAATGGATTACACTTGTGAAAGCAATAAATGCGGAAATAAATCAGATAGATAAGCAACTGGAATGATAAATAGCACAGAACAAGATATACAAGAAAACACCCTGAAAACTTGTATTAAAAACTCTTTACAATAGGAATACAAATGAAGAACTTCGTTCTTCCACACCTCTCTCAGATGCACACAAGATCTCTCACTAGATCTCTATTCCTCAAGAGCTCTCTCTCAAGTACAATCAAATCCAACAACCTGGATTGATGCAACTCAATACTGTCCTTCAAACATTCACAATGTTCTACTTTTACAGTTCAACTCTCATACACATACAATAGCTAAGAAGATCTTTCCTACATATAGAAATAGGAAACTTGAGCATGCTCTTACAACAAACAGTTAAGCCTCTTCAACAAGGGCTCTAAAAATAATATTGCTAACAATAGAGACGCGAGCTTAAGTCTACAACTCAAACTCATCATGCAAACACTCGCTTCTGTCCTCGGAAATCACTTTCTGGACACACAGGTAACCGACGTCGGTTCCTGCCTGTTCGCCTGTGACCGTCGCCGACCGACCATACTGCCGATGTCGGCACCTCTGTAACTGTAACTGACCGACGTCGGTCGCTCCTGACCGATGCCGGCATCTGTGTAGACCCGAACCTGTTTGTGTGCTCCTTGGTGAAGCTTTTAGATCCACATCCTAACAATCTCCCACTTGGAGATAAACCAACTGCACCAGTACCTGTACAGCAACATCTTCTAGCTCCTCCATCTTCAACTCAATCATGAAGACCAATAGAATTTGAATGAAGATTCAACTTCTCCTTAGTAACCAGCTTTGTTAGCATATCAGCAGGATTCTTGTCTGTATGGATCTTCTCCAGCTTCAACTCACCATCTTCCAATACCTACCGTATGAAGTGGTACCTTAGCTGTATGTGCTTGGTTCTTGAGTGAAAAGCTGAGTTCTTAGCCAAATGGATTGCACTCTGACTGTCACTATACAATCTGCAACTCCCATGCTCCCTTCCAAGCTCTTCCATGAACCGTGTCATCCATATCATCTCCTTGCTAGCTTCTGTAGCTGCAATATATTCTGCTTCTGTAGTTGACAAGGCTACAACCTTCTGCAACTTAGATATCCAACTAACTACCGTTCCACCTACAGTAAAAACATAACCTGTAGTGCTCCTCCTACCATCCAAATCCCCTGCCATATCTAAATCTACATAGCCATGTAGAGAAGTATCTGAACCTCCATAGCACAAGTGTCTACTGCTGGTTCCTCTCAGATATCTAAGGATCCATTGAACTGCTTTCCAATGTTCCTTTCCTGGATTGGCCATATACTTGCTTACTACTCCCACTGCTTGGGCAATATCCGGTCTAGTACACACCATTGCATACATCAAACTTCCTACCGCGGAAGAATATGGAACCTTGCTCATGTACTCTACCTCATCATGTGAATTAGGACATTGTTCTTTACTTAACTTAAAATGTCCAGCCAAAGGTGTGCTTACCAGTTTAGCATCCTGCATATTGAACCGTTTCAACACCTTGTCCACATTATCTTCTTGAGACAATATCAACCTATGATTTTCCCTGTCTCTCTTAATGCTCATGCCAAGGATTTTCTTTGCTGCTCCCAAATCCTTCATAGCAAACGTTTGAGCTAATTTCACCTTAAGCTCAGAGATATCCTGCATGTGAGATCCTGTAACCAGCATATCATCTACATACAACAATAGAATAATATATCTACCATTATCAAATCTCTTAAAATATACACAATGGTTAGATTGACATCTACTAGTAGCCATGCTCAGTCATAAACCTGTCAAATTTCAAGTACCATTGCCTAGGAGCTTGCTTGAGGCCATACAAGCTTTTCTTCAACCTGCACACTAATTTCTCCTTACCCTTGACCTCAAAACCTTCTGGCTGTTCCATGTAAATTTCCTCATCCAAATCTCCATGAAGAAATGCTGTCTTAACATCTAGCTACTCAAGATGCAAATCCTCAAAAGCAACCAAAGACAATACAACCCTTATAGAAGTCATCTTAACAACAGGAGAAAAAATCTCACCAAAGTCAATACCTGGCTTTTGTGCAAATCCTTTTACCACCAATCTGGCCTTATATCTCATCTGTCCATCCTCACCTTCTTTCAACCTGTAGGGCCACCTGTTCTTCAGTGTTCTCTTACCAGCTGGCAATTCAACCAAATCCCATGTTTGGTTCTCTCTTAAGGATTCCATCTCCTCAACCATGCCACGCTCCCACTTACTCCTGGACTCCACCTGTAATGCTTCTTCAAAACTTTCTGGTTCTCCACCATCAGTTAGCAATAAATAATATAAGGAAGGAGAATATCTAATTGGAGGCTTACTTACCCTTTCAGACCTCCTGATGGGTGTCTTGGACTCGTTCTCAACAATCTGTCCACCCAAATTTTCTGACAGTGACCAACCTCGGCCACCTGTAGACCTGTTACTAGCCGACGCCAGTTCTTCCTGGCCAACATCGGTGCCTGGTCTGCCGACGTCGGTCTCTGTATGACCGACATCGGTTTCTGTATTGCCGACGCCGGTTCCTAACCTGCCGAAGTCGGTGTCTATGTTTTCCTGTAAGTGATTATTTCTTTTTCCCGCGAGCTCATTTTGGACCATAACTTCATCCAATTCACCATTGCTCTGCCCAGATTGATCTAGCTTCCTTGTCTGATCACTGTACATCACTCTTTCATTGAAAACAACATCACGGCTCCTAATTACTTTGTTAGTTCCTAGATTCCAAAATTTGAAACCAAAATCGTCTGAGCCATAGCCTATAAACGTGCACCTCATAGACTTAGCATCAAGCTTCTTTCTATTTTCCTTATCTATGTGCACAAAGGCTTCACAACCAAAAACTTTGAGATATGAGAGATCTACCTTTTTACCTGTCCATGCCTCCTCTGGAATTCCACCATCCAGAGCTGTAGAGGGTCCTGTGTTGATCAGGTACACTGCGGTGTCAACTGCTTCTGCCCAAAACTCTAAGGGCAACCCTGCATGCAATCTCATACATCTTGCACGCTCCATGACAGTTCTATTCATCCTTTCAGTAATACCATTCTGTTGAGGTGTCCTTGGAACCATCCTTTGCCTATGGATTCCGTGAGTGTAACAATACCAGTTAAACTTAAGACTACAGAACTCACCGCCATTATCGGATCTCAAGCACTTTAATCTTCTGCCTGTTTCATTCTCAACCATGGCTTTCCAAATCTTAAAAGTCTCAAAAACATCAGATTTATTTTTAATACAGTAGATCCATACCTTTCTTGTGGCATCATCTATGAATGTAACATAGTACTGTGATCCGCCAATAGAGGCTACCTGAGCCAGTCCCCACACGTCTGTGTGAACAAGCTGCAACTTCTGCCTTTTCTTAGTAGACCCAGTCTTTAGAAAACTAACTCTTTTCTTTTTTCCAAATACACAATGCTCACAAAATTCTAGATCCATACTTTTCAAATCTGAAAGCATACCTTTAGACTTAAGAATTGACATCCCCTTCTCACTCATGTGGCCAAGCCTTGAGTGCCACAATTTAGCATCCACATCTGAAGTAGATAAAACTGAAGGAGATTTGTTAGTAACACAATTACACAAATAGAGAGTACCTTCTCTCTTACCTCTGGCCATAACAAGTGCACCCTTGGTCACCTTCCAAGAATCTGCTGTGAGAGTTACTGTACAACCCTCATCACCTAGCTTACCTGCAGAAATCAAATTTCTCTTCAAACTAGGAACATGCATCACATCTCTCAACACCCATGTGTTGCCATTCTGCATCTTTAGCTGCACTTTACCTTTGCCAGTAATCTTACAAGGCTCATCATCCCCTAAGTACACTATTCCAAAATCTCCATGGACATAGTCACTGAAATATTCTCTGTTAGGGGTAGCATGGAAAGATGCACCAGAATCTAATACCCAAGATTCTATATTATTATGCAAAGAGAAAATAAGAGCATCCTGTGCAATACCTGCAACCTTTGTCTCTTCCTTTCCTTCATGCTGATTGTCCTCCTTAGGCTTTGACCAGCAATCTCTGCTTATGTGCCCCAACTTTCCACAGTTCCAGCATTGTGGCCTTCTGCCATTCCTGGATTTGGATCTACCTCTTCCCTTAGACTTAGATCTTGATTTCCTCTTGCTCTTTTCTTTTTGCCTTCCCCTGCTCTCGAGATTTAAAGCATTCCCAGATGTCTCTTCTATGCTTTTCCTGCGAATTTCCTCATTCAAAATAACACTAACCACATCCTCTACTTTTAAAATATTCGAAGCAGAAGCAGTATTAGAAACTGCCATTACCAAGCCATTCCAGCTTTCAGGCAAAGAACATAATATTAAAAGAGCCTTTATTTCATCTTCAAATACAATATTGACAGAACTTAACTGATTAACAATACCATGGAAATCATTCAGGTGATTAGAAATAGATCCACCTTCTTGCATATGCAAATTAAATAACCGCTTCATTAAATATACCTTATTTGAAGCTGAGGGTTTTTCATACAAATTTGCTAACATAGTCATTAACTCTACCGTAGTTTTTGCCTGTGACAAATTAGATATCATAGTGGAGGCCAGACTCAGTCTTATAGACCCAAGAGCCTTTCTGTCAAGAACTTCCCATTCTTCATCCTCCATGTCCTTGGGCTTCTTTGCTATCCCACCTAACGGTAAGAAAAGATCCTTCTGATACAGATAGTCCTCTATCTGCATTCTCCAGTGTTGATAGTTCTTGCCATTAAACTTTTCCATTCTCAACTTACTTTCTTCTGCCATTGCTTCTCCCACTCAAACAAAAATCCCTGCAAAAACCCCTGTGAGCAACCTGTAATCCAAACACACTACATAGATCTGAACCACCTGTTAGTGAACCTGAGCTCTGATACCACTTGTTGGGGATCAACCAACAATGGATTACACTTGTGAAAGCAATAAATGTGGAAATAAATTAGATAGATAAGCAACTGGAATGATAAATAGCACAGAATAAGATATACAAGAAAACACCCTGAAAACTTGTATTAAAAACTCTTTACAATAGGAATACAAATGAAGAACTTCGTTCTTCCACACCTCTCTCAGATGCACACAAGATCTCTCACTAGATCTCTATTCCTCAAGAGCTCTCTCTCAAGTACAATCAAATCCAACAACCTGGATTGATGCAACTCAATACTGTCCTTCAAACATTCACAATGTTCTACTTTTACAGTTCAACTCTCATACACATACAATAGCTAAGAAGATCTTTCCTACATATAGAAATAGGAAACTTGAGCATGCTCTTACAACAAACAGTTAAGCCTCTTCAACAAGGGCTCTAAAAATAATATTGCTAACAATAGAGACGCGAGCTTAAGTCTACAACTCAAACTCATCATGCAAACACTCGCTTCTATCCTCAGAAATCGCTTTCTGGACACACAGGTAACCGACATCGGTTCCTGCCTGTTCGCCTGTGACCATCACCGGCCGACCATACTGCCGACGTCGGTGCCTCTGTAACTGCAACTGACCGACGTCGGTCGCTCCTGACCGACGTCGGCGTCTGTGTAGACCCGAACCTGTTTGTGTGCTCCTTGGTGAAGCTTTTAGCTCCACATCCTAACAGTATAGAGACCATATCCAATTCATTTATGACTCTGTTTGACCTACATTGAGTCAACTATGATGGTATTCCTATGATGAGAATAAGCCCTTTAATTAATAGTTCAATTGAGACAATAGGGGATATATGGAATTATCCTAATTGTAGTGTTATAAGAATTGAAAGAACCTAAACTTCCCCTCTCAAACTACCAGTTCATGTGCCTAACAAATTGGCAAAATAAGAAGTTGCATATCAGATCTTAAATGGCATAGATATAATTTACAAGAGTGAGAGAAAGGGACTTCTACACAATTTTCCCATGATAATTGGTAAAACTACTTTAAGACAATGGGACCACATTGAAGTTGTTTCAAAACAAAGGATTTCTTTAAACTTATAGATAGATGATCATAGATAATGAGATCCATATGGTAGAGTAAAGGATCATTTGAGAATCAAAGGTATCTTGGTTGTACCCTATGAGCATGAACCTAGTGAATTTGAATTTGTATACACCAAGGTAGCCTCCTACTTTAAAGTTGCTAGAAGGCTGAAAAAGCACAATATAAAGCTTGAGTCTAGATTGCGAAGAGACCAAATGATGTAAGATATATGGTAGTTAGGTCCAAGGAAATATCATCAATTGGATGTTGGTTCTTCTAGGATTCCACTAGTATATGTATCATCAGAACATAGACCTAAATAAATGAGACAAAGTTAATTTTCTTCAAGTTCATTAGTTCTTGATTCCTCTAGAACAACAAAGTAAGAATTGTCTCAATAAGAGGTTCATATGATAGCATAGGATCCCCATGAATTTGTTGAAGATGCACCCATAATGTTATTTATAACATATGAGTTAGATTTAGATATAAAGGGAGAGAATTTTTAATAATCCAAATAGGATAAGGAAAATTCATTGGACTTGATAGTCATTAATCCTCCTAAGAGAAAAGCTGAGACTATAATAGTCTTAAAGACAAAAACCTAAAGTGACCACTACACCACATTTGAAGAACATCAATTTGTTTAGTGAAGATAATCTAATATATGAACCACCTATTATTGAATGGTTCACATATGAACCAAGGTTAGATAAGTTCCCTACTTATCATTGACGGGCTATAGTAAAGACTACAAGCATACCTATGCAACAAGAGTTGAATCCATGGATCCTAGATTTACAAGAAGAAGAGACAAAGAGATTGGCTACTCCAAGTTAGTAAGTTGAAATATAAATAGGGGTACTAATTAAGTAAATGGGTCAATCTTTGATTGGGGTCAGATATGATCCAAATACTACAGGTTTACAAAGAGTCATTGAGAAAATGGTCATGGAAGGTGGTCAAGAAGTGCTACATCAAAAGGTTGAAACTTTGACTCATTTAACTTAGAATAAATGATATAGGTTAGGGGAGGAACCTATATTTGAAGAGGATGTTCTAGAGTTAGCATAATTATAGGCAGAGAGGTTACAAGCTTACATCAAAGGCCTAAAGTAAGAGAAAAAGAATCTAGAATATCAATCCATTCTATCAGTTCCAAGGAACATTATTAATAGATTTAAAGCCACCATCTATGATACATTCAATTATTTGAAAATAATAATGTCTAAGTTGGATATGGTAAACAAACAACATGCAATTGCACTAAATCAAGTTAAGCAATGGCAAACTTTAGATAAGAAGGTAAAGGAATTGATCAAGATGTTGATGGAAGGCCAAGATCCTGAACTTAAAATAGTTATCCTATCACATTTGAATATGGATATGATTATCTTGATAGATAAGATTAAGGACATGAATAAAAGGTCCAAAGGCATGGAAATACTTTCAAATGACTTCAAACAATTGGAAATTAGAATGGTGTAGATATTAGGAGGTTTAATCAAGGATCCAACCATCCTTAGTCCTAATAGCTTGATAACTAATGAAGATTTCCAACATAGATCTACTCAATTTATCCAAGAGGTTAATAATAAAATCCAAGGCACTATAGGGACTGATAATAAGTGTATTTTGAACATGATCCTATCAGCAAATGAGAAGACTAGTGAGGCTAGGAGCATCAAAGAAGCTATAGATAGAGCTAATGAAGTTTTCAAGGATCTAGTAGGGCAAGAAGAAGATTTTTTCATGGAACCAATCATCAAACTCAAGTTGATTGATAAAAAATATGATAAAGCCATGAATATTTTACAATAGAAGTAAAAGGTTGCAGCCACAGGGATATCTCAAGGTCAATTGAGTTGACATAGAATATTATTTTGTATAAAGAATATGTAAATTATTTGAAAGAGTATTCTATTTTAAAAAAGCATGTGCAACTTGTAATGCATGTGACTTGTAGGTTAGTTATATTTGAAAATTTTCATTGATTCTATAATTTTTTAGAAGGACAACTATCCTTGACACTTGTCTAATTCTTATTTGGTGATGACTGACTAGCATACCTCATAGGTTGCCTATAAAAGGAGGTATTATCATTGTAAAGCAAGGAAGTTTTTAGATCATTTTTTTTTAAAATTTTGGATCAATTAATGCGAGGGAATTATGAAGATATTGTCTCACATTTGTTTGTGTGTTTGTTATCATGGGTGTTCCTCAAGTTTTTGGTTTGATGTTTAGATTTGAATTGCTTTCATGAATTCTAGATGTGTTGTTAGGTTGTGGAGCTAAAAGCTTCACTGATGCAGACACGGAGAAGGCCATTGGAGGGGTTGCTGAAGGTTGCTGAGCGTCAGAGCAACCGGCATCAGTCTGATCAGCCGACGTCGGTAGGACAGTGAAGAGAAGCAACCGACGTCGGTCAGGGATCGGCCGACGTCGGTCACCTCCAGGCAGACAGGGACTGACGTCGGTCGCCTGTGTGGTTTGACTGTGAGTTTATTATGGGTAGTTAGCTAACAAACCAAGTGTTTGCATGATGAGATCTATTTTTAGACTGAGAGCTGTGGATCTAATTATTGTAATTAGATGTCTAATTATTGTTTGGATGAGATCTATATAATAGACTCATGGTTGTATTGGAAAAGTGTTCTAGTTTGAGTTGAGCAAAGTTAGCTCCTTCTGTGTGTGAGGTGAGCAAGGGTGTTCCTCCTAGTTCCACAGCAGTACCTAGGTGGGTGCTGGTTTTGGAGAGTCAGCAGGATTCTTCAGGTGTGTAGGATCTTGGTCACAGGTGCATGGCCTATAGAGGAGATCTACATGGTAAGTAAGATCATTGATCTGCAGGTGTATGTGTGTGCAAGGTCAAGTTTCACAAGTGTGCAGAACTAGGTTGATTTGCAGGTGTGCAAGATCAGATAGGATAGCAACACAACAGGGAGCAGAATCAGGCAGGATCTACTTGGAGTACAGGTGTGTACTCGGATAGAGCAAGAGGAAGGCAAGGGAGTTCCTTCCATAAGTATGGTCTGTTGAATTGTAGGTTGTTGCAGGTTCATGGGAGATCTACTTGAAGTACCTTGAGTACTTGTGGAGTACGTGGAGTACTTGTGGAGTGCGTGGAGCACTTGTGGTGTGCGTGGAGCACAGGAGGTGAACACCAACTCTGTATTTGAGTTGGGTGTTGGGACCTGAGAGGGAGAGCTTTGGGGAGAAGATTTACTGTTCACTTGAGGTGTGGGAAACCTCTGTAAGGTGGTGGAGAAGAAGTGGCATCTTCTTTATTGTATTCTTTTTTGTATAAGTATTAATACAAGTTGTGTATTGTCTCTCATATCATGTGTTATTCTGAATTCTAGTTACTTGGTGAATTTAGTTAATTTCCGCATATTAAGTTGCTTGGTTTGGTAATCATATTGTGCTCTTTTGGTGGAGCAAGATCCTGACAAGTGGTATCAGAGCTTTTGGTTGGGATACTAACAGATTGGTTTAGATCTGGGTAGTGTGTTTTGATTACAGGTCACTCTCAGGGGTTTCTGATTGAGTGGGAGTAGAGCAATGGTAGATGAAAGTAAGCTAAGAATGGAAGAGTTGAAAAGCACAGATGGTCTCTTAAGGTCCTATGGAAAGATAGAGCAGGTAAAAGAATATTGTTGGTCTGTGGAAGATCAGCATGAAGAAACTGAAGAAGCAGATGTTGCAGGTGATGTTGCATAGGATGCTCTGGGAGGTTTCTTGGATAAAGTTGAATCTTGGATAAAAGATTCGGTTGCCTCTTTCCATGCAGCCCCAGGTAAAGGAGCTGGTGAGCCTTGCCAAAGAATTGGCAAAGGGGAAGTGAAGCTAAAATTGCAGGCAGCCAACACACAGGTGTTGATGAAGGTCATGCAGGTCCCAGGTTTGGAGATATGGCTAATTTCTTCAGAAAGATTGGGTGATGAGAGATGCACAAGAACTCTCACAGTGGATGCACTTGAATTAGTTGGTGGTAAGAAAATAGGTACTCTTTATCTACTTGTTTATATTACTGATTCTTCTTCTGTTGCAGAGACATGGCTTCGTAGGCTTGGTCACATGAGCGGGAAGGAGATGCATGTTCTTAAGTGAAAGACAGATATATTTGACAGGCTTAAGAACTAGAAAGCCTTGGTGTACTTAGAGGAGATGGTGGATAGAGACCAGTGGATGGTGCTGGATACTTCTGAGCAGAGCAGTTTAGACATGGGTTTTGATTCAAAGGAGCTTGCAAGTAAAAATTCATCACTCACAGGCAAACACAGGTATCGGTGTCGGTCAGGAGGAACCGGCATCGAACAGACAGGTGCCGATGTTAGTCATGTGCAGACCGAAGCTGGTGATGTCAAGCAGGGTAAGACCGACGTCGGTCAGGAGGACCGACGTCGGCAGTAGGTAAGACTGATGTCGATCAGGAGGACCAACGTCGGTAGCAGGGACATCGACATTGGTAGGGTCGGTAGTCAGAGACAGACGCATGGAAACTGACGTCGGTCAGATGCAGACTGTGGTGTGATCGAGGTCGGTCACTGTAACGGATTTTGGGTGGATAAAATGCTGTCAAGGAGTCTCAAACACCCATACGGAGGACTGAAGACGTAATTAGGCCCTCAAATTCATTGTTCCTCTTCTTTATACATGTTGCTGATTGTAGAGCAGGAAGGATCCAGGAAACAGGTGTGAGCTTGGCATGGATGAGGATGTGATTCCTTGGAGGAGAACCAAATGGGAGTTTTGGTAGGGTTTCCAGCAGGTATGAAAGCACAGAGACGAATGGATTCCTTAGTTAAATAATAGAGTGAACAAACACATGAGATAGAAGACCAGGTATATGGTCTTGAGGAGCTGCAGGACAGTGGTACAGGTTTTGACAGGTGGAGGATGAAGCATGGCTTCAATCAGTGTCAGGTAAATACTGTGGTTTGCCTTACCAGGTGGATGATGAGTCATGACATCATTCTATTGCTGTATGTGGATGGTATGTTTGCTAGCAGGATTGTACATACAGGGTTTTACTGAGCTAAGGGTAAGATTAGTTCAGTGGCATGTCAGGAGGAGTTTGGAGCAGCAAAATTCTTTGGCATGGGAGACATGGAGATCACAGGTTGATTTTGTCTCGAGTGGGAGCTGATGTGAATCAAGTGTTGATGAGGTTTAGGATGCAGAGCCAGAGCACACTAAGGGCTGGATAGGTACAGTGTCCAAAATCACATGAGGTCTGGTATAGACCTGAGTATTCCCATGCAGTGGGAGCTATCAGAGAGTTAGGAGCCAATTTAGGGAAGTGGGTTTTTAGGTATTTGAGAGGGACCGACAGCAGGTATACATGCAGGGTCAGGACTTCACTACATGTGTTTGTAGGTTCAGATGTGGCAGGGTACTCGGATGATAGGAGGTACACCATGGGATCTGTGGTGGGTTGTCTTCAGGATTGATCTTGAAGAGGGATACAAACCAGGAAATAGATTAGATGGAGTACAGGTACAGGTATAGTGCAGTTGTTTATCTCCAAGTGGGAGATTGTTAGGTTGTGGAGCTAAAAGCTTCACTGATGTAGACACAAAGAAGGCCATTAGAGGGGTTGCTGAAGGTTACTGAGCGTCAGAGCAATCGGCATCTGTCTGATCAGCCGATGTCGGTAGGACAGTGAAGAGAAGCAACCGACGTCGGTCAGGGATCGGCCGACGTTGGTCACCTCCAGGCAGACAGGGACCGATGTCGGTCGCCTGTGTGGTTCGACTGCGAGTTTATTACGGGTAGTTAGCTAACGAACCAAGTGTTTGCATGATGAGATCTATTTTTAGACTGAGAGATATGGATCTAATTATTGTAGTTAGATGTCTAATTATTGTTTGGATGAGATCTATATAATATACTCATGGTTGTATTGGAAAAGTGTTCTAGTTTGAGTTGAGCAAAGTTAGCTCCTTCTGTGTGTGAGGTGAGCAAGGGTGTTCCTCCTAGTTCTATAGCTGTACCTAGGTGGGTGCTGGTTTTGGAGAGTCAACAAGATTCTTCAGGTGTGTAGGATCTTGGTCACAGGTGCATGGCCTATATAGGAGATCTACATGGTAAGTAAGATCGTTGATCTGCAGGTGTATGTGTGTGCAAGGTCAAGGTTCATAGGTGTGCAGAACCAGGTTGATTTACAGGTGTGCAAGATTAGATAGGACAGCAACACAATAGGGAGCAGAATCAGGCAGGATCTACTTGGAGTACAGGTGTGTACTCAGATAGAGCAAGAGGAAGGCAAGGGAGTTCCTTCCATAAGTATGGTCTGTTGAATTGCAGGTTGTTGCAAGTTCATGGGAGATCTACTTGAAGTACCTTGAGTACTTGTGGAGTACGTGGAGTACTTGTGGAGTGCATGGAGCACTTGTGGTGTGCGTGGAGCATGGGAGGTGAACACCAACTCTGTATTTGAGTTGGGTGTTGGGACCTGAGAGGGAGACCTTTGGGGAGAAGATTTACTGTTCACTTGAGGTGTGGGAAACCTCTGTAAGGTGGTGGAGAAGAAGTGGCATCTTCTTTATTGTATTCTTTTCTATATAAGTATTAATACAAGTTGTGTATTGTCTCTCATATCATGTGTTATTCTGAATTCTAGTTACTTGGTGAATCTGGTTAATTTCCACATATTAAGTTGCTTGGTTTGGTAATCATATTGTGCTCTTTTGGTGGAGCAAGATCCTGACATGTGCATATGTTAATGTAAAGTTGTTAATTTGAGATTATGCTAGGTTGACTAAAATTTTTTAGATTCATTTCAATTTCATTTCTCTTCTTGAAGATGTGTTAATGTATTTTCTTGATTGAGTAAATCTTTAAAGTAAATTTGATTTCTAATTTGCATGTTTTAAATTTCCTTAAGCATTTGTTTGGTATATGATAGGGTTTATACTTTTGGTAATTTAATGTCATATGATAGTTTGAATTACATGTCTTTCATGAAATTTAATCATTTTCATGATGTCTAAACTCATAACAGAAACATCTTTCTTTTCTTCCCAACCCTACCTATTTTCTCATTTTTTTATCATATCATTGTAGCTTAATTTCTCATTATAAATATTCATGCTAGATTAGAGTTTAGAATTTAGGCTTTTATCATTATTCATTATAATTAGTTAAGATAAATTTCATATTTCATAAAAGGCTTTAGGACTAAGGTTTCTCCCAATAACCATTCACACATTCATTTTGTGAAACAGTCAGATAGATTGGTCGCTAATCCACCATAGATCTTAGGAAGGTCACAACAAATAACTCATGTAAAATATTATTTAAATATTTAAATGAGAAGTGTTTTCAACACCATGAGAACTCTATGATACATTTACATGCATCAACAATCCAACTCCATTGGTGCTAGAAGGAGGGCCAGCTTAAGCTTTATGAATATGAAGTATCTTTAGCTAATTTTAGTGAATTTTGTTCAAAGATCAGTTGATTGTTTGCATATTTATGATTTCTTAGCTTGAATTATGTAAATATCACAAATATTTATGGTTTTAGACTAGTCTTGAGGCTTATTTAGCTAAAGATAGTTATTCTTTGAAGATTTATGTGAAATTGTTGTAAAAATTTTCTTAAGCTTTGTGAATTTGATGTGTTTGAGGTTAGTAATTATAATTGTATTCAAATATCACTCATATTCATAGCTTTAGAGGTATGTTTAAGATAATTCAGTTAACGATAATCATTCTTTCAAATATTTGTATGAATTTGTGCAAAGTTTGTTTGAATTTAGAAATCTAAATGTGCAAATCTACTTTTATGTGAAAATTGAATTGTTATTTGTAAAGTTTAAAATAAATATCATTTTTCTTTGAAAATATAAAGTTTCTACCTCATATTTTGAATAGGAATTGGATTTTACAAGATGGAACTATCTTGAATAATAACTAGGTCAAGGTTTGAGAAATGGTTACCTCTTCTTTCTTTTGAACTTCATGGGAAAATAAAAGTAGATAAAGGTAAGCATATAATTTCTAAATCTCAACCTAATTCACCTATTTTTTTCTTGCATTCTATCCTCATCAAGGTATGGATTGGTTAGCTAGATATTATATCAATATGCTTGGTCTGGTACATGACTTACCAAGAAATCCTAAGAAATATTTACATTAGTTTAGTCCTACATGTGTTGTTATTGTTGAAGAACATATCAAGTCTTTAAAATTTGCCTTTAGATTATTAAACGTTGTTCATGAAGACATTGCTAGAATATTATTTCATTTTACCTTTAGAGATGTAGGATATGATTGATTTCTCAACCTTCCTAAAAATTACATTACCATCTAGAATGATTTCAAAAATTATTTAATTGATCAGTTTGGAAAGGTCATCAATCCCTATGTTCTATATCAAAAACTCACTATTGTAAAGAAAGATTCAAATAAAACCATTATATATTTCAATGCTAGATTCCAAAAGATGTTTAGTATAAATATAGATCCATATAGGCCTAATGAAGCTTTAGCTTTAGAAATTTACAAGGATGCTTTAGATCCAATAACTTCTATATTTATAAAAAGATCTATTGGATTCATAAATACATTAAACTTAGCCTATGTTGAAGCTATGAAAATTAGTGATCAAATACAACCCCAAGGTCAATTAGCATATGTAATTCCTAACATCATTCTTAATTTTATTGCATTTAATATCATCCCAAATGTTAATCAAAACATGTCTGGTTTGAATCAAACTCTAGTTTTAAACCAGTTACCCTTGTGTCATGCTCATCTTGGTCAGAATCTAGGATTGGTAAATAACTCTAAAATTTGATCTCATCCACAAGAGCAACAAGCTATGGTTCCAATATTTATTATTATTACTCAAGTACATAATTCAAAGGCACAAAAAAATGAAAATGACTCCATATTAAAAATGGTTCAAAAATTGAGCACTGATTTTCTTTAGTTATAAAGATAGGTAGGTAACACTAGGGAAAGTTCCAACAAAAACTATTCTTATCAAAAGTTCAATAGACCTATAAATATGTTTCATAATAGTAACAACAAAAATAATAATGAGTCATCTACTAATAATAACATTCATAAAATAAACATTTGTGATGTAGTTTTAACTAATTATTGTAGGGTTCACAACACTATAAAACATGGTGAGTTAGTCTATGTAGAATTTTGTAATGATTTTTAAGTATTTCAAGATGAATTGGGTAAATTTGAAGTTTTACCTAATAAATATAATGTTTTAGGTACATTTGGTTCTTCAGAGGCATCTAAATCTCCTGAAACAACTCTTATGGTGGAGACCTTTGATTTTTTATTTCAATATGTGAGAATCAACTTGAAGATATTCCAGAGGAGATTCATGATTTTCAAAATTATTTGAAGAATAATTTTCCATTAAGGAATAGAGAATAAAATCAACCAATGATAATCTCTACTCCACCAAATAAATTTGATAACTTCCAAATGGAAGTAACACTAGAATAATGTTGATTCATCTAATTCTTATACTAGGAGTGGATATAACATAGTAGAGGATATGAAGAAAATTAAAGCTAATATCACATTGCATGAATTGACTCAAATAACTAAAAAAAGAGACTTGTTTCTAGAATATTTAACTAAAAAACCTATCAAATCACAAAAACATGCAAATGCAAATGTAGTGATGTATAAGAATAAAATAGAGATCCGACCTTTTTTACTAACAATTAGAGTTTTTGGTAAAAACTTGCATGATTGTTTGTTAGATTTAGGTTCCTCTACAAATATCATGCCAAAATGTATTTATGAAAAACTTATTTTAAATCCTTTTAAATTTGATAGAGTAGTGTCTCAATTAAACAAATCTAGAGTTAAATTGATTGGTGAATTGTTGAATGTGCATATGTAGCTTGCTTCAGAGCCAAGGGTACAAAAATTCATTGATATATGAGTTGTGGACATTAAAAATTCTTATGAGATGTTTCTTATCATAAATTGGACCAAAGCTTTGAATTGATACATGTCAATTGATTACTCTCATATGTGGCTACCATGGAGGGGAGTTCCTAATCAAATTTATATTGAAAGATAACCAAATATGAAGCATATGATTACTGAATATAATGCATCCAATAAAAGGGTAAATTTGGTTAATTATGATTTAAGGGTTTACACTCTTGACACTTCTCAGGTATGTCATTATAAAGACTCTCATGCTATGCTTGGACTTTGGAAATTATATGTTTATGGTGCTAGATACAAATCGGGATCTAGAGTAGGAATAATTTTAATCAATCCCATTGGGAAAGAATATAATGCCTCTTACAAACTTTAGTTTCCTTGCACCAATAATTTTATATAATATGAAGCATTGATCTTAGGATTATAATTTGATATTAAACACAAGGTTAAATAACTAATAGTATATGGTGATTTTGAACTAGTAGTCAATCAGGTCAGAAGTATCAATGCAAATTGTTTTATCTAAAGAAATACAAGTTTAGAGTATGAGACTTGATTGAGTATTTTAATGCTTTCAATATTGTTTAAATCCCTAGAGAAGGAAACCAATCTGCTGATGAACTAGATTCAACTACAACTAACTTAATGTTAACATAAGATTCCCAAAGGCTTAACATTGA
The DNA here is from genome assembly GCA_037957365.1 of Torreya grandis. Classification (NCBI taxonomy): domain Eukaryota; kingdom Viridiplantae; phylum Streptophyta; class Pinopsida; order Cupressales; family Taxaceae; genus Torreya; species Torreya grandis. The sequence goes on along the minus strand of JARHVA010001755.1, from coordinate 1,722,693 downwards.
ACTAATCTCATGTCCCTCTGTACCTGATAATGTTAATCATTTATAAGTATTTAGTGATGACCAAAAAATCATTGAATTCATAAACAAATCAGGAGTGTTTGAGTCTCATATTATTGATGAGGTCAATGAGAACTCTCTTGATGATGACAAAATTGATGATAAGTTAATACAATTGAATGAAAATAAGATTCCCAAAGGCATGATTACCTTAGAAAGACTATTTGATAAAGTTAAATTAGCTGAAACTACTAAAGTTCCTAGGGTAAGTGGGAAAGATTATAATGTTGTTGACATAGGAACTAAAGTTCATCCTCATCTAGTAAACATTGGTATAACATGCACAAAAGAATATTATATAAAGGCTATAGACTTACTGACCAAGTATAAGGATGTTATTTCATGGTCTTATTAAGACATGAAGATCTTTGATCCTTGAGTTATTACCCATACCATTCCTTTGAAAGAATCCGATAAAACCTTCAGATAGAAGAAAAGATCGATTAATACTATTTTAGAACCATTGATATATAAAGAGGTTAAGAAATTGTTAGAAGCAAAAATAATTTTTTCAATTAGACATTCTACTCAGGTAGCTAATCTAGTACCAGTTAGAAATAAAAATGGAGAGATTAGATTATGCATAGATTTTAAGAAATTGATTTTTTTTTTTTTGAAAAGAGTAATTATCCTTTGACATCCCTTGACCAGGGGATTAAAACTGTTAATGATGCTGCCATGATATCTTTCCTATATGGTTTTTCAAGTTACAATTAGGTACTTATTAACAAGGAAGATAGAATGAAGACTACATTTACAATAAAATGGGGCACTTTTACCTACAAGAGGATGCCTTTTGGACTCATCAATGCAGGAGATAACTTTTAGAGAGCTATGGACCATGCTTTTAAATGTCTCATTGGTAAATGTATTATCATTTATATAGATGATCTGACTGTGTTTTCCAAAAATAGGGAAGATCACATAATGTATTTAAGACAAGTATTTGAACATTGTAGAAGGTATGGAATTTCCCTTAACCCTAAGAAGAGCATATTTTATTTAACTAAAGGGAGATTGATAGGACATGTAATAATTAAATATGAGATTTTTATAGATCCAAATAGAGTCAATGCTATATCTAAAATAGAACTCCCAGATAGTAAAAAATAACTAAAGTCTTTCTTTGGGAAGATCAATTTTATAAGAAAGTTTATTTTTGGTTTTGTAGAGATTGTGAAACCACTCAATGACATGATAAAGAAAGATGCAAAGGCCGAATGGAATGAAGAAATGAAGAAATCCTTCAAGGATATTAAGGAACCAATAAGACAGGCACTTGTGTTGATAAGTCCTAATTTTTAAAAGGATTTTTATCTTTATTTTTTTGCTTTTGAACATACTATAATATCTATATTAACTTATAAAATTTGATAAAGGTGGTCATATAATTGCATTTATGAGTAATAACTTCAATAATGATGAGTTAAATTATCCCCTAATTGATAAAAAAGCATTTTTTTTGGTTAAGGTAGTTAAAAATTTTAGACACTATATTCTTAGGAATAAAGTACATGCCATATTACCAGACCCTGCTACCAAACTCATGCTAAGTCAATGTGAGTTAGTTGAAAGAAGAGGTAAGTGGATGTCTATAATCCATGAGTATGATCTTGAAATTAAAACTTATAAATTGGTGAGGTGTCAAGGATTAATCCAAATGATTACTAACAATAATCCCAAATTGAGCATCATGTAGGTTGACCAATAATAATTTCAACCAAATGAATGGTATAATGCAATCATTAATTTGTTGGTTTTTTTCCTATAGGATTAAGTAGAGAATAGAGAATGGATTTGAGGCTCAAATAATCTCACTTCTTTATCAAGGATGGAATACTTTATCGAAAAAAATATGAAGGAATATATTTGAGATGTTTTTTCAAAAGAAGAATCAACTAAAATCTTAAATACCTTCCATGATAAACTTAGGAGTGGACACCCTTCTGGGAAAATAACTACTTACAAAATCCTAAGGGTAGGATATTTTTGGCCAACACCTTTCAAGGATGCCCACAAGCATGTTAGATTTTGTCATCAATTCCAAATCTTTAGTACAAAGGATCTTAAAGTAGTAATGCCCTTGAGTCTAGTTTTGATTGATAATCCATTTGTTCAATGGGGTTTGGACTTTGTAGGGGTTATCAACCCTAATTATTCAGTTGGACACAAGTATGTTCTTACTTACATAGATTATTATAAAATATAGATATAGGTAGTAGCAACAAAATAGTGTAGGACTGAAGATGTTATCAAGTTCTTGGAAGAAAACATTTGCACCAAGTTTGAGACACTAGTATCATTAGTCTATGATAATTGATTGATATTTACATCTATAGAGATGACTAAGTGGTCTTATGATAATAAATATTATTTAAGTTTTCATCTAATCATTACCCTTAGGGTAATAGAGTTTTAGAGTCTACAAACAAGAATTTGATGAAATCTATTAAGAAGTCTGCAACCCAAGAACCAATAACATGGCATAAGTTGTTGAAGTATGCTCTATAGATAGATAAAACTAGTGTAAAAAAAGATCTAAAATCATCACCATTTCTACTAGTATATGGACAAGAACCATTCTTTTCAATCACTCTCAAATTTATAACTTACAAGTTTATGTAGGAGTATATGGAAGAAGATCAAGAATATGCTAATTGTAGGTTGCTTGATATAATATAAATGGAGGATGAAAGAGAAGAAGTATTTTCTAACTTTAGTAGACATCAAACAACTATCAAAAGATGGTTTGAAAAATGTTTATATATCAAGGTGTTTAGATAGGGAGACCTAGTTCTCCTATGGGACAAAGCATCTGAGCCAAAAGGAAAACATGGGAAATTCACTCCTTTATGGATTAACCCTTATAAAATTGTTGAGACATTGGGAGAGAACACCTTTAAGCTCAAAGATTTATAGGGAGTAGATTTCAATTGTCTAACTAATGGGAAATATCTCAAGCATTACTTCTCTATTGTCCCACCCCAAGTCTTCATGCAGTAATTTGTAAGATTAGGTAGGGTTAGTGTAGGTAGGTTTAGATTAGTTTCATTCTTGTTTCTTATTTGTAAATAGTTTTTGTGAATATTTTTTTGTTTGTTATTTGTTTGTTTTCTTTGATTTGTTCTCTAGTTTTCAATAAGTCTTTTCCAAGATAGTCTTCAAGCTCTAAATCCATCAAAATGCTCAAAATAACTTCATAAACCAATAATGTGGATGTGAATCTTAAACATTGGTTGATCATGGATTTTGGAAATTTTTAGCTTAATGTTATGATTCTAAAAAATTGATGAATATTAATAAGTAAATTAGTTGTTCCTTGAAATCTTAAACCTTATTTTGATCTAAGTTTGATTTTAGCAAAGATTGCATATGTTTTGAGTGAAAGTTTGAATTATTAGAGCAAAGTCATGTTAGCACTTAAATAACATTATTGTCTAGGATGAAGCCTATGACCAAGGATAATTGTTTGAAGATCAAACATTTGAAAAAAATCCTAAACACTTGGCTAATTATGGTTCCTAACCTTTGTTGAAAACTAAAAATAGTTGAAAAATACAAAAAATAAAAGCTTTATTAAAAATTGAAGAGTTTTCTAAGCAAAGGTGATTCTAGTAACTTCAACCAGGGTTATGGACACCTGGCTAGTAGTGGAGCAAGTCCTTGAGTGGAACCAAAGGTATCCTTGTCAGGGCTATAGATGCTTTTCTAGTAATAGATCAATGCCCAAGCCTTCCCTTTTTTTAATAAAAAAGCATGATTCATAATGAATATCTAAATATGCAAAAAGTCAATGTTAATTATTAAGGTCATGAAATGTGAAAGTTATGTTTTGAATCCCATGACAATTAGAAAATAAATCAAAGCACACACAACATGATTGGGTTTTGATGTTTGAAATTAATTTTATATTTTTAAGACTCATTTTAATCATGAATTGATCGTAATAATGGTACTTGATCATGTGGAATGATTGATCTAGTTATTAGCTAAAACCAAGAGTATTTGAGTTCTAACATTTTACAATGTTTCCCCTAAAAGTCACCATTTATTGAGATCAACATACCCCTATTTTTGAAAAATGAGGACCCTTACTAAATTTTGCAAATTGTGATATGAATTAGACATTCAACTTGATCAAAATGCATTATTGAATGTCATGTTTTGATCTAACTTACATTGCCATGTTAGTATATAAGATCTATTTGACCTTATCAAATTTTGCTAACATTTGAATCATGTGTTTTCATGTTGTAGTATCCATGGATCTCCATTAAATGAACAAGTGTTCATGGGTTTAAGCTTTAGTGTTAATTTGACCCTTAGTTTGCTAATTAATACGGTCACATTCAAAAATTTATGTTAACCTTTGGTCCTAAATAATTAATTGAATCTAAGTTTAAACAATGCTTAAAACTTTATTCTAAATTACTTTAGCCTAAGTTTTTTATTAAATTAGATTCATATTTTCCATAGGTAATTTTATTACATTTTATTATTAGCTTGATTTTAAACAAAGTTTTAATTGAGTTTATTAATTCATTAAAACCTTACTCTAAAATTACCCTAAGTCTTTATATATCCTAAACACTTACTCATTAATTTTATTTATTTGTAGTAATGAATTAAATGTAGAACTGACAAGTGGTGAAATCTTAGAAGATCAGATCCAATATCAATGGTACATAGATGATCTCCCAAGTCAAAAATTCAAGAGTAAAGATTGATGGTGCATGTTTGATCATGCATTGAAGATCTAAAGGTGACTTGGAGTCAAAATGTCAAAGTATTTGGAGGTTTAAATCAATGGTGATAAGTGTCACACTCATGGTGAAGTAGATAAAGATTAATGGTTCATGTTTGATCATGCATTCAACACATAAATGATGCACATGTAATCTCTCAAATCAAGATCAATGATATGCATTCAATCTTGTAGATGAAGATCAATAGTGTGAAGTAAACCGGATTATATATGATGTCTTCACATGGTATAAAAGTGTTAAAGTGATGGAAACTAATTGAAAGGTACATAGATTGCATGTGATGCTACCAAGTGGCATAATCTCATAAGCCTAGATCAAATATCAATGGCCACGATGAAAGTTAAGGTTAGAAGACTCTTGAGGAGATCAACAACATGCATTTGATCATTCAGATCAAATATTGATGGCCCATGTTCAAATAGTACAAATGGAGATAAATGGAGCAAATTTGATCAAGCTTCAGGAGGCATGAGATGATGACATGTGCCCAAGCAACAATGGTCACATTTTAAAAATAAATAAGCTACATGATAAGGTGATGCCATATAAGCATACACATCATATTGGAAGATATTGTGGACCTAAGTGTGTAAAGGTATAAATAAAAGATCCAAATATGATCTAAGTCACCAAATGACATACTTCAAACTTTCTTGCATCTATTAAAACTCTATTTAAACCTCCAAAAATCCCTAGAATGTATAAAAAACCCTAAATTATCCATAGATTCATTGTGTTGAGCTGAAAGAGTTAAATTATCATTTACAAAAGGATAATTCAATTAATATCATAGATATGGCAACATACAGAGCTACTTAAAATAAGGTGGTTGAATTATACCAACATTAGATGTATAGGGCTGATTTTTCAAAGACAAAATTTGTAGCTACTTTATTCAACACAAGAGATAATAATTACTCAAAATTGTTCTAGATAATTGAGAACTAGGGAGTGTTGACTAAGGAAGAGGAGAAATTGATTCCATTGAAGAGACTCTATGATGACATCATGGTAATTTAGATGACTAGACTCCATTATGCTACTGTTAAACTAGAGTTACTACACTGTATTGATGTCATGAGTCCAATTTTCAAAGATACTAAAATTGGGGTATGATTTTTCATGAATCTAGTCTAAGAAAAATTGCATATATATCCCCTATTGAATCTTACTATAAGCTACCTAGATCCAAAATAGTCTTAGCCTCCATTAATTCATGGTCTCAAAAACATACCATGATGGACATTTTGGCAAAATGGTTAGAAACTAGTAATAAGGTTATTATAGATCCTGTAAAGAACATCCCTATGAGCCAATTTAGACTTGGAGTTAGGATGGTCATGACCATGTTGAAAAACTTGTATGGATGTGCACATACATCACATGTAGAACCAATGTGGGTCCTTGTGATACATTTCATTATTAAAGAAGTGGTGGTTCCTCCATTAGGTGAAATCATTAGTATATCCATAAGCAGATAGATATATGGGATTAAGAATAAGAAGAGGATTGAATTTTATATGATGTCTTATCTATTAGATGCCCTATGTGATACCACAAAAATCCTTAATCAAAGAGAATGGTCCCCTAATGGTACCTAGATTGTGTATCAGTACTATTCAAAATTTCACATCTACAAGTATAGAGACCATATCTAGTTTACTTGTGGTTGTGTTTACCCTACTATGTTTTCCTATGATGATAATAATCCCTTTAATAAAGAATTAAATTGAGGTAATAGGGAACATATGGATTTATCTAAATTGCATTGTTATAATAATTGAAAGAACCCAAACTTCCCCTCTCAAACTTCTAGTTCATGTGCTTGACAAATTGGCAGAATAAGAAGTTGCATATCAGCTCTTTAATGGTATAATTGGAATTTTAAAGACTAAGAGAAAGGGAATTATACATAATTTTCCCATGACAATTGGAAAAACTACTTTCAAATAATGGGACCACATTAAATTTGCTTTGAACCATAGGCTTCCCTTCAACTTATAAATAGATGATCATAGATAATTGGATACATATGGTAGAGTAAAGGAACATTTGTAAATCAAAGGTAACTTGGTTGTGCCATATGAGCATGAACCTAGTGCATTAAATATATACACAAAGGTAGCCTCCTACTTTGAAGTTACTAAAAAGTTGAAAGAGCACAATATAAAGCCTGAGTCTAGATTGTAAAGAGATAAAAAGATTGAAGATATATGGTAGTTAGGTCCAAGGAGATATCATCTAGTGTATGTTAGTTCTTCTAGGCTTCCACTAGTAGATGTATCATCAAAACATAGACCTTAAAAAGGATCCAAAGTGAATTTTCTTCAAGTTCATCAGGTTTTGAGTCTTCTAAAATAATAGATCAAGAATTGCCTTAATAAGAAGTCTATATGATAGCATTGGATCCCCATAAATCTATTAAAGTTGCACTCAAAATGTTATCTATGACATATGAGTCAAATTCAGATGTAGAGGGAGAGAAGGTTGAATAAGCTAAATAGGATAAGAGAAAGTCATTGGAATTGATAGTCATTGATCCTCCTAAGAGAAAAGGTGAGATTGCAATAGTCTCTAAGACAAAGAAACCTAAATTGACCATTACACCACCTTTGGAGAACATCAATTTATTTAGTGAAGATAATCCAAAACATGGACCACCTATTCCTGAATGGTTCATATATGAACCAAGGATATATAATATCCCTACTTATCATCCATGGGCTATAGTAAATACTATAGGCATACCTATGCAACAAGAGTTAAATTCATGGATCCTAGATTTATAATAAGAAGAGGCAAATAGATTGGCTACTCCAAGTCAATAAATTGGCATACAAACAAGGGTTCCAAGTAAGCAAATAGGCTAATATTTTATTGGGATCATATATGATCCATATACTAGAATTTTACAAAGAGTCACTGATATAGTGGTCATGGAAGGTGGTCAAGAAGTTCTACATCAAAAGGTTGAACCTTTGACTCAATTAACTTAGAAGAAAGGGAATAGGCTAGGGGAGGACCCTATATTTAAATAGGATGTTCTAGAGTTATCACAATAATAGGTAGAGAGGCTACAAGATTCCATCAAAGGCCTAAATCAAGAGAAAAGGTATCTATAAGAGTAATCCATTCTATTAGTTCTAGGGAACATTATTAATAGCTTTGAAGCCACCATCTATGATACATTTAGTTCTTTGAAAACAATAAGGTCTAATTTGGATATGGTAAACAAATAACATGTCATGGCACTGAATCAAGTTAACCAATGGAAAACTTTAGATAATAATGTAAAGGAATTGATCAAGATGTTGATGGAAGGCTAGGTTCTTGAAATTAAAATAGTTAGCCTATCACATTTGAATATGGATATTATTATCTTGATAGAAAATATTAGGGACATGAATATATGGTCCAAAGGCATGGAAATACTTTCAAATGACTTCAAACAATTAGAAAATAGAATGGTGTAGATATTAAGAGGTTTGATCAAGGATCCAACCATCCTTAGTCCTACTGGATTGATAAATAATGAAGAGTTCCAACACAAATCTACTCAATTTATCTAAGAGGTCAAGAATAAAATCCAAGGTACCACAAGAGATAATAATAAGCATATCTTGGACATGATCCTATTAGCAAATGAGAAGACTAGTGAGGCTATGAGCATCAAAGAAGCTATAGATAGATCTGATGAAGTCTTCAAGGATCTAGTATGGTAAGAATAAGAGTTTTTCAAAAAATAATTAACCTCAAGTTGATTGATAAATAATATGACAAAGACATGAAGATTTTTTAATAGAATTAAAAGGATGCAATCATAGGGATATCTCAAGGTCAATTGAGTTGACTATTATGGACTTAAATTTCACCTTGGGAGGGGGTTATTTAAGATCCCTCTAACTAAGAAATAAAATGGTAATAACCCTAGGTTTTGGGTATCTTGTAGTGGGATTGAAGCTCTGGATAAGGCCGAATTCTTCTTGATGGATCACCTAAACTAATGTTTCTACTGGGAAAGGGATAGAGAGGGGGTATAGGGTTACTAGAAGAGATAAAAATATTATGCACCAAATTAAAATGGGGACTCACATAAAAATGAAATAAAAATTGATTAAGTATAAGACAATGTTATCTCACACAATCTCACAGACTATCTAATTTGCATAAGTGTTTCATGAACTAGGCCCACTAAGCAATGAATGAAAAAAAGAGGAATTCTAAGATTCACACCAGGAATCCATTAATGGCCAAAGAGCATGAGTTTAGACCTGGAAATAACCTTAAAACATCTTAAAAGAGGCAAGAAAGAAGGACAATGGAAATGGAAAAGACACCTTCAAAATGCCATTATGCACAAGCTTGTTAAACACAATTCAGAGGCAAGACATAGGTAAAGAATGTCTTTATTACTTCAAGATGTCTTTCATACAAATTTTGATAGGGTCTAGCCTTATCAAATGAGATTATCTTGCCTAAATATATCTCAAAGAGTCCATCTTACAATGGGGAAGAAAATGGGAGATAAAGGAGAAATGAGAAGAGAGAGAGGGTGTGCAAGTAAACCAAGATTAATAAATGGGATCCAACAACTTCAATGGAGTTCCAACCACCTTTTGATTGATTAACATTAATTATACCTCCCAATTAACCATTCATTATCTCCAAATGATCCTTAAGCCCCATGATTGGTTTAGAAACACACTAGAAGACAAGGATTCCTTGAAGATGATGAGTTATGATCCATTGGAATGGGAAAATCCCCAAAGACTTTCAAAACTTTATTGAATGCCCCAATTGCACTCTCTAACCACCAAATCTCCTTCTTATATTTATATTTCATCCTTCACTTACCTTATTTATAAATACAAAATACTCATATTTATGGACTTGATTGAGCCATGACTATGTCTATTTTAAGTGGTTGTATGTACCTATTGAAAGTGGATGATATGACTATGTCAAAAGATAAGACACTCCTTTCATAATCATAACTCTACCCCTACTTCACCCCTAAATATAAATCTAATATATATGAAAACCAATCCCATTTATTGGTTTTCATATAGTGATAATTTTAATGAGGATCCATAGGATAGGGTTTCTTTCTCATGAATAAGATGTAAAACCTATGTTTGAAAGATTTTAAGAGGTCTAGCTGAGATTTAATGGCATCCTATGATTATATAGGGTTTAATCTAGTAACCCATATCAAATTTTAATATTTCATTTATTCATTTTCCTTCTTGGGTGGCAAAATCCTTTGATCCAAGTGTCTACCTATGTGGCACCTCCCTTGGACTGCTTATCATATTTTGAAAATATAACCATAATTGCTCAAACATGTGTCCTCATCTCATGGCCCATGGAAATTTGATATAATTTACTCCATTGATCTTCTTGAGAGTCTCATAAGATTTAACTTTATCATTTTCATTGATTTATGATATGATTTTTAGATTGTGCCACTTGACAGCCCCACATTGATCTTTATCTTAGATTTTAAAAGTGTGACATTTGGTAGTCCTATGTGCCTCCTATGGAGCCTAATATCAGTCTTCATCTTGTTAGCATGATTAAACCATGTGGAAACCTCATATGAAATCTATGATCATTGAATTTTTGACCTTGATCCAAATTGTTGATCTGCTTCTGCATGATTAAATGCACTCCATCGATCTTTGGTCTACCAGATTGAATGCACACTATTGATTCACTTAGGAGATCACTATGATTATGACACTTGTCATCATCATGTTCATTATCATGATCCACTAACCTTTTGACCTTGATCTCATCATTTATATTTAACTACATGATCAAACATGCACCGTAGATCTTTAATCTTGTTGACCTTGAGCTCACCGTTGATCTTTGCTCTAAAATTTTGAGATTGTGCCACTTTTTTGTCCTGATTTTAACTTGAAAATTTTTAAGGATTTTTGAATCCAAATGGATATTTCTCATGTCCTTAACTTTACATTCTTGAGCACATCCCACACTATTAGATCATTTTTGAAGGTCTGTATCTTGAGATAGAAAACTCATCAAGACACCAAATTTTTAGGTGATGGCCTTGGAAAAAAATACATCATCTTGGTGTAATTATTTAGCTTTGGTTGACCTCCTAAGTACATTTATCAAATGCTCAACCAAACTGACCTATTCATTCCTGTATGATGTTCTATGATGGTCTAGTTCCTTAAAAGCACCAAATTCACACTTTAATATTTATTAAAGTGTTTCAAAATCTTGTAAATGACATGAGGTGTTCATCAAGTCTATCTAGTCCTTCTACCATTAGATCACTCTCTCAACCAGGACCTTGCTCAGCTTCTCACCTTAGATCTAGGTAAAGTTTTATATGTGGGCCAAATTCAGCCAACATTTTTGATGACTCGACTGTGAAACATGCTTGTTATTTTTGAGAACCTAGATTAGTTACCTTGTCTAATCTATTAGGTATATAGAGTCACAAGTCCTTCATTCCCAACTAAAATAAAACTTAATACAAGGCTATCCCTTTCTAAAAACCTCCCCTTGAAGAAACAAGGACAATAAGAACAAAATAAACATAGTGCCTATTAGGACTTGTTCCAAAGTCTTAACATTAGGTTAGATTTGTGGTAGGTTAATAAATAAATATTATTAATGGGGCATGAATGTTTTTTTAAAGAGACCCCCATAAAATAAAGTTAGTTTTAATTTTATGTAGTTTTCATGTTTTGTATTTATTAATTAGAACTACCTTACGGGTTGTTTTTCCGTAAATAATTAGTTATAGGATTAGTTGGTTTTATTGGTCATGGGTAAAACACTATATAATCCATGTATGCAATGTAAAAGGGTTAATGAAGTAAAGGCACCCTTATGTTCTTGTTTTTTAAAATATTAATAAAATACTTATGCACTTGGACTAAACGGGGACAAGGTTCAAACTATTTGTTCAAGGAGTTATCAGTGGTATCAAAGCATGGTTTTATCCATCACAGTAAATTTTGGAAGCATTGCTGAATTTGAAAGGAAGGCAAGGTGAAAAATCAAATTCATGTGAAATCAAATGGCATGAAATAAGGTATGCCATATAATGAAAAATATTTTGTTGGTTTAAATGTTTGAAAATTTATTAAATTATTTTAATTTTTTAAATATTTTTTTTACATTTAACCCTATGTATTTCTCATATACCACCATCTGGTCATTTTTGGCCACTCATAATCCATTTTATTGTGTTCAAACTCCTCATCTGGGATTAAAATGAATTTCTTGGCATTTAAATGTTATTAAATTCATTATTTTTTTGCAAAATCAAACTTGTACGGCTTGTTTACCTATTGAAAACCTTTGTAATTTCTAATTCATGGTTGTCATTGTTATTTGCATTCATTCTCAGCCCTCTTGAATCTAAAAACACCTGAAAATCTTGTTAAAACCCCTATTTTGCATCCTTAAAGGAAAATCTGGTTTTTTTTTTTGAGTTGTACGGCCTATGGTATAGCCTTCCAATGCCCTAGCTGTAATTTGAATCCATTTCCAGCAATAAATACCTTGAAAAATTTCCAAAACTTAGCCAAAATCCATTTTACACTACCTGTATGGATTTGTATGGCCTCCATCAGTGAGACCAAGTGTAGAGAAATTTCTAGGAGCAGCCATGGCATCCCAGGGAAAAATGGCACTGCAATAAAACTAGGAAATATTTTTTTCATGTTTCTAAAGTTTTTGGATATCAAAAATTATACCTTGGGTCTCACGTGAGAAATTTTTGCTGAGAAGGTTAAAAAGGAAAAATTTTGGATTTATTTACATACATGTTAAAAAAATTTATTTTCCCTCATAGATAAAATCTAGCATAAGTATAAGTTTCTGCATATTATATTTTGAAAATGCTCTTAGAGCAATTGGTTAAGCTTATTTTGTAAAGAAGATTGCAAGGAGGAGGTCAAGGGTTCAAATCCCTTATTTTTGGAAGAAATTGATTTAGAATATATTTTTTGTAAAAGGAACATTCCCTTTTAAATCTACTTTTTGTATGCCTTGAAAGTTGTGAAACACATACTTATTGTATTGTGTTATTTTAAAAATCAAAAAAGGGGAATTAAATTCTATTTATTTTACATTGTTGTGGTGATATAAGGGTGTTATTGGTGGAATAAGGTTGTAATTTGGTGAAATAAGGGTGTAATCATTGATTTTTGGTGAAATTAAGTACAAAACCCATCAAAAAAATTTGTTTTTCTTTTTTTCCTCTACGTGGAGGTTAAGTGAAATACCCCATAGAAGCAGTGTCTTGTGCAGTGAGTGTGATTTTGTTTCATCTCTTTTGCATTTTGTCACACTTTTATCTACTACACTTGATTTTATTTCAAGATTCCGAAGAATTAAAATTTGCTTTCAGATGGTGATAGATTAACAATTTCCAATTATTCTGATTGGAAATGATTGATGGAGGCTTCACTAGTTTTTAATGAGTTATGGGATATTATCAAGAATGAAAATCCCACATTGCCAATAGAACAAGATAAATTAGATGTATTCAATTTGCATGATTCTAAGGATTTAGCTCTCATTAAATGTTATTGTACTCGTGATACTTATGTTCATATTGAAAATTCTCCTCATAATTACACTACATGGAAAACATTGTCAGATGTGTATGATAAGAAACCCAAGCATAAGAAGATAGATATTCATATGCAGTTGTTTACTTTGTCATTAGATGAAGATGGGGATATGGGAGAATATATGTCTAAGTTGAAAAATATCACTATTGAGTACACTAATGCTGGGTTTGGAAAACTAGATGATGACCTCATAGTCACTACTACTTTGAAAGGACTACCTGGGTCCTATAGAAATTTTGTTGGAATGTTGCATGTCTATGACAAGATCACAAGCATCACCTTTGATAATTTATTTGAGTTTATTATCCAAAATGACCTCTCTTTAGCCAAAAAATATAAGAAAATTGAAGAAGCCCATGTTTTAGAGTCAAAGCCTAGTTCATCTTCATCTAGGCATCAAAACAATAGAAGAAATAGTTATAGAGGGGGTCGAGGTTAAAGAGGAGGTAAATATCAAAATAGAGGTAAGGGTTATTCAAATAACCAACAATCTAACCAATCACATGAAACAAGTGATTGAGGACATGGTTAAAATTCATATAGGGGCAGAGGTTGAGGTAGATCAGACATTTAGTGTCATAGATGTGGAAAATTTGGTCACATTACCTCACAATGTAGAATTCTTTTTGATAAAATTCAGAGGCCACAAATAATGACTAAGTCTAACAGTGCTCAGTATGCTAATCATGACTATGATGAGTCCAATAATGTTTCCCATGAATTTGCATTCACTACTTTGGGGCACATTGATTATATTGAATATGAGGCTAGAGATGAGCTCATAGATGTATGGGTTTTATACACAGGAGTAAACAAACACATGACATTTAGGAGAGATTTCTTTTGGTCTTTCAAAGAAGATTCTCTCTCTCTAGTTTCATTAGCAGATAAGTCTATGCATACACCACTAAGACTTGGATCAATTTGAATTCTTCTCCCTAATGGGTTTGTAAAATACTTAGAGGATGTTTGGTATGTTCCCACATTGAAGAAACACTTACTTTCTTTGGTAACTATTTGAAAGAAAGATTATAAAATTGTCCCTGAAAATGGGCTCATTTACATCAATTCAGTGAAGGATGATTATAAAACAATGTATATAGGATATGAAGATGGAAACTTGGTTAGATTGCATTGTAAAGTGCTTCCTCCCACTATATAACTTAAAGTAGTTATTGACATAGGGACAGGTACTATGTCTACATAGTAGTTATGGCATCTCCGCTATGGACATTTGAATATCCACTCTTTAGTGGATTTGTAGAGATATGGTATGCTGAATGTGTTGCCCACTTTTCACAAAGATAGTATTCTTTGTGAATCATGTGTTTTAGGCAAACAAAATAGGGAAAATTTTCCTAAACAGTCATTAGAGAGCTAACAGGTGTTTTCAGTTAGTTCATAGTGATGTATATGACATGAAAAAGTCATCCATTGGTGGGTGTAGATACTTTGTCTTTTTTATTGATGACTTTTCTTGGATGACTTGGGTATTTTTTATGAAAAATAAATCTAAGTTTTCACTAAGTTTGTTGATTGGTTACACTTAGTTGAAAAAGAAATAGGTTCACATTTGGCCACTCTTCATTCAGATAATGGAGGTGAGTATACCTCAAATGAATTTTTAGATGATTGTCGAGAACATGGCATTCATCGAAAATATAGTAATGCTTATACTTCACATCAAAATGGAGTATCTGTATAGATGAACAGAACTTTAGAGGGAACAACATGTGCCATGTTACACTATAAACAACTTGATGATAAGTTTTGGGTAGAAGCCATTAATATTTTAGTGTATTTGAGAAATAGGTCCCCCATAGTTACACTTTTGGGACAAACTCCATATGAGGCATGGTATGGGTTTAAACCAAAGGTTAAACACTTGAAAGTGTTTGGATGTCTTTGTTTTGCTTTGGTTCCTATTAAACATAGAACTAAGTTGGAACCACAAAGTCAAAAATGCATCTTTCTTGGTTATTCTGAAGATAAAAAGGGATTTCATTTACTTGCATAGGATATAGGCAAATTCATAGCGAGTCAAGATGTAATATTTGATGAGTTTAGGACTATGAACACTAAAGGAGATTGATTCTCAACTTGATAGATTAGAGAGGAAAAATACAAAAAGAGATAAGGGTTTGAATAATGGGGATAACTTTTCAAAGTTATGGTATGAGACTCAAATTCCTTCACTTTCCTCTTCTTCATCTACAAGTTCACAAGTTGATTTAGAAATTATTGAAAATTCTCAAGTCCCCTTTCGAATGATGCACATGATGAGAATTTTGGATTCCCTAATTTGAATAATTTGACCATCCAAAATGGGCTCAAATTACTTTTTCTGACTTGAAAGTAGATGAAGTTGGTTTAACAGGGCCCAAGGATTCTCAAAAATAGGTAAACTATGCTATGGTTTTTACTACTTCTTCCACTGAGCCATCCACTTTTGAGGAGGCTTCTACTGAACATGTTTGGCAATAGGCAATGAAAAGTGATTATGATTCCATACTTAGCAATAATACATGGATTTTAGTTGATCCTCCTCCACACGTTAAACCCATCAGATGTAAATGGGTTTATAAGACTAAGTATAAATTAAATGGCTCCATTGATAAACATAAGGCTCAACTTATTGCAAAAGGATATACGTAACAAGAAGGTATTAACTATGAGGAAACATTTGCACCAACTGCCAAATGACACACTATTCATAAGGTACTTGCCTTAGCAACACAAAATGGCTGGAAATTACATCAATTGGATGTTAAAAGTGCTTTTTTAAATGGTGATTTATAGGAAGAAGTATATATGAAACAACCTTAGGGTTTTGAACAGGTGGGTGCTAAACACAAAGTGTGTAAATTGATAAAAGCTTTGTATGGGCTCAAACAGGCACCCAGGGCTTGGTATGAGAAAATGGATTCATACTTGAAATCTATTGGTTTTCATCACAGTGAATCTGATGATACTCTCTATTTTTGAGTTCAGGGTAAGAAAATGGTGATACTTGTTCTCTATGTCGATGACTTGTTTATCATAGGTAATGATGAAAACCATAACAATTCTATGAAGAAGAAATTAAAAGATGGGTTTGAGATGATAGATCTTGGACTTCTTCACTACTATCTAGGCATAGAGGTAATTTGGAAAGAGCATAGTATTTTCATTTCACAAACTAAGTATATTTCTAATTATTAGATAGGTTTGGCATGAGTGATTGCAAACCTGCCCTCACTCCCATGGAAAGTAATTTAAAATTGTCTAAGGATGATAGTAGTGGCCTTTTTGATGGCACCACATATAGACAATTGGTGGGAGGTTTGATATACTTGATGACTACCAGGCTCAATATTTCATTTTTAATTGGAATTTTATCTAGTTTATGCATGAGCCTTGAGAAATTCATTGGCATGTAGCAAAATGAGTACTTCATTACCTTCAAGGAATGAAAACATATGGCCTTGAATACCACCGTATTAAGAACTTCAAACTTGTTGGATATTGTGATGTAAATTTTGGCAGATGTGTGGATGACAGAGTGTCAGCCATAGGATACACTATACATATGGGTTTAACTGCCATTGCTTGGTGTTGTAAGAAGCAGGATACAGTGGCAAATTCATCAATAAAATTAGATTATATTGTAGCATGGGATGCTTCTAGATAAATTATTTACCTTTGTTGTATTCTTGAAGATCTTCAAGTTTCTCAGTTTGCTCCTACACAATTATACATTGATAATCAAAGTACAATCAAGATGTCCAAGAATATAGTGTTTCATGCCAAAACAAAACATATGGATGTCAAATACCATTATCTATGAATGCAGGTGGCAAAGAAAGCTCTTGATCTAATATATTTCCCAATTGCTGATTAGACAGTTGGTATCTTCACAAAACCCCTTGACAAAATCAAATTTGAAAAATTTAGAAAAATGCTTGGTATGTATCTAAAGACCTAACTTTGGAACATAGGGGGGTTTGTTAGGACTTGTTCCAAAGTCTTAACATTAGGTTAGATTTTTGGGAGGTTAATAAATAAATATTTTTAATGGGGCATGCATCTTTTTGTAAAGACACCCCCATAAAATAAAGTTACTTAGTTTTAATTTTAGGTAGTTTTCATGTTTTGTATTTATTAATTAGAACTACCTTACGGGTTGTTTTTCCATAAATAGTTGGTTATAGGATTAGTTTGTTTTACCAATCATGGGTAAAACTCTATATAATCCCTGTATGCAATGTAAAAGTGTTAATGGAGTAAAGTCACCCTTATGTACTTGTTTTTTTGAATATTAATAAAATACTTGTGCACTCGCACTAAGCAGGGACAAGGTTCAAACAATTTGTTCAAGGAGTTATCAGTGCCCAAAGCACTTAGATAAGGGGAATACACAACTAAAAAGATATGTGCACAAGGCACTTAGAGGAAAACATAAAAATTACTCTAATATGTACAAGGTTTCCACTTACAATTACTTTCTTCCTAGATCAAATGGGAAGCATTCAACATCATTCACTTGTGATGGACTAGGATGAAAAATACCTTATTTTTGAGGCACCAAAATTTGTAAACTAGGTTGCTTGACTACCAATCCTTTTTCCATGCTCTCTAATGAATGAAAAGGGATAAACATGTCTCTAGTGTAGACATACTAGTCCAAGTCTTCAAAGATTACTTCATTTTGTACTATAGGAGTACTTTTCATCTTCTCACTTGATGGATCTTGATTTGACCAATCCCCTTCAAACCTAAAAAAATTAGTACTGCTTTCAAGTGACACTTCATCTTGTGATTGATCAATTGTCGTAACCTTATTCACCCATGGCTGATCAAAGTCACATATTTGGCTCTTAGTATCCTCTTGAGGAGTCTCCATTTATTCATCCACCACTTGTAGTTCATCCTTTGAGTCGCTAATACTACCTCTGATTACCTTAGTCAACTCATGATTTCTTAGCAACAACCTATAGCTTGCTTCTAACACTTCAAATAAGTCTTCATAGTTACCTTATTTAGCCATTTCTTGCACATTTGAAGCATCATTGAGGACATCTAGTTTCAAGTTTACTATATCAAGCTCTTGAACCTCACCAAGATATGATCTATGGTAGTTAGTTTCTCTTCTCCCTCTATAAAGAAGGGAGGCTCATTATTACAGGCCAGGTCTAACTCATCATGATCTTGATGATCTTCACTGGTATGCTTCTCAAATTGTATCTCTTTAGCACTTGATATGTCTCCTTCATCAACCTCACTCAAGACTTCATCTTGTCTTTCAACTAAAAATTATGGTTTATTTGACCATCTAAGGTCCAAAACATCATACTTGTCTTACTCAAGGTCTAATTTACCTCCCTCTAGTTCTAACCTATAAGGGTTACCTTCATTTGACACCTCACATTAAAGTGGACCAACCTCTAGTACCTAGTTTTGATCCTCTTTTTCTCCTATGTATAATATATAATTAGTGGTCCATTTAAGGTCTTACCTATGTTTGGCTTGAGGATTATCCTCTTGTGTCTCAAGTTCATTAGTGTCAAATCCATTCCAAGAAGGCTAGTCTAAACTTCATTTTCTTCCTCTAAATGAAATAGACTAATTATCAATATCTCTTCATCATATACACTTGCATTGTCCTCTTATGGCTTACCTATGACTACAAGCTCATCCTCTATTTTTTTTAATAAAAAAGGTTTTTTTCTCCAAGAGGGAGATGGTGGGAGGGTGAACAAGTTCACCTTATTTGTAGCTTAAGACAGTGTCTTTCCAAATAGGGAATTTGAAGGCTCTTTTTGGTGTCTCTTGAGGGAGGGAGAAAGAGTCATGGAACTCTTTTAGGGCAAGCTCATTTTACTAAGCTAACACCTCTTTTTCTTGAACTGGTTCTTGAACTACCTCAACTATCACTTCATCTTTCTTCTTTATGCCTTTATGAACTGATTTTCATGAGGGAAATGTGTAAAATACAACCACCTTCTCTTTTTATTGAATGGGTATACGATATGGTGGTTTCAAAAGAGAGGGTATGACACATTCAAGGTCATTTTCATAGGATAAGATCCATGATGGGATGGCTTCATGTTCTTCAGCTAAATGGTCTTTAATGATTTGCTTGACTCTTGACAAAGATGATATTTGACAAGGTGGACTAAGGGGCTATGTTTGAGCATAAACAAGAGTGGGATAGGTAAATTAGGGTCTAGTTTTGGCTACTATCATTATTAAGAACCAATAATATTTATTT
Source organism: Torreya grandis (assembly GCA_037957365.1). Lineage (NCBI taxonomy): Eukaryota > Viridiplantae > Streptophyta > Pinopsida > Cupressales > Taxaceae > Torreya > Torreya grandis. Next base: position 1,702,996 of record JARHVA010001755.1, on the reverse strand, counting down.
TATTTCATGTCTTGGTCTTGCTTAACCAAGCACTCTTCCTGAAACCTCAAATCCTACTCTTGAACAAAAGCTTGGTATTCAAGATTTTCTTGTTACCTACAATACTCTTCCACCCTATCGATCTCTCTCAATTATTTTTAAAGATCAAGATTTATCTCCCTAAGACTCTTTTTTATTTTAATAGAGAGAGACAAACTTTAACAACGCTGACACACTAAATCTTGAGATCCACTTGGGTTGAAGTCATAAACATTTCTAATCTGATATAAAAGATAAGGAATGAAAGAACATGTATTTTGATCAAGTAAGTGACAATACATAACATATAATGATGATCAAGAACTTGGGTTTTTTAAAGAAGTTGATGAATACTTGATGTTGCCATTGATGTTTACACGCATGCCTCCAAAGGCTGATTGGTGAAGAAAAAATCAAAATTCTTCACTCAGTGAACAACATAGTCCCTACCAAGAATGCCATAAACTATTATGGACTTAATTTACATCCTAGGAGGGGTTTATTTTGGATCCCTCCAACTAAACTCCAAAATTAGAATAACCCCAAACTGTGGGTATCTCGTAGTGGGGTTGAACCTCAGGAGAAGGCTAAATTCCTCTTGATGGATCACCCAAACTAATGTTTCTACTGGGAAAATGGATAGAGAGGTGGTATAGGGTTACTAAGAGAGATAAAAATGTGATTCACCAAATTAAAATGGGGACACACATAATTGTGAAATAAACATTGATGAATCATAAGACATTGCTAGCTCACACAATCTCACAAACTAGCTAATATGCATAAGTGTTTCATAAACTAAGCTCACCAAGTAATGAATGAAAACAAAGAGGAATTATAAGAATCACAAGAGGCATCCATTAATTTAAAAATATCATGAGTTAAAACTTGTAAACATCTTGAAAACACCTTAAAAGAGGTAAGAAATAAGGACAATGGACATGAAATAAATTCCTTCACAATGCCATCATACACAAGCTTGCTAAACACAATTCATAGGCAAGAGATAGGTAAATAAATTCTTTACTGCTTCAAGAGGTATTTCATAAAAAATTTAATAGGGTTTAGCCTTATCAAATGAGAGTATCTTATCTCAAAATATCTTAGTCCTTTTTACAATGGGGAAGAAAATGGAAGATAAAGGAGAAAGGAGAAGAGAGAGAGAGGGAGACCAAGTAAATCAAGATAAATAAATGAGGACCAACCACTTTGATGGAGTCCCAACCACCTTTTGATCAATTAATATTAATCTTTCCTTTTAATTAACCATTAATTATCTCTATATTATCTTTAATCCCCCTAATTGGTTTTGAAACACACTACAAGATAAGAATTCCTTGAAGATGATGAGTCATAATCCATTAAAATGGGAAAGTCCCCAAAGACTTTCAAAACTTCATTGAATGCTCCAACTGCACTCTCCAACCACCAGATCTCCTTCTTGGATTTCTATGCCATCCACCACTTTCCTTCATTATAAAGACAAAATCCTCATATTCATAGACCTGACTGAGCCATGACTATGTATGTTTTAAGTAGATTCATGTACCTAGTGAAAGTGGATGATATGACTATGTCAAAAGATAAGACACTCCTTTCATAATCACAACTCTACCCCTGATTCAAAACCTAAACATAGGTCTACTATAGATGAAAACCAATCCCATATATTGGTTTTCATATAGTCATAATTTTAATGAGGATACACAGGCTAGGGTTTATTACTCATGAATAAGACATAAAACCTACATTTGAAAGATTTTGAGAGGTCTAGCTAAGATTTAATGGCATCCTATGATTCTATAGGGTTTCCTCTAGTAACCCAAATCATATTTTTATCTTGCATTTATTCATTTACCTACCTAGGTGGAAAAATCCTTTGATCCAATGTGTCTAGCTATGTGGCACCTCCCTTGAGTTGCTTATCATAATTTGAAAATATGATTGTCATTACTCAGACACATGTCCTCATCTCATGGCCCCTATAACTTTAATAAAATTTTCTCTATTGATTTTATTAGGAGTCTCATAGGATTAAACTTTATCATTTTTTTTATTTACGATCTACTTCTTAGATTATGCCACTTGGCATCCCCACATTGATCTTAATCTTAGCTTTCAAAAGTGTGACACTTCATATTCCTGAATGCCTCTTGTGAACCCTATTATCAATCATCATCTAGTCAATGTGATTATGCCATGTGGTATCCTCACATGTAATCTAGGCTCATTGAATAATTGACTTTGATCTACACTGTCGATCTACTTTTATATGATTGAATGTGCTCCATCAATATTTGGTTTACTAGATGGAACATGAATGGTTGATTCACTCAGGAACTCATTAATATTAAGACACTTTTCATCACCGTGTTCATTCTTAAGATATGATAACCTTTTAACCTTGAGCTTGCCATTGATCTTTAACTACATGATCAAATACACACCATATATCTTTGATCTTATTGACCTCAAGCTCATCATTGAACTTTACTTTGAGATTTTAAGACTGTGCCACTTGTCAGTCTTGCATTTAAATTGAAACTTGTTAATGATTTTTAAATAAAAATGGATATTTATTATGGCCTTAACTTGACATTGCACAATCATAGGTAGAGAGGTTGCAAGCTTCCATCAATGGCCTAAATTAAGAAAAAAAGAATCCAGAAGAGTAATCCATTTTATCAATTCTAGGGAAGATTGTTAATAGATTTGAAGGCACCATGTATGATACATTTAGTTATTAAAATAATAAGTTCTAAGTTGGATATGGTAAACAAACAACATGCCATGACACTGAATCAATTTAACCATTGACAAACATCAGATAAAAAGGTAAAGGAATTGATCAATAGAATTATGGAAGGCTAGGTTCATGAACTTAAAATAGTTAGCCTATCACATTTGAATGTGGCTATGATTATCTTGAAAGAGAAGATCATAGACATGAATAAATGGTCCAAAGGCATGTAAATACTTTCAAATGACTTCAAACAATTAGAAAGTATAATGATGTATATATTAGGAGGTTTCATCAAGGATCCAACCATCCTTAATCCCATTGGCTTGATAACTAATGAAGAGTTCCAACATAAAGCTACTCAATTTATCCAAGAGGTCAAGAATAAAAGCTAAGGCACTATAAGGGCCGATAATAAGTGTATATTGGACATGATCTTGTCATCAAATGAGAATATTGGTGAGGCTAGGAGCATCAAAGAATCTATGGATAGAGATGATGAAGTCTTCAAGGATCTAATAGGGCAAGAACAAGAGTTGTTCATGGAATGATCATCAACCTCAAGTTCATCAATACACAATATGACAAAGCCATGAATATTTTACAATAGAAGCAAAATTCTATAGCCATAGGGATATATAAAGGTTAATTGAGTTGACATAGAATATTCTTTTGTATAAATAACATGTAAATAATTTTAAAGAATATTCTATTTTGTAAAAGCATGTACAACTTGTAATGCATATGACTTGTAGGTTAGTTATATTTGAAAAGTTTCATTGGTTCTATGTAATTGTCGGTCTTGAATTTAACTTGAAACATGTTAAGGATTTTTGAATCCAAATGGATATTTATTTTGGCCTTAACTTGACATTGTACAATCATAGGTAGAGAGGTTACAAGCTTTTATAAATGGCCTAAAGTAAGAGAAAAATAATCTAGAAGAGTAATCCATTCTATTAGTTCTAAGTAACTTTGTTGATAGCTTTGAAGCCACCATCTATGATAGATTTAGTTATTTAAAAACAATAAAGTCTAAGTTAGATATGGTAAACAAAAAACATGACATGACATTGAATCAATTTAACTAATGGAAAACTTTAGATAAGAAGGTAAAGGAATTGATCAAGATGTTGATGGAAGGCCAAGTTCATGAACTTAAAATAGTTATCCTATCACATTTGAATATGGCTATGATTATCTTGATAGAGAAGATCAGGGACATGAATAAATGATCCAAAGGCATGGAAATACTTTTAAATGACTTCAAATAATTAGAAATCATAATGATGTATATACTAAGAGGTTTGATCAAGTATCCAACCATCCTTAGTCCTATTGGTTTGATAACTAATGGAGAGTTCCAACATAGAGTGACTCAATTTATCTAAGAGGTCAAGAATAAAAGCTATGACACTACAAGGGCTGATAATAAACATATATTGGACATGATCGTGTCAACAAATGAGAATATTGGTGAGGCTAAGAGTATAAAAGAAGCTATGGATAAAGCTGATTAAGTCTTCAAGGACCTAATAGGGAAATAACAAGAGTTTTTCATGGAATAATCATCAACCTCAAGTTGATTAATACATAATATGACAAAGCCATAAATATTACCATGTACAAGTAACTAAATGTGGAATTTAACCAGAAGTAACAAGTAACTAGAAATTCAGAAATAACATAGAATATGAGAGACAATACCCAATTGTATTAATACTCTTCCAGAAAGAAATTACAATGAAGAGATGCCACACTCTTCCACACATTTTAGGCTTCCCACACCAAGTGTATAGTAATTCACCTTCAAGAGTTCACTCTCTCAATTATGGTCCCAACACACAACTCAAACACAGAGTTGGTGTTCACCTCCAACCAATCAGTATCACTACTGCCAGTACCACCAGTCAGTATCACTACTGCTAGTACACAAGTACTCCATGTACTCCCCAACTGAGTATACACCATACTCCAAGTAGATCTCCCCTGATCTTGCTACCTATTGTGTTACTAATCTCCTTGATCTTGATACCACCTGTAGATCAACTTGGTTTTGCAACACTTACAAACCTAGACCACGCACACACACACCTGCAAATCAATTATCTTACTTACCATGTAGATCTCTCTACACCCTGAAGAACCCTTGTCCTTGCCTCACCAAGTCCTTATGATTCTCCAAACCAGTACCCCAGTGGATCTTCTACCAGATCTTGCTATCCCATAGATCTACCTGATCATACACACTCATCACCCCTGTGGAACTAGGAGGAGCTACCCTTGCTCTCTTCACCCTAAAGGAGCTAACCAAGCTCAACTCTCAAAACTAGCACACTTTACAATACAACCCATGAGTCTCTTAAATAGATATCATGCAAATAATAATTAGACATCTAATTACAATAATTAGATCCGTAGCTCAAGACTAAAATTAGTCTTTACATGCAAACAACCCATTTAACTAACTAACTATTCATTAACAACTAGTTCTGGAATGCACAGGCAACTGACGTCGGTCCCTGTCTGTCTGGATGTGACCGATGTCGGCCGATCCATGACCGATGTTGGCAGCCCTGTGCTCTAGATATGATCGATGTCAGGTGCACTACTGACATCAATTTTTGTGCACCTTAGCAACCTCCTCTATGTCTGCATACAGTGAAGCTTTTAGCTCCACAACCTAACAATCTCCCACTTGGAGATAAACAACTGCACTATACTTGTACCTGTATACCGTCTAATTTATTTCTTGGCTTGTATTCCTCTTCAAGCTCAATCTTGAAGACCAACCACCACAAAACTTGTGGTGCACCTCCTGTCATCCAAGTAACCTACTGCATCTGCATCTACAAACCCATGTAGAAAAGAACTTGACACTGCATAGTAAAAATCCCTGCTATTAGTCCTTCTCAGATACTTGAGAATCCACTAAAATTCCCTCTAGTGCTTCTTTCCTAGATTGGCTCCAAATTTGTTGACAGCTCCCACTGCATGGGCAACCTCAGGTCCAATACGCATGTACTTAACCTCATCATGTGAATCAAGACACTGTTTATAGAACTATCCAACCCATCAACGTGCTAACTGGTTTCACACAATCATCTGGAAAAAATCAACCTGTGATCTTCCATGTCTCTAGAAACACACTTATGTCAAAGAATTTCGCTCCTCTAACTTCTTCATGACACACCTCTGAACTAACTTTACCTTTAGCTCAGAAAAACCCTGTATGTGTAACCCTGCATCAAGCAAACACACAACATATAGTTATAGGATAATGTCGCAACCATCATCCACCTGGTAAAGAAACCATAATGGTTACAATGACATTGACTAAAGCCATGCTTTGTCATCCACCTTTCAAACCTGTACCACTGTCCTGGAGCTTCCTCAAAACCATATAACCTAGCCTTCTGTCTCACATGTCCATTCTCTCTATTCTTTAACCAAGGAATCCATTCATCTTTCAGTGCTTTCTTCTGGCTGGCAACCCTACCAAATCTCCCATTTGGTTCTGCATCCTAGGAATCAAATTCCTCATTCATGCCATGCTCCCACTATTTCCTAGATCCTTCCTACTCTATAGTGAGTAATGAGCATAAAGAAGAGGAACAATGAATTTGAGGCTTACTTACCCTTTCAGTCCTCCATATGGGGTGTTTGAGACTCCTTGACAGCTTGTTGTCCACCCAAAATCTGTTCCAGTGACCGACCTCAGTCACCACACAGTCTACATCTGACTGACGTCAGTTCCATGTGACTGTCCTAACTACCAACGCTGATTTCTTGACCAAAATTAGTGTCTACCTATCACCAACATTGATTCCCTAATTGACGTCGATCTTACTCTGCCTGACACCACCAACTCTGGTCTGCACATGACTGACATCGACACCTGTCTATTCGATGTCGGTTCCTCCTAACTGATGCCAGTACCTGTGTTCTCCTATGAGTGATGACTTTTTACCCACGAGCTCTCTTTGGATCAAAACCCTATCCAAACTGCCCTACTCAGAGTTACTCAGCCTTCTCCACTGATCTATATCCGTCATCTCCTCCATGAACACCAAGGCTTTCCAGTTCTTAAGTCTGTCAAAGACATCTAACTTCCTCTTAAGAACATGCATATCCTTCTTGCTCATGTGACCAAGCCTACAAATCCATGTCTTCACAACAAAAGAATAATCAGTAATATAAGTAGATAGATAAAGGATACCTACTTTCTTACCACCTGCTAATTCAAGTGCATCTATTGTGAGAGTTTCTGTGCATCTCTCATCACCTAAATTTCTTGAATAAATTAGCCACATCTTCAAGACTGGGACCTGCATGACCTCCTTCAACACCCATGTGTTGGCCATCTACAATTTCATCTATACTTCCCCTTTGCCAAAACTTTGACAAGGCACACCAGCCCCTAAATAAATCTTTCCAAAGTCTTCAAGGACCTTAACATGGAAAAATACTCTATTTCGAGTTGCATGGAAAGAGGCAACAGAATCTATAAAACAAGATTCTACTTTATCCAAGGAACATACCAGAGCATCTTGTGTAACAACACCTGCAACATCTACTTCTTCAGTTCCTTCATGTTGATCTACTACCAACCAACAATATTTCTTTACCTACTCTTTCTTTCCATAACACCGTAATTGACTATTCTTGCTTTTGAATTCCTCCATACTTCCTTCTGCCATTGCTATACTCCCACTCAATTAGAAACCCCTGAGAGTGACCTGTAATCAAACACAAACATGCTCCCTACAACTTTAGCTCTGATACCACTTGTCAAGATCTAGGAAGCACAATTGATTACCATGTACAAGAAACTAAATGTGGAATTTAACCAGAAGTAACAAGTAACTAGAAATTCATAAATAACATAGAATATGAGAGACAATACCCAATTGTATTAATACTCTTCCAGAAAGAAATTACAATGAAGAGACGCCACACTCTTACACACCTTTTAGGCTTCCCACACCAAGTGTATAATAATTCACCTTCAAGAGTTCACTCTCTCAATTATGGTCCCAACACACAACTCAAACACAGATTTGGTGTTCACCTCCAACCAATCAGTATCACTACTGCTAGTACACAAGTACTCCACATACTCCATGATTGAGTACACACCATACTCCAAGTAGATCTCCTCTGATCTTGCTACCTATTGTGTTGTTGATCTCCCTGATCTTGCTACCACCTGCAGATCAACTTGGTTTTGCAACACCTACAAATCTAGACCACGCACACACACACAGCTGTAAATCAATGATCTTACTTACCATGTAGATCTCTCTACACCCTAAAGAACCCTTGTCCTTGCCTCACCAAGTCCTTATGATTCTCCAAACTAGTACCCTAGTGGATCTTCTACCAGATCTTGCTATCTCACAGATCTACCTGATCATACACACTCAGCTCCCCTGTGGAACTAGGAGGAGATACCCTTGCTCTCTTCACCCTGAAGGAGCTAACCAAGCTCAACTCTCAAACTAGCACACTTTACAATATAGCCCATGAGTCTCTTAAATATATCTCATGCAAACAATAATTAGACATCTAATTACAATAATTAGATCCACAGCTCAAGACTAAAATTAGTCTTTACATGAAAACAACCCATTCAACTAACTAACTATTCATCAACAACCAGTTTTAGAATGCACAAGCGACCGACGTCGGTCCCTATCTATCTGGATGTGACCGACGTCAGCCGATCCATGACCGATGTCGACAACCCTGTGCTCTAGATATGACTGACATCGGTTGCATTGCCAACATCAGTTTCTGTGCACCTTAGCAAACTCCTCTATGTCTACATACAGTGAAGCTTTTAGCTCCACAACCTAACAATAATCATCAACCTCAAGTTGATTAATACATAATATGACAAAGCCATAAATATTTTACAATAGAAGCAAAAGGCTACAGCCATAAGGATATATCAAGGTTAATTGAGTTGACAGAATATTATTTTGTATAAAGAACATGTAAATCATTTAAAAGAATATTCTATTTTGTAAAATAATGTATAACTTGTAACACATGACTTGTAGGTTAGTTATATTTGAAAAGTGTCATTGGTTTTGTGCCACTTGTCAGTCCTACATTTAACTTGAAACTTGTTAAGGATTTTTGAATCCAAATGGATATTTCTTATGGCCTTAACTTGACATTGAACACTCAAAGGTAGAGAGATTGCAATCTTCCATTAATGGCCTAAATTAGGAGAAAAAGAATCTAGAAGAGTAATCCATTCTATCAGTTTCAAGGAATATTGTTAATATCTTTAAAGCCACCATCTATGATACATTTAGTTCTTTAAAAACAATAAATTCTAAGTTGGATATGGTAAACAAACAACATTCCATGGTATTAAATCAATTTAACCAATGGTAAACTTCAGATAAGAAGGTAAAGGAATTGATCAAGATGTTGATGGAAGGCCAGGTTCATGAACTTAAAATAGTTATCCTATCACATTTGAATATGGCTATGATTATCTTGATAGAGAAGATTAGGGACATGAATAAATGGTCCAAAGGCATGGAAATACTTTCAAATGACTTCAAATAATTAGAAAGCATAATGATGTATATATTAGGCGGTTTAATCAAGGATCCAACCATCCTTATTCCTACTGGCTTGATAACTAATGAAAATTTCCAACATAGAGCTACTCAATTTATCCAAGAGGTCAAGAATAAAATCTAAGTCACTATAGGGGTTGATAATAAGTGTATATTGGACATGATATTATTAGTAAATGAGAATATTGGTGAGGTTAGGAGAATAAAAAAAGCTATGGATAGAGCTGATTAAGTCTTCAAGGACCTAATAGGGCAATAACAAGAGTTGTTCATGGAATAATCAACAACCTCAAGTTGATTAATACACAATATGACAAAGCCATAAATATTTTACAATAGAAGCAAAAGGCTACAGCCATAAGGATATATCAAATTTAATAGACTTGACATAGAATATTATTTTGTATAAAGAACATGTAAATCATTTGAAAGAATATTTTATTTTGTAAAAGCATGTATAACTTGTAACGCATATGACTTGTAGGTTAGTTATATTTGAAAAGTGTCATTGGTTTTATGCCACTTATCAATCCTACATTTAAATTGAAACTTGTTAAGGATTTTTTTATCCAAATGGATATTTCTTATGACCTTAACTTGACATTGAAAACTCAAAGGTAGAGAGGTTTCAAGCTTCCATTAATGGACTAAAGTAGGAGAAAAAGAATCTAGAAGAGTAATCCATTCTATCAATTCTAGGGAACATTGTTAATATCTTTGAAACCACCATCTATGGTACATTTAGTTATTTAAAAAAAATAAGGTCTAAGTTGGATATGGTAAACAAACAATATGCCATGGCACTAAATCAATTTAACCAATGGTAAACTTTAGATAAGAAGGTAAAGGAATTGATCAAGATGTTGATGGAAGGCCATGTTCATGAACTTAAAATAGTTATCCTATCACATTTGAATATGGCTATGATTATCCTGATAGAGAAGATTAGGGACATGAATAAATGGTCCAAAGGCATGGAAATACTTTCAAATGACTTCAAAAAATTATAAAGCATAATGATGTATATATTAGGAGGTTTGATCAAGGATCCAACCATCCTTAGTCCTACTGGCTTGATAACTAATGAAGATTTCCAACATAGAGCTACTCAATTTATCTAAGAGGTCAAGAATAAAATATAAGGAACTATAGGGCTTGATAATAAGTGTATATTAGACATGATCTTATCAGGAAATGACAATATTGGTGAGGCTAGGAGAATCAAAAAAGCTATGGATAGAACTAATGAAGTCTTCAAGGATATAATAGGGAGAGAATAAGATTTGTTCATAGAATAATCATCAACCTCAAGTTGATTGATACACAATATGACAAATCCATGAATATTTTACAATAGAAGCAAAAGGTTGTAGTCATAGGGATATATCAAGGTTAATTGAGTTAACATAGAATATTCTATTGTATAAGGAACATGTAAATCATTTGAAAGAATATTTTATTTTGTAAAAGCATGTACAACTTATAATGTATATGACTTGTAGGTTAGTTATATTTGAAAAGTATCATTGGTTCTATTATAAGGACAACTCTACTTGACACTTGTCTAATTCTTATTTGGTAATGATTGACTGACATACATCATAGGTTGCCTATAAAAGGAGGTATGATCATTGTCAAAGGGTGGAAGTTTTTAGAGCAAAACTTTGTGTAAATTTTGGATCAAGTAATGCAACCAAGGGAATTCTACAAATATTGTCTCATATTTTTTTCTGTTTGTTATCATGGTTTCTTCCTCAAGTTTTTAGTTTGATGCTTAGATTTGAATTGATTTCATGAATCTATATGTGCATATGTTAATGTAGAGTTATCAATTTGAGCTTATGCTAGGTTGAATGAAAGTTTTTAGATTCATTTAAATTCTATTAATCTTCTTGAATATTTTATAATTCAATTTTCTTTCTTGAGTAAGACTTTAAAGTGAATTTGTTTTCTAATTTGCATGTTTCAAATTTCCTTAGACATTTGCCTGGTATATGATAGGATCTATACTTTTGGTAATTCCATGTCATATGTTGGTTTGAATTGCATGTATTTGATTAAATTCAAAATTTATCATGATGTTTTAACTTAAAACAAAAACATCCTTATTTTCTACCCTACCCTACCTATTTTCCCATTTTTTGATCAAATCATTGTAGCTTAATTTCTCATTGTAAATATTCATGCTAGATTAGTGTTTAGACTTTAGGTTTTGATAATTATTAATTAGAATTAGTTAAGATAAATTTAATATTTCATAAAAATCTTCAATACCAAGGTTACTCCCAAAAACCATTTACATATTCATTTTGTGAAATAGTCAGATAGCCTGGCCACTACTCCACCACAGATCTCAAGAAGGTCACAACCAACAACTCATGCAAAATATTCTTTGAATTTTGAAATGAGAAGTGTTTTCAACACTTTTATAACTCTATGATACATTTACATGCATCAACATATCCTATCAAGAAATTCACAACTAGAAACTCATGCAAAATATTCTTTGAATCTTGAAATGAGAAGTGTTTTCAACACTATGAGAACTCTGTGATATATTTACATGCATCAACACATCCTACACAAATCCTTGTCCATTTGTATAATCATATATTATAAATCCTTACTTTAACATTTTAGAAAACACATATTTACAAGCCATGGCTTAAATAATCTCATACGCTTTTCCTTGGCTTATGCCTAGCCTCCTTTAGATGACCCTTCTCGAGACACCAAATCTTATCTAGCATGATCTATTCCCTAGGTTTATATCACCTGGTCCCACCATTTCCACACAATTTGATATTAGTATCGAGTTAATACATGAGGTATTATGCTCCACTTCCATTCCTTATTTTGTTATAGACTCTTTAACTACTTTACAATAATAAGAACATGTCCCCAACCCACCTATCATTGTTTCCACACAAAATAAAGGATGTCAATACAACATCATCCAATCCTAGCATCTCATAAAACTCTCCTTATTCTCTTCAAGTCTATCCTCATCATAGATAATTTACATTTAATGGATGACATTCATGGGGTAGAGTTAACCCAACAAAGTAGACCTTTTCCCATGAGTCATGCAACCTAATCTCCCTCATTTACTCAATCTTAGTATTGATCAAGAGATTCACCTTATTTTAATATCAGAGACTAAAAGACATGAATTATTATAAAAACTAATGCATATGTATTTTCAATTTTAACCTAAGGTAATAATTTAATTATTGTAAACCAATATTTACCATGTGTATAATCCTCTTACCTTTGCAATCAGCACAACCAAGGGGCTATCAAAATATGTTTAACATAGTCATATTATTTTCTCATGAGGGTCCTTACATTATCTTCCCCTTAAAAAGGTAATAATCCTTGATGTTAGACTACTTTATTCATCCAATAATGTTTCTAAATTCACTTGACTACTAGAATATCATCCTGAATTACCTATGTGACACCCTAGGTAGGTATCCAAGGTGAGAATTTTATTGCTTCACAAAAGGACATTTTCAAATGTGGAGGCCAACTACTACATGAAACCAATAATACTATAAATATTGTGTTTCCAAAAACCCTTGAATTTCTTCATTTATTATTTTTAAGTCTCTTTAATCACATATGAGGGTCTGACCCATGTGAATACAATCTTCTAAGTCATAGTTTGCTTTTCAAGATCTATATAACCCTGGATCATCAATACTTTGATACCAATTTTCTTATAAAATTTAGAATGTTATAATTTAATCACTTCAAAATTGTATCATAATTCATGAATTCCATTTTCAAGATGCATGCATTTATTCCACTTACTCAAAGTTTCCATTTCCCACACTTTTCCTGCAAGATAATTACTGTTATTTCAACATAATGAGTCTCCCAATGTCTAAATCATATGGATACTTAAATTTTTTATCATGAAAAATTAAATTTTCTTTCAGAAAAATTATCTCTAAACCAAAGATGAAAAGTGGTCTAATTTCAGACCCAAGCCTTACTTCATTCAATGCTACATGGCCATAAAATACTTCATTGGTTGCATTTGATGATGGTGAATCATGTTAAAGACAACTGACTATTTTAAGTTATTTCAATTAATAAGATGTTATCTAAATTTATAAAAATTATAAAAGAGGTAATTTAATTTGTTGTAGATCATACTACAAAACACATATGTCTCAATCCCTTAAGACCCACAGTTTTTATGTTATAAGCATGAGAGTTCAAGCACTCCTTGAATATTTAATTTTTAGTTAGATAAGAATGATAGTTGTCAAGCACAACAAAACCATCCTACTAAAATTAGGTATCCATCCATGGTCATACCATTCTAACTAAATTTCAACCATATTGAGTTCACATTTGTATCATTAGAATCATGTGGGGCAATGTTGAGTCTCCATTTCTAGTGCTATCTAAAACACCAAGGTCCTTTGAAATAAGTAGATAATGGGTAAAATACCTCCTATCACATCAATTCTACTAAATAAGAACACAAACATGGAACTATCGCCCTTTTTAATATACCATGCCATTCATGGAATGTTTTAAGCAAGCTACTACCATGTTATTTCATTACATAGGTTCCTATAACATTAGTTCATCAGTCAAGAAAATAATATGTCAATCCATATATATAAGGTTCTTGGGATCTGTTGAGGACCACATACCCCCATTCCTAAAACTGGGGACCCTTGTGTTAAAATTATGTAAATTAGTACTTTAAAATTGAAATTCACTTGATCAGAGAATCATTAACATGTTTTTCACATTGTTTGTATTTGAAAATCATCCACACCTTGACTTGGTTGGTTTATTTTTTCATGGCTCTGGTTTAATTTGGCCTAATATTGCTAGTGACAACTCTTCATGTTTCAAGTTACAGGTTTAGTGGATCCCTACTTGAATGGGTCATGTCTTTATTTTAATAGTTTAATCCCAACTTGGGATTTTACTAACCTTTGGTCTATAGAAATTCAAGTTAAATCCATGTTTAAATCTTATTGAATCCCTCCTTCAAGAAACCCTAGCACAGGTTCTTTGGACTAAATTCAAAATTGGTAGGAATACTTTAAAAATTCTAAGGACTTAAAGTTAATTTTTATATTAAGGCTTAGTCATGTTTTTCAACATGACCAAACCTTAGAATACAAATTATAATGTGGGTCCCCTTTATATCTTGAGCCCCTTTGTTCCCTTTTATTTTAACATGGTTTAACCTTCTGTACGTAGGGTCCTTTTTATATGTTATTAACTTGGACTAATGTCTTAGTTCTAAGGCCCCATTCATGTTTATCAACACAAACAAGACCTTAGTCCTAAGACTTTATCCTAAGTTATTTATGTCTCCAAGTCCTAACTTAAACCATGTGCTTGTTTGCAGGATTAGTGACTTGCATTTATTTAGAAGAAGATGATCGAATGGAATGAGGTAGACTCAATAAGTCAAACACCTAACGCGTAGAGCCAATCTCACTCAATCCCATAGATCATGATCAATGGACTGCATTTAAGCAGATGTTGAAGATTGAATGATGTGAAATCAAAGTGATAAAATAAGAGGGTCCCTTTTTATTACATAGACTTAACTTAATCCTTTATCCTAAGGTTTTGATTGTATTTATTAATATAATAAAACCTTAGGATAAAATTTCATGGTGTGACTTATATTATTTGTAGGGCCCTTTATTCATTATATTTAAACTTAGGCTAAAGACTTATGTTATGAAATGCAATGTCTTTTTTATGATGTTCCTAACCTAGCTTAAAAATTGTAGGCTAAAGTTTATTCATATTTATTAATATGAAATAAAACATTAGTCTAAGGATTTTATCTAAGTTTTATATAGTCCCAAGCTTAATTTTTTTATGACTACAAGAACCAATGGCATTCAAATACTCATACTGTGATCGATGACTCAAATTTTCCCAGATGAATATAATTGAATAGAGTGTATCAAACAAGACTTTTTTAGCAAAGCTTTGAGCAATCCTAGATTCACCATGTGGTGAAAAGGCACTCCCCATCATAGCTAAAAGAGTATAAAGTGAATAAGAGAATGACAAGTGACAACTTATCAAATAATCTCAAAGATGGGATTAAAATTGATGGTCATGCGAATTCCAAATACATTCACATAGACATCAAATGATGTTCACACAAATGTCAACTTTAAGCTCATGAGAGAGTATCAACAATGAGCTTAATATTGATGATTGTGTAGACATCAAAGATGTTCACATGAATTTCAAATGATTGCCAATGTATGTTAATTGTAAGATAGTTATTTAGATACAGAGGTTTATGGTTTGCATTGATTCATATCCATTAGATCTGAAGGAATGAGGTATAAGTACATTTTTAAAGGATAATGGTCAGTTTTTGAACATAAATGTCATGATGACTTCACATAGATATAAAGTGACAAAAATAAAGATTTGGTGGGCTCAAAAAGGCAAAGGTATAAATATGAAGATCCAAAATAAATCTAAGGCAAAAAATTAACTTAAATGCAAGTATCCATCACCATTGAAACTTGGAAAAGACCTATAAAAAATCCCTAGCATCTACAAAAGCCATAATTTGATCTCAAATTAACCATAATCGATCCTGAGAGAGCCAAATTATCATCTGAGTAAGTACAAATTGATCTAGATGAAATTGTAGACCACTAGTGATCAATTTTAAAGAACTCATAATCATGGCCACTCAAAAAAACATAAGGATGATATAGAGCTATATTTAACCTCAGACGTAGAGGGGAGAATCTTCAAAGACATAGAATTTGATGCAGTAGCTTTGAACATGGGATATAACCATTGGTCCAACCTTTTTTAGACCATTAAGGAGATACCAACCATCATGAGGGAGGATGAAAGGAGTGCATTAGTCAAAAGGAGGTACTATGACCTGGTCTCCATTTAGAGGATAAGTTTGCATTATATTACATCAAAACTAGAGGTACTACATTATTTTGATGTCATTGCTCCTATTTTCAAAGATTGTAAATTTGATCAGGGCATGTTAGTCCATGAATGTGGCTTTAGGAAGGTTGTATATATTTTTCTTATAGAATTTAAAAACTACTATAAGTTTCCAAATCCTAAAGTAGACATGGCTACAATCAATGAGTGGGTTAAGAAGAATTATTTGAAGACCACCCTATCTCAATAGCTATATTCTAGGAACCAAGTAGTTTTTGACCTCAGTGACAACATCCCAATCAACCAATTTAGGCATGAGATCAGGATGATTATGAAATTTATGAATAGTCTATGTGGGAATATGACTACCACTTATGTGGATAAAATCTGTGTGCCTTTGGTTTATTTTGTAATTGAAAGAGAGAAAACCCTTCCCCTTGATGAAGTCATCAGCACTTATTTAAGTAGGCATTTATTTAGAATTAAAAATAAGACTAAGGGTCAATTTTATATGATGTCATATCTATTGGATGCCCTGCTAACTACCACCAAAGTTCCTAGCATTAAATAATGGTCACCTGATGGGAAATAAATAGTCTCCTAATACTACTCAAAATTGCATATATTCAAGTATAGGTACCATATGCAATTCATATGTGATTGTGTCTATCCAAACTTGGTTGAGGCTATCATAGGGATCCCCATGATGAGGGTCAACCCTCTAATCAATAAATATGTTAAATTCATTGGAGACATTTGGTTATATCTGGTTTGCACTGTAATCAAGATTGAAGGGATCCAATGCACCCCACTTAGGCTACCAAGCCATGCACCAAACAATTTATTTGATAAAGAATTTACATTCCATATATACAATGGGATAGATGGTTTATGTAAAACTAAAATGAAAGGCTTACTCCACACCTTCCCCTTAACCATTGGTTGGACTATGTTTTAGCAATGGGATAATATGGAAGTTGCTTCCAAGTATAGGAGCTCTTTAAAACTCTAGCATGATGAATTGAGACAGTGGGACCTTAATGATAAAGTTATGAAAGATTTAAAGTAAAAAAGAATTAGTATGACCTATGAGCACCAGCCTGGTCCTTAGGACTGCATGTACACTAGAGATTATTCATTCACTAAAGTATTAGCAAGATTGAAGAAACATAAATTTAAATTACAGGCTATATTATTAAGAAAACATAAACCAAGTGATGACATATCGAATATGGGCCCTAAGTAGAACCATTTATTACTAGGTCCATCTTCTAGGCCTTCAGCACAACCACAAAAATAAACACAAGATCGTGGAACACAAGTTGAATAGAGGCTTGAAGAAAGAAGGTCAGATGAGGTGGCATCATCTTCAACATAGCCTAAAGAACCAAGTCCCTTAATTGAGGAAATTGATATAATAGCATTAGATCCTAAGGAAATAGTGGAGGATGCTCTAAAAATGTTGTATGAAGCCTATCAATTAGATGAAAAAGAGGCTCAGGTTAAGGAAGCATAGATGGAAGAAACTCAACCCAAAGCTGAGGAGAAAGAGAAAGGGAAGGAATTAGATTCAGGTTTAGTCCCAATTAGTACTCCAAAGAGAAAGGTTGAGTTGACTTTAGTTTTAATGAAGAGAAAGATACCCAAGGTGACCTTCACCCATCCCATAAGTGAGGTCAATATTTTCAGTGAAGATAACCTAATTTATGGCCCTTTCATTTAAGATTATTTCATATATGACAAGTTGCAAAAAATTCCTAATCTACACCATTCATGGGTCATTATTCAATAATTCAACATCATTATCCATGATGAACTCAAGCCCTAGATTATAGTATTGCAACAATAAGATAAAGAAAGATATATGGTTGCTCTTGGAACTTTAGGCACATAAGTGGAAACCCAAGATTCTCTAAAAGTAACTCAATCATTAGTGGGAGTTTAGTTTAATCCAAAGACTACCAGTCTAGAAAGGGTAATTGAAAATATAGCTATGGTCAAAGGAGAAGAGTTCACCTTCCAGAAAGTGGAATCATTTGTTGTATTGACTCTTTTTGAAGGGTAGAGACCAGGTAAAAACTATAAATTTGAGAAAAATGTGCTTAAATTAGCTCAATCACAATCATCTTAGTTCTAGGCTACCATCAAAGGCATCTTGCATCAGAAAAAGAATTTGAAGGAACAATCCATCTTGTCAATCCATGAGGACTGATTCAAGAAGTTTGAAGACATCATGGTTGACTTATTCAATTCCTTGATATCAATCAAAACCAAAAAAAATAATATGATCAAACAAAGCAATAGGGCTATATGCCAAGTCAAAAAATGGTAGGCTATAAGTTATCAGGTAAAAGACTTGATTAAATCCTTGACTAAAAATCAAGTCCCATAATTTAGGATAATCAGCGTAACACACCTAAATATGGCTATGTCCATAATAGTAGACAATATCAATGCCTTAAGCAATTGGTCCAAGAAAATGAATGACATTATTGGGGACTTCAAATAGTAAGAGGACAAGATGGTGTATATCTTAGACATTTTGATCAAAGAGCCCACCTCACTTGGTTATTTGGGCCTTATTCTAAATGAGGAGTTTAAGATCAAAACTACTCAATTAATGCAAGAAGTGAGAAGCCAATGGCAAGAAACAATAGGGGATGATAATAAGATAATCATGGGCCTATTCTTATCATCAGATTAAAATATGGGAAATGCAAGAGGCATAAAACAAGCTATGAAAAAGGCCTAGAAATACCTCAAGGACCTAGAGATCCAAGAGAAGGAGCTCTTCATGAGGCTAGTTATGGACCTATAGCTCATCAAAAAATAACATTATAGATTAAAATATCTTACATGAAAGACAAGGGACTACATCAACACAGGGTCATCAAAATTATTTAGGAATATTCTATTTTGTAGAAACTTTGTAAAATTTTGAAAATAGAATATTATTTTATAAAGGCATGTGTAGATTGTAAGCACATTGCCTTTGGGTCAATTCATTTGAAAAAGTCTAGTGTATTCTAGAAATTTTGTAAAAAGGATAGTTGTCCTTACACTTGTACACTTGTAAATAGATATGACTCACCAACATACTTCCTTGTATTCTATAAAAGGAGTATTATCTATTGTAAAGAAGAGGGAGTTTTTGAGCCAAAACTTATATAAATTTTTTAGCAACTAATGTAAGAAATAAATTCTAAAAATATTGTCTCATTTTGTTTGTGTCATTTACTATATGGTTTCTCTCTCAATTGTTTGTTCTAAATTTCAGATTTGAATAGTTCTTGTGAATTCTTGGTGTGTACCTTTGAATGCAGAATTGTTAACTTGTGTCAATACTAGATTAATTTAAGGTTCCTTAGTTTACTTCATTTTATTTTCTATGCATTATAAGATGTGCATTAGCTATCTGCTTATATGAGTAAATCTTTAAAGTAAGTTTGGTTCTTATTTGCCTCATTTCTCACATTATTTAGATGTTTTCCTGATGTTTGGTAAGATTTGAACTTAAGTTGTTTCATATCATACATTTTTTTTAAGTGCATGCTTGGAGGACATTCAAACTTTGTCATGATGTCTGAGATAAAGATCAACAACATCTTTCTTCTTTGCCTTACCCTGCCCTTTTACTTCTTTTTTAACTAGATCACTTTAGCTTAATTTTCATTATAAATATTCATCTATATTAACCTTTATATTAGAGTTTGATCATAATTTACTAGTATAAGCATAGATTACTTCATTATTTATAAATATAGTTAGTTGGCTAAGGTATATCCCAACCACCAAACTGTATAAATATTATGAAATAGTCCAGTTGCATTACCTATATTTCACCATTGGATAATAGGATTATCACAACCTATAAATCATGCACTAAATTCTCTAAATTATAAAATGAGAAGTGTTATTTAAACACTCAGAGCACCTATGATATGCATTTAGGCATCAACAGGCAGAGATTCACTAGTGATAGAAAGAGAGCTCTAACCAAATTCTTGGTAGATTTGTAGTATCTTTGCTGGTTTTTGTGAATTTTGTTTAAATAACACTACATATTTGTGTTTATTTTAGCATAATTTTGTAAAAGTTGGTGATATTCACAATTTTAGACTAGTCTTTGTGCTTATTTATACAAAGATTGACATTATTTGAAGACATATGTTGAATTGTGGTAAATATATCTTTAGAACTATGAACCCAATAGGTTTGAGGTTAGTAATAGTTTTTTTGATCAAAGATTCTTAGATCCTTTGCTCAATTGAGTTTATTTGATCTTAAAACATGTAAAGGTTGATTTTAATCACGTATTTGGATACATATTTGAGCTGACTTGATTAAATATTTTCATCCTTTGTCATATTTTATATGAATCTTTGAAACAATTACTAAATGTGCATTTATAATCATTATTATCTACAAAGATAGGATTCACACATCGTATTTCAAACAAGATTCAAAATTCTCAAGCTATAATTACCAAGAATCAAAAGAAGGTCACGTTTAGAGACTAGGGAACCTCTACTTGAATTAGAAGTCCATAGAAGAGCTAGGTGGGATAAAGGTAAGTGTAGGCTTTCAAGGTCTTTGCTAACTTCACCAGTTTAGGGTGCTCACATATTTAATATTAATCAAGGTATGGCTTACCTGGGTGGATCTTCTATCAATATGCTAGGTATGATACATGACCTTCCCCATAACCCTAAGAAATATTTTCCAATAGTTAGTCCTAATAGCATTATAATGGTTGAGGAGCATATTAATTCATTCAAATCTACTTTGAAATTGTTAAATGTCATTCAAGAAAATGTAACATGTAGACTATTTCCTTTCACTTTTAACTATGTTAAATACAAATGGTTTCTAAATCTCCCTAAAAATTACATTACAAGTTTAGTTGATTTTAACAATGTCTTCATTGACCAGTTTGGTAAAATTATAAGTCTTTGTGTCATGTACCATAAATTCACCATAGTAAAAGGGATGCAAATTAACCCATAAGAGCTTTCAACACTAAGTTTCAAAATATGTTTAGTAGGAATATAAATCATTATATACCAGATGAGGATTTAGCCTTGGAAATCTATAAGGATGCCTTAGATCCTATGACTTCTCTATTTATAAAGAGAGCTATTAGACCTATGAACACATTAACTTTAGCTTATGCCAAGGCTATGATTATAATGACCAGATGTAGCCCCAAGGTCAGATGTATTACTCTATTCCTAACCTCAACCCACATTTGCCTTCCCTAAATGTCTTCCCTAATAGAAATCAAAACATACTTGATTTGGACCAAATCCCAACTTTGAACCAATTACCCTTAAGTCATGCTCATCCTACCTAGAACTTGGGATTATTGAACATCACTAAAAATGGATTTAATCTAAGTGATCAAAAGGCCTTGGTACCAACCACTGGTACTAATAACAATCAAGTTCATAATTTTGAGGCACCCAAAAATGAAAATGAATCTATCTTAAAGATGGTCAAAAAGTTAAGCACTAATTTTCTTCAACTGTAGAAGCAAATTGGTAATACTGAAGAGAGCTTAGGTAGGAAAATTTCTTTCCAAAGGTTCAATAGGCCCATTAATATATTCCATAATGATAGTTATAACAAAAATAAGAACAATGAGTCATCTGTTAATAAGAAAACAATGGATATAAATCTTATTGATATTGCTTTACCCGATTATTGTAGATTACATTGCACTTATAGACACAGTGAGATAGATTGCATTAAATTATATAAATATTTTGAGGCCTTTCAAGAAGATTTGGATATGTTTAAAGTGGTTCCTAATAAATATAATGGTGTAGGTAAATCATGATCTAAATCTACTGACCAAACATTTATGGTAGAGATGTTTGACTTCCCTTTCCAAGAAGACCATAAACCTGATGATATTCCTAAATAAGTCCATGATTTTCAATAGTTTCGAAAGAAGACCTACCCTATAAGGAACAAGGAGAATAATAATCCCTTGACTAATTCAAAACCTCCAAACAACTTTGGCACTCCTCTGCATACTACCTCAGATAATAACCCAAAGCTTCCAAAGGGAAGTACTTCTAAACATTGTACTGATGTATCTAATTCTTCTAATAGGACTAGGCATAATATTGTGGAAAACATGAAGAGAATTAAGGCTAACATCACATTGAATTTATTGATGTAGATCACTAAGCAAAGATACCTATTTTTAGAGTATTTATCTAAAAAGCTAGGTAGGCCACCCAAAACTGACAATGCCAATATTTCTATGTATAAAAATAAGATAGAGTCCCCAACTTTCCTAATTACTATTAGGATGTTTGATAATAATTTACATAATTGTTTATTATATTTTTTTGCATCCAAAAACATTATTCCAATAGGTATTTTTCAACAACTTGGCTTGATTTATATTAAATCTTATAGAGTTGTTACTCAATTAAATAAATATAGAGTCAAAGTAATTAGGGAATTGCCAAATGTTCATATGAAGCTTGCCTCTGAGCCAAGGGTCCAACAATTTATTGACATCTAATTGGTAGAAATTATTGATTCTTATGGGATACTATTAAGTAGAGAATGGAAAAAGGCCTTGAATGGATATATGTCCACTGACTTTTTGTATTTATGGTTTCATGGAAAGGAGTCCCAAATCAAATCATAGTGGAAAGAGAGCCTCATATGAAGCACATGATCACCGAGTATAATGTTGTGAATGAAAGGGTTAACATGATATAATTTAATGATATCAACATGATGGATTCTGAATTAGGAGTGTATACTCTTTAGAGTTCTAAGGTACATAGTTCTAAGACTTCTCATGCTTTTCCTAAAATTTAGAGATTAGATTTTGATGATGATAGGTGTAAGTATGGATATAGAGTAGGAATTGTTCTAACCAATCCTATTGGGAAAGAACTAAAATATACTTATATACTTTAGTTTTCTTACACAAATAATCTTACAAAGTATGAAGCTTTGATTCTAGGATTGCAATTTTCCATTAATCATAAGGTTAAATAACCCGTGGTTCATGGTGACCCAAAACTTGTGGTTAATTAGGTGAGGATTAAATACCATTGTAAATTATCATATCTCAAGAGACATAAGTTCAAATTCTAAGATTTATTAGAATATTTTGATGATTTTAATCTTGTTTCCATCCCTAGGGAAGAGAACAACACTACTAATGAGCTTGCCTTAGCTGTAGCCAATCTTATGCCAAACTATGACTCTCAAAACTTTAGAATTGAGATGGTTCCATGCTTTTTAGTTCCAAATAACATAAACTATCTATAAGTTTTTAATGATGACCAATATATCCCATATTTCATGACTAACTCAGGAGTATTTGAGGCCCATGTCATAGATTGGGCCATCAAGAATACTCTTGAAGATGATGGTTGATTTGATAACAAAGTAATTCAACTAAGTAATAAAAAAATATAAAAATTCATGATTACCTTTGAAAGGTTATTTAATCAAGACAAACTAGCTAAAAACACTATAATACCCAAGGCAATCAAGAAGGATTACAAGGCAGTTGATCTTGGACCTCAACTATTTAATATTGGGAAAACATGTTTGAATATTAAAAATGAAAAGGCCAAAGAATTTATAACAAAATATAAAGATATAATAGCATGGTCCCATGATGACTTGAAGATTTTTTATCCAAGAGTCATTACCCATATCATACCCTTGAAGGAAAATTGTAAACCTTTTAGACAAAAGTAGAGGCATGTCAACCCTATTTTAGAACCTATGATTTTAAAAGAAGTCAAAAAATTGTTAGATGCCAAGATTGTATTTCCCATTAGGCACTCTACTTGGGTTGCCAATTTGGTGACAATTAGTAAAAATAATGGTAAAATAAGACTGCATTGATTTTAAGAATCTAAATAAATCATCTGAAAAGGACAACTATCCTTTGCCTTCTCTAGACCAAGTTATACAAGGCTTTTTTGGTTCTATTATGATGTCCTTTTTTGATGTATTTTTAGGGTATAACCAAGTGTTGGTAAATTAGGAAGACAATATGAAAATTTCTTTTACTACTAAGTAGGGCACATTTTCTTACAAAATAATGCCATTTGGGCTAATCAACATAGCAGAAACATTCCAAAGGGCCATGGATCATGATTTCCAAGGTCTAGTAGGTAAATGCATTATTATATACATGGATGATCTGACTATATTTTCTAAGAATGGGGAGGACCACATCATGCATCTAAAATAGGTATTTGAAAGGTGCAGAAGGTATGGGATTTCTCTCAACCCAAAGAAAATTATTTTTTATGTTACTAAGGAAAAATTGTTAGGACATGTTATAACTAATAAGGAAATCTCTATAGATCTAGATATAATAGATGATATATCAAAAATAAATCCTCCTAATAATACAAAATAACTAAAATAATTCTTTGGCAAAATTAATTTTGTAAGAAAGTTTATTTTTGGCTTTGCAAAAATTGTCAAACCATTGAATGATATGCTGAAGAAAGATGTCAAAATCACTTGGAATGAAGAAACCAAGAAGGATTTTAAGGACATCAAGGAGGTAATTAGATAAGCTCCAGTCTTGATAATCCCAAACTTCTCCAAAGACTTTTACCTTTATTCCTTTGCTTATAATCATACTATTATTGTATTTTTAACTCAAAAAATTGATGGATGTGACCATCCAATTGATTTCATGAGCACAAAATTTAAAAATGTTGAGTTAAATTATTCTTTAATGTAAAAAAAATTATGTGCATTAGTTAAGGTAGTGAAGAAATTTAGGGACTACATTCTTAGGAATAAGGTGTATGCAATCCTACCCAACCCTACCACAAAACTCATGTTGAGTCAAAACAAGATAAGAGAAAGGAGAGGTAAGTGGATGTCTATTCTACAATAATATGAAATTGAAATGAAGACTACAAAATTTATAAGATGCCAAGGTCTAATTCAATTTATTACCAATGATAACCCCAAGCTAAGTGTCATGCAGGTTGAAAAATAAAGTTTTTAGTCCAATAATTAGTATGATCCTATTATCCATCTACTAATCAATAGGACTTGTCCTGTAGGGTTGACTAGGGAGAAAATAAAATCCCTAAGACTCAAAGTATCCCACTACCTAATTAAATATGGAGTTCTATACCAAAAAAACTTTGAAGGCATTTACTTGAGGTGTGTATCCAAAGAAGAAGCAACTGAAATCATGAGCACATCTCATAAAATCCTTAGAGCTAGTTAATATTGTCCCATGATCTTCAAGGATGCCCATAAACATGTAAGGTAGTGTCATTCATGTCAAGTCTTCAGCATAAAAGAGCCTAAGGTATCCATGACATTGCAGTTAGTTATGGTAGATAAACATTTTACTCAATGGGGACTAGATTTTATGGGCATAATCAACCTAAATTGATCATAAGGTCACACATATGTTCTAATTGCTACTGACTACTACACCAGATGGACTGAGGTAACGGCCACTATATATTGTAGGATAGAAGAAGTGATCACTTTTTTAGAAGAAAACATATGCATGAGGTTTGGGACACTTATATCTTTGGTCTATGATAATGGATCTGCTATAAATCCATAGAGATGATAGACTAGGCATATGATAATAGCATTATTCTCAATTTCTCATCCAATCATTATCCTCAAGGTAATAGGGTATCTAAGTAAACTAATAAGAACTTGATGAAGGCAATAAAGAAGTCTGTAGCAGTCAAGCCTAAAACATGGCACAAGCTTCTCAAATATGCCCTATGGGAAAATAGAACAAGGGTCAAGTAGGCTCTCAAAGCATCACCCTTAATACTAGTATATGGCCAAGAACCCATATTCCTCATTAAACTCAAGCTACCAACATACCAGTTCATGAAAGAGTACATGGAGGATGATCAGGAATTGGCAAATTCAAGATTGTTGGATACTATTTAGAAGGAACATGATAGACAAGAGGCTTTTTCCAACTTTATCAGACACCAAACCATAGTGAAAAGGTGGTTTGACAAGCAATCAAAGATAAATGTGTTCAAGTAAGGAGACTTGGTTCTTCTTTAAGACAAGGCATCTGAATGCAAGGGAAAACATGACAAAGTCACACCTTTATGGATAGGCCCCTATCAGATTGCCAAAATACTTGGAGATAACACATTCAAGATGAAAGAATTATAGGGAAAAGAGTTCATGCTACCCACCAATGGGTAGTACCTTAAGTATTACTTCTCTACTACCCCACCTGGAGTCTTTATGGAGTGAATTGTAAGAATGGTTAGAGTTAGTGTAGGTAGGCTAGATTAGTTTCTTTTTATTACTTCCTTCTTATCCCTTATTTGTAAATATGTTTGTATATACTTATTTGCTTTCCCTTTTCTTTCTATTTTATTTACTTTTTTTTTTTGTGTTTTTGTTTTCTCTACTTTGTTCCTTACTTCTAATAAGTCCTTTAGGATATCCCTCAGCTCAAAGTTCATTTGATTGCTCAGGAACTCCACAGTATAGGAATGCAAGTATAATGCTTTAGCATTTGTTGATCATGGATTTGAAATGTAAGATTATGTTATAGTTAAAATAAACTAGTAAAGACTAACAAATAAGTTAATTGTTCCATAAGATCTTAAACATTATTTTGATCTGAACATGGTTTTAAGAAGTATTGCACATATGAGATGAAAGCTTAAGTTGTTGGAACATGGTCATGTTTACACTTAACAAACATCCTTGCCTAGGATGAAGGTTGAAACCATAGGTCATTGTCTGAGAATCAAACATTTGAACAAATCCTTAAATCTGGCTAACTTGGTTCCCAACCTTTGCTAGAAATCCAAAATGGTCTAAAAAATACAAAATAGCTTATTAAAAAATCAAAAGCTTTCCAAGTAAAGGAAATTCTGGTAATCTCCACTAGGGTTATGGATGTCTATATGGTAGTGGAGTAAGGCCTTGATTAAATCAAAAGGTATCTATATCAGGGTTATAGATGCTTGGTAGGTAGTATAACAATACCTAAGTCTTCCCTAAGCTAAGGCATGATTCTTAATGAATATACAAACATGTTTAAATTTAATGTTAATGATTAAAGACATGAAATCTAGAATTTGTTCTCTAAATTCAATGGACAACAATAAGTGGAATCAAAGCACACACACAACATGGCTAGGTTTTGATGTTTGATCCTAATTTTGTAGGTATAAGGCTTGTTTTAGCCATAAAGTGATCTTGATAAGGGTGATGATCAAGTGGAATAGGTAATTTAGTTTTTTTTATAAACTAAAGTCTTTGAATTCTAGCATATTTCTATGTTTCCCCTAAAATTCACCATTTTTTTAGGGTAACATACCCCCATTCTTGAAAATGGGGACCCTTATGTTAAAATTATACAAATTTATATTTTAAAATTAAAATTCACTTGATCAAAGAATAATTAACATGTTTTGCACATTATCTATTTATGAAAATCATCTACACCTTGACTTGGTTGGTTTATTTGTTCATGGATCTGGTTTAATCTATCCTAATGCTATTATCATCTACTCTTCATATTTCAAGTTGTAGGTTTAGTAGATCCCTCTTTAAATGGGCCATGCCTAGATTTTCATAGTTTAATCCCAACTTGGGTTTTTACTAGAATTTGGTCTATAGAAATTCAAGTTAAATCCATGTTTAAAGCTTCCTAAATCCCTCCTTCAAGAAACCCTAGTATAGGTTCTTTGGACCAAATTCAAAATTGATGGAAACAAAAAATTGGCTAGAATATTTTTAAAATGTTAAGGACTTTAAGTTAGTTTTTATACTAAGGCTTAGTCATGTTTTTCAACATGACCAAACCTTAGCCTAAAAATTATAATCTTGGTCCCTTTTATGTTCTAAGCCCCTTCATTCCCTTTTATTTTAATATGGTCTAACTTCTATACACCGGGTTCTTTTTATATGTTATTAACTTAGACTAATGTTTTAGTCCTAATGTCCCATTTGTGTTTATCAACACAGACAAGACCTTAGTCCTAAGAATTTATCCTAAGTTATTTATGTGTCCAATTTTTAACTTAAATTGTGTGTTTGTTTGCAAGATCAATGACCCATATTTTTTTGGAAAAAGTTGGTCAGATGGAATGAGGTGGACCTAATAAGTCAAAGACCTAACCCATAGATCCAATCTCACTTGATCTCATAGATCATGATTAATGTCCTGCATTTAAATAGATGTTGATGATTGAATGGTGTGAAATAAAAGTTAGAAAATAAGAGGGTCCCTTTTCATTACATAAACTTATCTTAAGCCTTTATCCTAAGGTTTTGATTGTATTTATTAATACAATAAAACCTTAGGATAAAATTTTATGTTGTGACTTGTATTATTCAAAGGGTCCTTTATTTGTTATATTTAAACTTAGGCTAAATACTTATGTTATGCAACATAAGGTCCTTTTTATGATGTTCTTAACCTAGCTTAAAACCTATAGGCTAAAGTTTATTCATATTTATTAATATAAAATAAAACATTAGTCTAAGGCTTTGATCTAAGTTATATATAGTCCCAAGCTTACTTAATCTATTTATGAATACAAGAACCAATGGCATTCAAATACTTAGATCATGATCAATGACTCACATTTGCCTAGATGAAGATAATCTAATGGAGCATATCAAATCAAGACTTTTTTAGTAGAGCTCTGAGCAAGTCTAGGACCACCACATGGTAAAAAGGCATTCCTCAATAGAATTTATAGAGTATAAAGTGAACAAGAGAATGGCAAGTGGTAGCTTAGTAGATAATCCTAAAGATGAGATTAAAATTGATGATCGTGTGGACATCAAATTTAAGCTCAATAGAGAGTATCAATAATGAGATTAAAATTAGTAATTGTGTGGATGTCAAAGATGTTCATGCAAACATCAAATGATGGCCACACAGATGTCAATTTTGAGATAGTTTTTTGGATATAAAGATCTATGGTTTGAATTAATTCATACCCACTAGATCAGATGGTGTAAGGTAGAAGTAAATTTTCTAAGGGAAACAGCCAGTTTTTAAACATAAATGCCAAGATGATGCCACATAGACATAAATCAACAAAAATAAATATTTGGTGGGTTCAAAAAGGCAAAGGCATAAATATGAGGATCTAAAATTAATCTAAATCAAAAAACTCACTTAAATGCAAGTAGCCATCACCATTAAAACTTAAAAAAGACCCATAAAAAACCCTAGTGTCTAAAAAATCCCTAATTCAATCTCAAATTGACCATAATCGAGCTCGAGAGAGGCAAATTATCATTTGAGCAAGCATAAATTGATTGAGAGGCAAATTGTAGACCACTAGTGAGAAATTTTAAAGAACTCATAGTCATGGAGGCCTAAAAACAACACAAGGATGATACAAAGGTATATTTGACCTCAGATGTAGAGGGGAGAGTCTTCAAAAACACAAAATTTGATGAAGTATCTTTGAACATGGGAGATAACCATTGGTCAAACCTTTTCTAGACCATTGAGGAGCTACCAACCATCATTAAGGAGGATGAAAGGAATGCATCAATCAAAAGGATGTACTATGACTTGGTCTCCATTTATATGAAAAGTTTACATTATGTTGCATCAAAACTAGAGGTACTACATTGTATTCATGTCATTTCTCCTATTTTCAAAGATTGTAAAATTGATCATGGCATGTTAATCCATGAATGTAGATTTAGGAAGATTGCATATATATCTACTATAGCATTTGAAAACTAATATAAGTTTCCAAATCCCCAAGTATACATCACTACAATTAATGAGTGGGCCAAGAAGAATGATTTGAAGACCACCTTGACTCCTTGGCTATATTCTAGGAACCAAGTAGTTTTTAACCTTAGTGGCAACACCCCAATCAGCTAATTCAAGCTCAGGATTAGGATGATTATGTCCTTGATGAATAGGCTATGTGGGAATTTGAACACCACTTATGTGGATAAAATCTAGTGCCTTTGGTTTATTTTATGGTTGAAAGAGAGAAAACCCCTCCCCTTGATGAAGTTATCAACACTTATTTGAGTAGTCAATTCTTTAGAATTAAAAAGAAGACTAAGGGTCAATTTTATATGATGTCATATTTTTTGGATGCCCTAATAGCTACCACTAAATTTCCCATCATTAAATAATGGTCACCTTATGGGAAATAAATATTTTCCCAATGCTACTCAAAATTGCATATATTCAAGTACAAGGACCATATATAATTCATATATGATTGTGTCTATCCAACCTTAGTTGAGGCTATCATAGGGATCCCCATGATGAGGGTTAGACCTATAATCAATAAATATGTTGAATTCATTGGATACATTTGGTTATATCTATATTGAACTATAATTAGGATTGAAAGGACCCAATGTACCCCACTTAGGCTACTAGTCCATGTACCAAATAAGTTAGCTAAGAAAGAAGTTTCATTCTAGATATGTAATGGTATAGATGGTTTTTTTAGAACCAAGAAGAAAGTCTTATTCCACACCTTCCCATTAACCATTGGTCAGATTGTGTTTTAGCAATGGGATAATATAGAAGTTGCTCCCAAGTATAGGAGCTCTTTTAGATTATAGCATGATGAATTGAGATAGTGGGACCCCAATGATAAATTTATGAAACATTTGAAGTTAAAAGGAATTAGTATGACCCATAAACACCAGCTTGATCCTTATGACTATATGTACACTAGAGCTTCTTCATTCACTAAAGTATTGGCAAGATTAAAGAAACGTAACTTTATGCTAGAGGCTAGATTGTTAAGAGATTAGAAACCAAGTGATGTCATATGGTAGATGGGGCCCAGGTATTACCAATTTTTACCAAGTCCATATTCTATGACTTGAACACAACCATAGATAGAAACATAATATCCTAGAACATAAGTTGAATAAAGGCCATATGAGGTGGCATCATCTTCAACACACCCTAAAGAACCAAGACCCTCAATTACTTAAATTGATATAATAGCTCTAGATCTTGAGTGAATAGTGGAGGATGCTATGGAAATGTTATACAAAGCCTATAAAATATATGAAGAAGAGGATTGAGTTGAGGAAGAATAGATGGAATAACCTCAACCCATGCTGAGGAGAAAGAGAAAGGGAAGGAATTGGCTTTGGGTTTAGTCCCAATTGATACTCCAAAGAGAAGGGTTGAGCTAACTTTAGTTTCAATGAAGAGAAATATACCCAAGATGACCTCCACCCATCCCATAAGTGAGGTCATTATTTTCAATGAAGATAACCTAATTTATGGCCCTTCCATTCTAGAGTATTTCATATATGGAAAGTTGTATAAAGTTCCTACTTTGCACCATTCATGGGCCATTACTCAATCAGTAGACATCATTGTCTGTGATGAACTCAAGCACTAGATTGTGGAATTGTAAAAACAAAAGAAAGAAAGATAGATGGTTTCTCTTGGATCTTTAGGCACACAAATGAAAACCCTAGATGATCCAAAAGTAACTTAATCATTAGTGGGGGTTCAATTTGATCTAGATAATACAAGTCTAGAAAGGGTTATTGAAAATAAAGCTATGGTTAAAGGAGAAGAGTTCACCTTATAGAAAGTGGAACCATTTATTGGCTTGAATCATGTTAAAGGGAAGAGATCAGGTAAAATTACATCTTTGAGGAAAATTTGCATGAATTTGATCAAGTAAAATCATCTCAGTTGTAGGCTGCCATCAAAGGCATCCTACATCATAATAAGAATTTGAAAGAACAAGCTATCTTTTCAATCTATGAGGACTAGTTCAATAAGTTTGAAGAAACCATGGTTAACTTATTCAATTTCTTGAAATCAATCAAATCCAAACAAAATACTATCAGTAGACAAAGCAATATGGATATAGGCCAAACTGGCCAATGGTAGGATGCAAGTTATCAGGTGAAATACTTGATTAAATCCTTAACTAAAAATCAATTCCAAAAATTCAAGACAATTAACCTAGCACACCTAAACATATCTATGGCCATATTAGTGGATAAGATAAGTTCCTTAAGCAATTGTTCCAAAAAAATAAAGGACATTGTTGGGGACTTCAAATAGCAAGAGGACAAGATGATGTAAATCTTGGATAGTTTGATCAAAGATCCCACCTCATTTAGTTATTTGGGCCTTATTATAGATGAGGATTTCAAGCTCAGAACTACTCAATTTATGAAAGAAGTGAGAATCCAAGGGCAAGGAAAAATAGGGAATGACAATAAGAGAATCATGGGCCTACTCTTGTCATTAGAAGAAAAGATGGAAGATGCAAGAGGTATCAAACAATCTATGGATAAGGCTAAGAAAGACCTCAAGGACTCGAAGATCCAAGAGAAAGAAATCTTCATGAGGCCAATTGTGGACCTACATCTCATCAGTGAATGACATTATAGATTAAATATCCTACAAGAAAGATAAGGGGCTACATCAATAGAAGGTCAATGCTAGGTTAATTGAAGGTTCCTTAGTTTACTTCATTTTATTTTTTCTACATTTTTAGATGTGCATTGACTATATATTCATAGGAGTAAATATTTAAAGTAAGCTTGGTTCTTATTTGCATCATTTCTCACATTCCTTAGATGTTCACCTAATTTTTGGTAAGATTTGAGCTTAAGTTATTTCGTATCATACATTGGTTTCAAGTGCATGCTTGGAGGACATTTGAACTTTGTCATGATGTTTAAGATAAAGATCAACAACATCTTTCTTCTCTACCTTACCCTACCCTTTTACTTATTTTTTAACTAGATCACTTTAGCTTAATTTACATTATAAATATTCATATTATTAGCCTTTAGATTAGATTTTTATCATAATTCACTAGTATAAGCATAGATTACTTAATTATTTTCAAAGATAGCTAGTTGGCGAAGGTGGATCCCAACCACCAAACTTTATAAATATTCTAAAATAGTCCACTTGTTTTGTCTCTATTTCACCAATGGATAACAAGATTATCACAACCTATAACTCATGCATTGAATTCTCTAAATTCTAAAATGAGAAGTGTTATTTAAACACTCAGAGCACCTATGATACACATTTAGGCATTAACAAGATCTCAGCGTACTAGCCAAGATATCATATGTAGCTCAATATGTAGGAGGCTCTCAGGATATCGATCCACTAAACAAAATAATTATGTGTAAATCATTTTATATGTGGTCCTCAATACATCATTCGAATAACTAATAGAATTATGTACAGATCATTATATGTGTGGACCTTAGGACATCAGTCCACTATCCAAGAGAACTATGTATAAATCAATGTATATGTGGCCCTTAGTGTTATGATCCACGCTTATAATATTCAAAAATAATGTAGAATAAATGTAGATTAATTCAACATAATATATATTGGTGGACCAAGATGTCCAAATATTCAATTTATGCAAAATACCCTTAAGGTAGGGCAATACCAACAATACTCGTTTAGGAAGGAATAAATCCACAATGTCTCTTAGAGGGGACAACCTCCAATATCCTCTTATAATAGAAGACTCAATTCTTACTTACTTGATATCTTTACAATGATAATTATCTCCTTTATATAGACCTCTAATGGATGAGTAAACTCCTAATCCTAATGTAGGCCAACCATTACCCAATGCACTAATTCTACAAGTTACTCCATTAGCCTAATATATTGGACCCATTTAACTACTAAGGGGGATGTATGCCACATGTTAACATCTACATCAACCCATATATAATAATATATCATATCCCTAGGTACATAGTATTACCTCCCTCTTTGACATGTTTCATCCTCGAAACATAGGAAAAACTAAATAATGAGTATGCTTCAAATTATTGCACACTTGTCTCCAATCTCAATCTTTGAGCCACCCATGAATGAAGGATTTTTTTTATTGGATGGATGTGAGTGGAGGAAAGGAGAGCGATGGGCTTGGTGAGGGTTTCGGCAGACCGTGTCAGTTTCAGGATGAGGCGCCTTAGGGGAAGGAGCCATTTTATTTCAGTGAGTGCCCCAGGATTTCTAAGGTAAATGGTTGCTTTTCGAGGAGCCATGAAAGACCTATTTTAGTGATTCCTCTTGAAACTATCAAAGAGGACATGGAATATTTATCTACTCATACTCTAATATGCAAGTTTATGGGTATTCAGATATCCCAGGCAGCATTGGAAACTTGGATGCACCGTACCTGGTAGGTAGAAGGGGATACAAATTTCATGTTGGCTAGGAACAGCTATTTTTTGGTAAATTTCTCCTCTATTTTTGACAGGAATCAAATCTTTGAATGAGGGCCCTACTTCTATGATCGAATTGGGATATTTATCAAACCATGGCATGCAGGGTTTAATTCTGTGGAAGATCTGCCAACCTGTGTGCCTATGTGGGTCCAGCTTCTGAGACTCCCCCTAGAATTTTAGAGAGAAGATATTCTGCGTCAAATAGTTGCATTACTGGGGTCACCAATTGCTGTAGTGCACCAATGTCTTGATATAAATCTCATTTCCTTTGCTCGAATTTGTGTTGAAATGGATTTGAATAACCCCCTTCTAGATGCTATGGAAATCTGCTTGGGAGGCTCATCTTGGGTCTAACAAATCGATTATGAAGCCATCCCTTTTTGGTGTAGAATTTGCCATGCTTACAGCCACTTGCACCATCAATTCCCCCAAGCTGTGAGATTCACCGGGATGGATTCTAATGGAGGTAAAGAGGCTAGCCTTTCAGCCCAAAAGGGCTCATTAAATCATGCCCTGAGCAATGCGTCAAATGGGAAATCCCAACTGAATTCGATCGTTCTAAATCAATGCCAGCCTAATTTTAATGGTCTTAATAATGAAGGCTTCACCCAAGTCCAGTGTCATGTGAGGGGACGTGGGAAAAAGCGTAGGAACCAGGACCGGCCCTAAGAGTTGGGTTTCAACCACTTTAAAACCTTGGATAGCATGGCCATTGAGGATGGCATTCCACCAGAGGAGCTGGGAGGACCTTCTGAGGGTGAAGAGAAGAGCTCTTTCCCTAATGAGTCCCAAGACATGGTGATCTAGTTGAATCAGGAGATTGAGCCCGCGCCAAAAGAGGGGGCATTGATAGTCCTTCCAACTCAGCAAGACAAGGATATCAGGTGGGTAGACTTGGTTAAGGACAAGGAAACCTCCTAGAAAGAGAAGGGATCATTGTCAGCATTGGGCTTAATGCAGAGACCTTTCAAGAAAGTCTCCTTCACCACCCCTTCTAGAGCGAGATGCAAGAAGGATCATGAGAAAATCCAATGCACAGAAGATTTATTGGTTGAATCAAGGGCGGTTAAGACCCTGGATGAACACTTCACCCAATCCACCCAATGATAGTGTTAGCATGGAATGTAAGGGGACTACATAGTATCCCCAGACAAAGAGCTATGCGGAAGTTAGTTGTAGAACATTCTTTGGACATCCTTTGCATTTAAGAGACCAAGCTCTCTGTTGATGCAATGCTCAGTTGTATGTCCAAGTTTTGGATCTAGGGGCAATGCCAGTGTGTGGGAGCCTTAGGAAGTGCTAGAGGATTGGCAATCTATTGGGATCTGGGGAAGGTCATGCCTCTTCACTGGATGGTTAGTCTCTAGGCACTTTCTATGATTGCATCCTCCCCTGAGTCAGGTGAGCTGATCTTGGTTACCAATGTGTATGCACCTGGTGATATCTCTGGGCAGCTCAAGCTCTGGGATCATTTACGGTATGTGCGGAGTTGTTTTCCTTACCTACCTTGGATTGTAGATGGAGATTTTAATGTTGTTCTTAGCTTGGAGGAGAAAAGGGAAGAGTTAGCACATTTAGATCCTTTGTCCAAGCTTCTTAGACATAATATTGACTGGCTACGCCTAGTGGATGTTAAGCCCATTAATGGGCTCTTCACCTGGAACAATAAAAGATCAGGTAAGGATGTTATTTCTAAGTGCTTAGATAGATTTTTAGTGTCTTGTTTTTGGCTTTCTAGTGCTTTCTCTCTGGCTTCTGAAATCCTAGATTGGAATGGGTATGATCATTGGCCCATCAAGCTCACAACCTATTTTATTGCCGGGCCCAAGAGACCTCCTTTTAAGTTTCAGCTTATGTGGCTTCAGGATTCTTCTCTCCATAGCCATATGACCCACTGGTGGAGGCAGGGGGGCGCATATGGCACAACCATGTTCTCCTTTGCTAAGAAGCTTCAGTTTGTGAAGTGAAAGCTATAGGACTGGAATAGAAACAACTTTGGCAATCTCCATGCAATGAAGAAAAGGGCGCAAGAGAGGCTAGACATTGTTACCAAACAAATTTATGACTTTGGTTTGACAGATGATCTACATAAGGCTGAATTTGTGGCTTTGAAAGACCTATTAGAATGGGAACTATGGGAAGAGATCTTTTGGAAATAGAAGGCACGTATTGACTGGCTCCAGGAGGGTGACAGGAACATAGCATTCTTCCACAAGTCAGTCTAGGCACGTTGCAACATGAATTATATAACTTCTCTTGTGACATCGGATGGAACCCGCATCACTTCCTCTCCTGCTATATCTGAGGAAGCTGTCCATTTTTATTTTGAGCTCCTTTCTAGCATACCACCTACTACTGAGCCAGAGGAGAATGAGGTCCTGGCTTGCATACCTCCTCTTATCATGCCAGAGATGAATGAAGCATTGTTGAAACTGATTGATAAGTCAGAAGTAGAAAAAGTGGTTTTTAGCATGTGTAGAGGAAAAGCGCCTAGCCCAGATGGTTTTCTAGCCGAGTTTTTTCAAGAGTTCTAGAGTATCATCAGCCAGGACCTCATGGAAGTAGTGCAGGAGTCTTATCTTAACAAAGAAATTCTTAGAATGTTCAATGCTACTTTCCTGGTGCTGATCCCAAAAGAGAGACAGGCTAATCGGATGGATCATTTCAGGCCCATTGCACTCTGCAATATGATCTACAAAATTATCACCAAACTCATTGTAGAGCAGCTCAAAGTCTGGCTCCCCATGATAATTTCAGAGGAACAAGGGGGCTTTGTTGTGGGAAAGAAAATTTTGGATGGAGTGGTGATTTCTTCGGAAGTAATCCACTCTATGTATAATTCTCAAGAGAGGGCTATGTTTATAAAGCTTGACTTGGCTAAGGCCTATGATAGGGCTGATTGGAGATTTCTACGAAAAATCCTTCTGGCATTTGGCTTTGGTCAGGACTGGGTAAAATGGGTGCTTAGTTGTGTTACTACGCCCTCTTATTCAGTCCTCATTAATGGGGTGCCTTCCAGACTATTTGGGGCTTCTAGAGGACTCTGCCAAGGGGATCCAATTTCTCCATACTTGTTCATTATCCTTGCTAAAGGGCTGGGCTTTCTTATTAAATTTTGGGCCTCCCAACACTTGATTCAGGGATGGCAATGGGGGCATGGGATAGCTAAGATGACTCACCTCCAATTTGTGGATGACACCATCCTAGTTGGGCAAGCCCAGATTAGGGAAGTGTAGGCTTTCAGGAGCACCTTGGACTCTTACTTAGCAGCTTCTGGTCAGAAAATTAATGAGCACAAATCCTCCATTTTTTTATTCAATACTCCTGAGGCTATCCAATGAAGGATTGCAGTGATTTTTAGATTTCAGATGCAGCCTCTCCTGGTAACTTACTTGGGGATTCCCATTGTGGTTGGTAGGCAGCCCAGACACTTTTGGCAGAATGTACTGGACAAACTGAAGCAGAGAGTTAATCATTGGACCCACCATTGGCTTATGACTGTAGGGAGGGTGACCCTTTTGCAATCCATTATTCAAACGTTGCCCATTTATCATAGTATGGTCTAGGCAGCCCCGATGTATTTTCTCAAAGAATATGATGCTCTTTCTCGGCAATTTCTGTGGAGCGGCAATCTAAGACACTCAAAATGGAGTCTTGTTAATTGGAACACTGTTTGTCGACCAAAGAAGGATGGAGGTCTTAGGCTGAGATCTGCCATTCTTTCTAGTCAGGATCTCATAGCTAAATTGTATTGGTGATGGTGCACCAACCAATCCCACCTCTGGGCCCGTATCTTATCTTTGAGGTATTTCCCAGGGGTTAACCCGTCAGAGATTCCCAGGATGCCTATTAAGGGAAGAGGCTCTATGGTCTGGAACACCCTCAAACTTGGAGCTTAGTTGGTGTAGCCCAACATTTTTTTGATTTGTAATAGTGGTTCAGAGGCACTTTTTTGGGAAGATTCCTAGAACAAAGCTCCCCCCCTTCTTGCCTCTCATCCCCATTTGCAGCTCCTGTGTGACTCCTTTCTCACTGCTGGATGGACCACAGTGAAGCATTACAAAGAAGCTTATAATATGGGGACTATTATTGCTTATAAATGGAAGAATGAGATGGATTGGCCGTTAGGAGGGACTATAGAGAACCGACTGGAGCTTTCTCAGATCCTTGCTGCCAGAGGCTATAGTTCCTTGAGGGAGAGTGATGGCCTAGCTTGGGGAGGTGACTCCAGTGGATAGTACTTAGTTTCTTTGGGATATCAGGTGCTTACTAAGAAATGTCTTGGGGAAGTGGATTTCTTATGTGGAAAGAAAATTTGGAACTCTGTTGCTTGGCCGAAATGCAACTTCTTTCTCTGGACTCTCACCTACAATAGATGTTTGACTTGGGATAATCTATGCAGAAGAGGCTATCATGGTCCTTCAATTTGTTTACTTTGTTGTAGTAGTGAAGAGAATGGGGCGTACCTTTTCTTCCAATGCTCCTTTGCTAGGATATTATGGCATCTATGGTGGGAAGCATGGGATTGCCCCTGTTGGCATGTATCCTCCTTGGCAAAATTTTGGCAGTGCTTGGGTCGACCCCCTACTAAGGCGTCTATACTGCAGACTATGTGGGCAATTGGGCCTACTTTTATTCTTTGGAATATCTGGATAGAGAGAAATAGAAGGACTTTTCAAGCATCCTATTCTGGCCTCAGGGAAGTCTAGGTGAAAGTTTGAAATGTAATTCAAGAAACAATTCAGGCTAAATGTGACCATACGACGGTTCAGGACCCAACTGAGGCAATGATTTTGAAGTGGTTATCCCCTGTCCTACCAGTAGTAGCCTCCATTCCTCTTGATACGTGGGCCACATATAGGAACAGGTTGTGAGTTCCTCCAATTAGCCGTTTGGGGCATTGGACTCTTCCCTTGGAGGGGCGCATTAAATTTAATGTTGACGGATCCTCCAAAGGTAATCCTAGGGCAGCTAGAATAGGTAGCTTAGGTAGAGATAGCAATGGCTCAATTTGTTTTTTGTTCTCCATTTACAAGGGCCACCACACCAACAATTTGATGGAGGCTTTGGCAATCCTTGAGGAAACTCAAATCTACTGTACATAGGGCTATCCTAGTGTTATCTACGAGTCTGACTCGCAAGTGATTATTAACTTGATGAATAATGGTAAATTTTATAATGTTGATTGGCAGCTAGCTATGGTGATTAAGCAAATTCGTCAGATTAGTGCATCTTTTGTGTCTATTTCCTTTAAGTACATTCCTCATGAGTGGAATGGAGTGGTTGATGGCTTAGCTAAATGGGCCTCAGAGAATGGGCCGAATTGGTGTATTCTGGAGTAGAAGATGCTTCCTGTTGGTCTTGCCCTTACCCTGGCTCAACTTCTTGAGCAGGATATGGGTTTGTAATCTTCCTATTTTAGGGTTTTTTCAATAAATTTTTACCCCTTTTTAGTTGCAATCTTTGAGCCACCCATATGTGATCTTAGCAAGTAATAGCTCACCATGTATGCTCCTTTGATTCTATTCATAATCATAACTTTACTACTTTGGTGTCCATTCATAATTATTCCTCTTTTGATTCCATGTACCATATTTTGTTGTACTACTCTGATTCCATCCATGACCATAGTAGGTATTCTTCCATGTATAATCAGAGTGATTTCCCCATTCATTCCATATTCCATAGGCCATTGCATTCCTCTAATTCCATACTTGATCATATTAATTCTTTTTTGGCTTCCATGCATGCCATTATGATTATAAATCTAATTTTTTTCATAACCAAATTTTTTTTTTTTATGACACTCCATCTAGTTCCATGATTTTTTCCTCTCATGATGATGTGGGTATTTATATACCTCAATTTTTTCCACCTTATCTTCTACCACTTCCACTTTGTCTATCTCTATCTCTTGAGTAGATGAAGTGTTCATTTTTTATTGTAGTATGCTTTATTTGAATTTTCTTCATGCTCTTCATCACTTGTTTTAATCTCATCCTCATGATCTTCCTTGCCTATTATTGGTACCTTTCCCAATATGATATCCTGTAAAGTGACCTTTTTTTTCCTATACCAAAACTTCATGAACTTTTTCTGAACATTAATATTGATTATTCCCAAAGTCTCTAACCATGGATATCCAAGAACTATATCCATATCATCCATATCCTGAGCATAAAAATCTAAATGCAAAACATATTTTTCCATAATGAGATTTAAATATTCAAACATTGAAATATTCTTACCATCTACTTAAACCTCTTTGATATTCTTTGCTTGAACATGTAGATGCGTGGCCACATTCATGTTGATGAAGTTATACTTATTGGTAGGGTTTATGGACACAACAACCTTCTTCTTTTGAATGCATCCATGAAATTGAAAAATTGACGTAGATTTCTTTAGATCCAAATTATTTGAACCCTTATCATCCAATTCTTCTTCTTCTTCTTTTTCTTCTTTTTCTTCTTCATCTACTTCTTCTTCTTCTTATGCTACTTCTTCTTCTTCTTCTTCTTCTACTGATTCTTTTACTTCTTCTTTTTCAACTTCTTCTTCTTCTACTGCTTCTTCAACTTCTTCTTCTTTTTCTACCTCTTTTATAGCCCAACAATCTAGGAAGATCTGTTCCAATTCTTCCCATGAAGAAAACTTTTTTGTAAAGCTCAATTGACCAAACCAATCTAATGCAGGCCCAGATAAAAAAGGAACTAATTATCTTTTCCCATTTTTTTTAAATGATTCTCTAAAAGGATCCACCATTCTCTAGCATCAATATCATCTTCCCCTAAAAAATTTTGCAACTTCATGATTCACAAATAAAAACTAGGGTTTGTGAAACCCAAAAATGTCAATAACTAATTCAAATTATATCAAAACTATCTCTAATTTTTACTATAGCTTCCTCATATTATATTGTAACTTCATAAAAAAAAAATTGTGAAAAAATTCCACAAATTATGACCTATAGAGTGAATATATGAAAAATACTAAAATCATCATAACTCACTCAAAACAATTCAAAAAATTCTGAAATTTTTACTATGTTTCTCTTGTATTTTCTTAAATCTTTAGCAAAACTTTTGAAGAGAAACTCTTTATATTTTGGAAGATATAGCAGATTGGTAAAAAACCTAAAATAGTAATAACTCCCAAAAAAATGATCAAAAACCCTCAATTTTTTTACTGTGTCTTCCTTAAAATATTATCCATATCTAGTAAAAAAAATTTCATAAATTCAAAAATAATTGAAATATATTGATGATTCCACAAAACTAGGGTTTTACCACCCACTAATTGCCCAAATCAAAGCTCTGATACCAATTATTATGATCCATACTTATAATATTAAAAAATAATGTAGAATAAATGTAGATCAATTCAACACAATATATATTGGTGGATCAAGATGTCTAAATATTCAATATATGTACAATACCCTTAAGGCAAGGCAACACCAACAATACTCCTTTAGGAAGAAATAACTCCATAATGTCTCTTTGAGGGGACAACCTCCAATATCCTCTTACAATAGAAGACTCAATCCTTGATATCTTTAAAATTATAATCATATCCTTTATATATACCTCTAATTCATGGGTAACCTCCTAATCCCAATGTAGGTCAACCATTACCCAATGCACTAATTCCACAAGTTACTTCATTAGCCTACTATATTGGACCCATATAAATAATAAGGGGGATGTGTGCCACATGTCAACATCTCCATCAACCCATATAAAATAATATATCATATCCCTACGTACATATAACTTAGGACATTGGTCCACCTGCTAGTATAATTATATGTAGGTCAGTATATATGTGGCCTTGAGGACATTGATCCACCACCTAAGATAGTCAATGCATAGTCGACCCCAAGCATGTCAAGAAATAGAGTGTAAGAGATAGTCAATATGTATATGGTCCCAGGCATGTCAAAGCATAAAG
Source organism: Torreya grandis (assembly GCA_037957365.1). Classification (NCBI taxonomy): domain Eukaryota; kingdom Viridiplantae; phylum Streptophyta; class Pinopsida; order Cupressales; family Taxaceae; genus Torreya; species Torreya grandis. Next base: position 1,660,531 of record JARHVA010001755.1, on the reverse strand, counting down.
AGTTAAAGATAGTCAATGTGTAGATGGCCTAAGGCATGTCAAGGAGTAGAGTATAAGAGATAGTCAATGCATAGACAGCCCCAAGCATGTCAAGGTGAAAATCTTAAGATATAATAACTATGTAGATGGCCCTAGTCATGTCAAGGTATAGAGTGTAAGATATAATTGATGCATAAACAACCCTAATCATGTCAAGGCATAGAGTGTAAGAGATAGTCGATGCATAGATGGCCCCATGCATGTTAAGGTACATAGTGTAACTGATAGTTTATGTGTATATAGATTCAGGCATGTCAAGGCACAAAGCATAATACATAATGCATAAATAGCCTCAAGAATGTTAAGGCATACGGTTTAAGAGATAGTCGATGTGTAGATGGCCCAAGCATGTCAAGGCATAAAGTGTAAGAGATAGTTGATGTACAAGCATCTCTAAGCATGTCCAGGCACATAGAGTATGAGATTAGTCAATAAGATGTGTTCCAAGCTAATTATTTTCCCTATATTCACCCTAAGTGACATATATGCACATACTAACACATGAACCAACATGAATAATCATCATAATAAATTGAATAAATGTTAGTTGATCATGTAAGTGCAAAATCAATAAAATGAGACCAAGTAGTCTCAATAATGAAATCAAATTTAAATTTAAATTCATCAATGAATTCCATGATCAACCTTTAGCATAGAAAATTTGAATTCAAGAAGAAAATAATGTTGGTTTCCAAGTAACTTAAATAATATCTCAAACAACTTAAAATAAGTTTAGCAAGCATATTTATCAAAAATTGGATCACAGTATGATCACTATATGGCGAGAGAAGCATAAGATTTTTATTATACCTATTCAATTCCAGTCTTGTTCATATAATTCCTTATTAAGTTGATAACCAATGCAATTTTAATACCATTCACATAATTCCTTATTAATTTGATTACCACTTTCCTCAATTCATAGCTCGATAAACAAAAATTTTGTAATGCCTTCTGCATCAGAGTTTTTATGCTTTTGTTAGGAATTTTAAGGCATGGTTCTAATAAGAACATTCATTCAAGAATTTAGGATGTGTAATCCTTATGCCTCTTTAGAGGTCATACTTACCGATAGTCCATATTCACCACCTACCAAGGTGTGATATTTTGCTCAAATCATGCCTTATCAGCTTTAACATGAGAATTGAGGTATAATTCCACCTATAATTAGGTCCCACCTATATGTGTAAATATAATATTCATGGCAAGACAGATGCAAAGCTATCATTTTAATAGAAGGACACTTCACGATTTTCACCTTTCAATTTTTGTTGAGACATAATGCTATACAAGTGCCCAAGATAGTTAGAAACTTAAGCTATGAAAGTCAATAAGTTCTCATCATGAGAGAATTTAATAATAATAAATGTATCCATTCAATGTTGGTACCACATAGCTTCATATTAAATCATGATTATCAGATCTTATAGACTTTCATTCAGCTAATCAACATTATTATAGATGTAGATTTATCTATTGATTGATTTATTTCATAATATCAAGAATGTGCAAGGTTACCTCAATCCATTCCATATACTTCACAACCAGGAAGATATGCTCATAACCATTTGAAAAGTACCCATAAATAAAATTACAAGTCAAGGTATGTTTTTATATACATAAAAATGCAATTAGAATGCCAAATCTATCCAACTATACGATGCTCTTTTCATGAAAGAATAATTATGTGGAGACATACCTGCTCCAATTAGTTTCAATAAGATTCATCTTACCTTTTAATTCCAAATGCAATATTATCATTTAATTGGTTATCATAAGTCAATATTAAATTTATTCATAGAGTAAGCCATAACCTTAACATCATCATGATTCTTTTAATGGTTCTAATCAATAAGAATTGCTTCCCATAATAAATTCATACACAATAACATATCTAGGTAATTCACATTTTTACAAGAGAGGTCATTAAAACCTTTTCATAATTTTAGTGTAATAACATCATTGAATCATTAGTCCAAGCATTACAAGCCAAATTCATTCAGTTTCATAGTCCTTCTCTAACATGGTAGAATCATAAAAGAAGCATATTTATCTAGCCAAGTACTATAGTAGGAAATAAAAATGTGCATTCACATATATGTATATATCCATATACCTACCACTAGGTGTTTCTTAACAAAAATACCTATCATTATAAATAACAGAGTATATCTCAGGCATTTCATACTTTTTCAAAAAAATCAAAACAAGTATAATAAGGATTAAAAAAAAATTGGTTCTCACAACCAATCCATATCAAGACTTGAGTATCCCCTGATCAAGTGTTATTAGGATAATTATGTGCATAATGATCCATAGTTCCATAATTGAAGCACCTCAGATAATTTCACTTCTAAACTACATTTTTTAGTCTTTACTTGGTCCCAAGTCCACATTTCTCATAGGCAAATCTTGTGTCTGAGTACATTTCCTTTTATGGTCCTTTTGAAGGTGGTTCTTACTCCTTATATGATGAGAATCTAAGGATTTCTCAACCTATATGTGCCCTTTTCAAGGTGAAGATACTCTTTTTTGAATCATATAAATTTGAGGAAATAATTCCTCTATCATAGTCATCATATGCTCTAGAGTCTCAAGAATTTGATCTTATATCTCATCTAGCTACATAAGTCGAGGAGCTTTGTGACACCTAGCCATAGTGTTTTCTATTCCTTCTTATTGTGACATCTCATCTATAAAATTCAAGTTTAACAAGGTCTTATCTAGAATTGTGGGTCGTTAGGATGATGCCACATGGTAATATCATGTTAGCTAGCTAGATCGACACTAACCATACAACATTGCAAGATAACATCACTCTTGGGTTGGTAGGATGATAATGCATGACTTCCTCTAAACCACTCATAAAAGGTAAATAAATTGACTAAGGAAAAATTCTAAATAAAATCCAAGGTAATAAAAAACCAAGGTAAAAGTATCTAAGATTATCGAAATGATGCCACATGGCATCATCTATTTGATCTTCTAAAAAGTATGTGAATCAGCTAATGTAAAAGTCATGAAAAGACCCATCTACAAGGCATCTAAGGTAAAGTCTAGGAGGATGAATTAATTAGATGATGACAACCTAACTAAGGTAAAAGGCCTAAAGTTGACTAAGTAAAAACTTGAAAATAAATCAAAAGGCAACCAAGGCAATTATAGGACAATTAAGCCATTCCTCTATGTAGAAAAAATTGGCCAAGCTAAAATCCAATGTTTAAAACAAAGTAAAAAACATTCAAGGATAAAATACAAATCCATTTAAACTAGAAAGCAATAAAATGAAAGGCATCAATGCTTAAAGAAGACTTTAACATTAAACCAATATTTTTATTATTTTAGTCTATCATCCAAAAAACACAAGGCAAGTTCAATGTGAAATTTGACTACTCTATTCAACAAAAGATAAAACTTTGAGGATTAATACAGAGAATCAATATATTAAACCAAGCTAAGAGAGTGACTAAAATTTTAATGCAAGATTATAAACATAGAGTTAACGAAAGGTCTTAAAATCCTCCTCTAACATTGGTTAAATTCTTTTAAGTATTTCTACAGTTAACCCACCTGGTTACCTTACATTATTAATATCTTATCCCAAGAGCCATGCTTTGTTAAAGTTATCCTTTTTTTACACAAGAGGGTCTTGATACATAAAAATTCTAAGGTATAAATATTACTCAATGATTTAATTCATAACCCTTCTATTAGGTATTTCTTTATCATAATAATCAATACTTAGACTATAAAGTCCTATTATGTATTTATTCTTACTAACAATCACTCAACCATTTATTTCAGATCCAATATTTTATGGGTAAGCTTAGTATATAATATATATTCCAATAGAATACATTGGGATGCATAAAAATTATTTCTTAGGTTTATTATCCATATGTTTTAACCAAGAAAAGCATATCCATCATTTTATTAAAACAACTATATAGGCTTAAAAGTTGTTTCTTACTTGACAAATTCCTTCTAGAAAAAAATATAGTCAAGGCCTATTGAGGTTCTCAATAACACTCTTTATAAGATTTGTTTAATATTTTATCTCACTTATATTATTTTTTATCAAAGGTTAGCCAACTAGATCTAGACTAGCTAAGCATAATCCATATTATGAATGGCTTTACATAATTAGATTCATAAAAGCAAAACACCATATATCTTAATCATCCAAAGCATAAGCAACCTAAATCACATGCCTTCATATAATACTAATTATTCACACACACACACACACACTTAAAGTAACATCATTACAAACAACTCAAGATGCAATGAATGATCATTCATAGGATGTTCAACTGAATATTTATATATATTAAGGCCCTTAACTTGGCCAAATTTATACAAGTAACTACAACATTCATGAGGATTCCATCCTCAACATTGAGCCTAACATAAGGGGATCTGTAATTATAATAATAAGCAGACTAAAGAGTAGTTCTCTATAGTAATAGTTAGAACATGAAACTAATAAAATTCATAATAATAGTGGCTCACTTATTATCCCATAATAGGTCAATAACATATAAATACAATTGACTTAGTTGAGAATAATTAATCATTAGATTATAGCGAGTTATATAAAATAGTAAAGCACAAGTAATCAATAGCTAAAGACAATCTCCTCTTTGCTCCAAGTCTAAATTTAGCTAACAAAAAGTGGGATCACCTCCCAACCTTTTTCCATCATTAAGTGACTGATTTAGGCACCCCTGAGTAAGACTCCCAACTCTAGGCATGTTAAAATCAAGGTGGAAGGAAACTAAAGAAAATAAGGAAATCAATATGTTTAGGGGTCAAAGAGAGAGTTAATCACAAGTAACAATCCAAACATCTTATAATCAATAGTCTACCAACCTCAGATCTATATGTGTAAGCATAAAATCATAATATAAAATATACAAGGGTAGTAATCAATAGGCATATACCCAATAAGATAAGTTTTAAAAGTTATCATGAGAGGGCTTAGGTAGCCTACAATCATGTTCAACATGAGAGACCTAAACCTTATTCCATCATGAATAATTTAAATGTTGTCATGTTTATTTTCACCCTTTAAGGAGGTGTTTCATGTCTCCTCACCCAATCAACATAATGGGAACACCCCAAGGCTCTAGGTTACCTCAAGTTGGAGTAAACCTCTAGAGAAGGCTGACTTCCCCTAATGGATCACTTAATAATAACACTAATGTTATTTCACTTGTAAGTAAAAGGGAGGAGTGTGTAAAAATAAAGAAACTAAAATCAAAAAGGGTGACACACTAGAATATTATGATACCTTATACTCACTTAAGTATACACAATAAACATAAAAGAGTTAATAACATGCACAAATCACCATCTAAAAACCCTTCTATGTAAGTTTCTTATAGGGACATAGGCAACTTAGGAAATCACTTAGAAGGGAGACACTTCATATCAAAAACACTGCATTAACTCAATATCACATAACCTACAACCTATAGATGAGTATTTTCTTATGTAAAGGTGAGGGAAGTAGATATAAAATCAAGGAGAAATAAACTTCTTCACAAGATAAGATTGACAATCCATGAATTCACACAAGATAAAAAGATATGAGAAGGCAAAATCAACACTATTATTCATTCAAAGGTAGAGGGATTGAGGATGGGCCAATTTCTATAGCATTTCTATGTTAAAAAGGATCCTCCCATGCTATGATATTTATACCTATTTTTATAGGTAAGAAATCCAAAGCTCAGGGTCTTGACTCGGTCTTCCCCCTATTGGGGTGGTTAAAATTTTTAATGATGATTAAGGAAGGGGGTTAGGGAAGTGGGAATATCCTCGACATTATCATGGCCATGTTTGTGTAATTACTTGTTGTATCCCCTTAATTTTGTATCTTCTCTTCTATGTGTAATTATTTTTTATCTTCATGCTCATTTTCATGATTACTAGGGCCAAATTCTATCACCCTTTACCCCACTCTACCAATTGGAGCTGAGTTGCACTATTATTTACATGATGAGCCACTCCAAGATTGATTCTATGAATCAATGAAGTTACACAACATTCTCATAAGTTGAAAGTTAAACAAGAAGAATGGACCATCAAATTAGTTTCACTCAGTGTTACCATGAATGCCAAAAAAATCTTTAGTGGTGGGCTTCAATTAGGTGTCAACATCAGGATTATTCCATTCCCTTATTTTCTTCTACAAATATATTACTCATTGGCCCTCTTTCACCACCTAATTGATTATTCTGATTTGAAGACCTATCCTAGGTTCATCTTTGGATGCCACGTGGTATTATTTTATTTACCATAGGATTCATTTACTACTCATGACATCCCATTCAACCAAATTTATCATTCTCTTGGCTCAGCTTCTACCACACATCACTTCCTTAATACTCTATGATCTATGAAATAGCTTCATCTTCTAGATCAAGGGATCCTAGGAAGTTGCCACATGGCATCATTCCACTCACTTAGAAATTTGAAATATTATTTTCATTTACATAGACTACCCTAGTGTTGTAGAATAGTGGGATTTTTCCATGTGGCATCATCCCATGAACCAACTAGCCCAAAATATTTTTAATTGTATGGATAGTTATAAGACACTGGGTTGTCAATATTGTGACACCTAGAAGCATCTTACTAACCCAAAACTTTGTTGACATGGAGACTCATCGACAACTTTTGAATAAAAATGGATAAGTCCTATTGAGTAAAAACATGACATTGGCTCCAAGAAAAGTTCAAATAATTGACTAAGTGTTGAAATGTTTCCTCTTCACACATAAATCATGACATAGCCTAGTGTTCATAACTTTTGTCTGAAATGAGTGTTCTAACTACTTTTGTTGTGCAACATTTTTTTCAAAAGAAAAAGACTTAGTTTTTTTTTTCAAAGTCATTAGAAAAAAATTTCATGATAATTTATCTGAGTACTTTACAAAATACATGAAGACCATTTCCCTTATAAAAAATATTAAGACCAGACTTTACAAAACTTTTAAAGCAAAACTTGTGAAGTATTGATTTTTCTTTTGAGATTTAACCATTTTCTTAAACTTGGACCAAACTTTGAAAGCTTTGTATGACTATTTAAATATTGAAGTATTGAACTAAAAATGGATTTTACTCCTTCATGGTGACTAAAAATAGTCAACATTTTGGTGACCTCTACAGGATGATTTCCTACTAAGCACAAATCTAATAACCTTTATGTAATCTATTGGGCATGGAGTCATATAAGTATATAAACTTATTGATTATGAAAAAACAACCCTATTTTAACATGTTTGGCCTAATAATAAATAATAGAACTAAGTTTCACCTCTAGATGGACAACAAAATCAATAATAAAAACAAATAAATGTGCTAAAACACTTAGAGGAAATAAGAACAACTAAACTAAAGTGCATCAACACCCAAAGGGAATAAAAATAGATAAAATACTATGTAAAAAGTTCAAAACACTTAAAGAACAATGCTTTAGATGGATCCCATTAACTAGGATCAGTAGCTCCTCCCCATCCATCTTTGAGAGTTGAAAGGCATTGGATGATTTCTAGTTGGTTATGATTTAAGGGTTGCTCAATAAGGCATCAAACTTAGTGTGTCTCCTAGGTTTATCTCTATCTTCATCCCACTTTAAAACCAAGTCTCCCTCAAGAAAGACTCTATGAGCTGCTCTTTTGTCTAAAGACCTATTCACTTGAGCTTGATGAAGCTCCATTGTATGCATATATGGGTTTCTTATTTCTTGTAATTCTATTAATTCCACAAATTTAATCTCCAGAGCACTCTCCTCCATCATTTCTAGTTTATTTTAAATTTTTAGAGTTGGCATTTCAAGAGATATAGGTAAATTCACCTCTCTACCATAAATGAGCATGTAATTAGAATCATCAAAAACATTTTTAGGGGTGATTATATCATCCCATAAGGTTGTCCTCAACTTGGTATACCAGGTCCTCTGATTTTACTCCATAGTCATCTTAATGATTCTAATCAAATTATTATTAGTGGACTCTACCAAGCCATTACCTTGGGGATAGTAGCTGGATGAGGTGCTCAAGTAAATTCCATGTCTAACTACCTAATCAATTATCATGGTGCTAACAAAGGCCATTGAATTGTTAGATATGATTGTAGAAAGCACCCCAAACCTAGTGATTATAATTTCATTAAAGTCCCATAAATTGGCTTCATTTGCTTATTTTAAATCCACTACTTCTGTCCACCTTCTAAAATAATTAATGGCTATCAAGACCCATTTATGACCTACATTGGAAGGTGGTTTAATCATCCCTATGAAATCCAAATCCCACTGCATGAAGGGATGTGATGGGATAAAGAGAGAGGGATGCTAACCTCTATTTACCGATGAAGAATGCACCATAATTTGTAATTATTAATACATGCATACACATCTATAATTATATTGGTCCAATAATATCCTACCCTCATTATCTTTATGGTTTTATTCCTTGGAGTAAAGTGTCCACTTGATGATCATCATTTAATTCTATATAATCTTATCAATTTGATTTATTTCAACACATCTCAACAAAATACCATTGAATTTTTTCCTAAAAAATAAATCATCTATAAGAACATAATAAATTAATTGTAATCTAAAATGCTTTATTTTACCCTTGTTTAATGCTTGAGTGAATTCACCAGTTTAGAGTAAGTTGGACATATATTAGTTCCAACTAGTAGGCAGTGAAGGTGTAGCTGAGTATTGGCCATCTTGGAGTATTAGGACAACATTATTATCACTCTATAATTCCAAAGCTAAATATTTATGCAAACATATTCCTCTTACCAACTTTGTGACCTTGATGTCCACATCGTACTCCATCACCTTTGTAATCCACCCTACCCTTTTCTCATTCAAATCTTTTCTTAAGAAGAACTCTTTGACACTTGGGTGGGAGACAAGTAAATGCACCTTATTATTAGAGAAAAAGTGTCTCAACTTCTTCATACTTATTATAATATTTAGTACTTACTTCTCTACAAAGTAATACTTTACCTTATAACCTTCTAAGCCCTGGCTAAAGAAATCTATTAATTGCTCCATGTCTTCCTCATTCTTCTATACTAGCATAATTGAGATAGCATCCATATGCCTAAATGGATATAGAGTAAAGTCCTTGGTGAAAGATAGATTTATGAGGGAGGGATATTTTTTTATATCTTATTTAATTATTTTGAAGATATCTTTCCTTTCCTTAGACTAGTGGAAGATCTGATTCTTATTTAACATAGAATTTAGAGGCTTTATAATATTGGAAAAATTAATAATCAACCTCCTAAAAAAATTGATCCTTTTTAACAAGCTTTGCATCCCCTTCTTATGATTAGGCAAGGAAAATGATAGAATGAAACTTACCATTTCAAGATCAATCACAATCCCTCTCTTTTAGACAACATGGCCCATAAGCTTACTTTTATGGACTTAAAAATTAAACTTTTTAGGATTAAGTGAGACCCCAAACTGCCTACACCTTTTAAAGAGCTATCTGAGATGAGAAAGATGATCATCAGCATGCTTAAAAAATATTTTAATATTATCAAGATAGACAAGTACAGTATTATTGATTAGTCCTTGAAATGTTATATCCATGGATCTTTGAAAATTTTCCCCTACATTGGATAAACCAAAGGGCATTGTTTTTAGGTATAAGTTCCCCATTTTTTAGTGAAGGATATTTTTAACTAATCCTCCTCCTTCACCAGAATCTAATTGTATCCATAATAACCATCCAAGAGAGAAAATAATTATGCACCTACTACTATTTTTAATATTTACTCCATGGAAGGCGATGGGTAGTGACCCTTCAATGAGGCTCAGTTTAGGTCCCTAAAGTCAACACACAACCTTATCTCTCCATTCCTCTTTCTAATAGGGACCAAAGTTTTCAACCCAAGATGAATGCTTAATCAAAAAGATGATCATAACCTCTATCAACTCGGTTAATTATTTTGTCAAGAAGGGATCTATCTTGGGTTGTATGGGTCTTTATTTCTCCCTAATTATATTGACATCAGAATCCAACTCTATAGTGTGTTGTGTCAATCTAGCGTCAAACCCTTCGAGATCATTGTACTCCCATGTAAATATGTCCTCAAAATATTGGTAGAGTTTAACAAATGCATGTTTTTCATCTTTATCACATACCTTACGGTGGTGGATAAGCTTATCCTTAAATATGGAAATTCTTTCATCGTGCTTTTGCTTAATCTTCATTTTCACTTTATCTCCCCTAATCTGATCATCAACATTGAAAATATTTCAAGTGTGATCAACCCCTTTGGAAGTTTGTTTGACTTTAGCTAAATTACCTAGTCATCATATTGTAATTGCAATTTATTCTAAATTTTTATATAAAACTCAACTTCTTCTTGAAATAAAATAATAATCTACCAATCACTATCAAACACCTACCAATTTTTGTAATTATCAGGTATGGAGGCCTTCCAACCACCTTGATATGTTTTTGTGCTTTGTCCCTTTTGATATCATCCAGAATGTCAAATTGAGCACTAGTAATAACTAGTCTTTTAGCCTATTTATTTATTTATCTTGGGATATTACTCAATGTTGAATGATTCAAATTATTATATGAGGTCCCAAACTCTATGTTTATAATACTTCAATAACTAATTTTTGGTCACATTCTTCCCCCTTACCTGGTTCACCACTAGCTTACTATCTCCAAAGACTTACAAAGGTTTAATTCCTTTCTTCCTGGCCCATTTAAGACCATGGATGAGAGATTCATACTTAGTTGAGTTTTTGGTGAAACTAAACTAAAATCTCAAAGTAGAAAAGTCCTTCTCTTTTAAAGGAGACACCAACATGTCACCCCCTTCCTATTTCATGTCTACTTTTAGATTTGTCAAATTTCATCTACCATACTCCATCATGTTCATTAGTCTTCATGAGATTCAAAATAAAAGAATATTATTTATGCAAGAAATAATTACCCATACCATCCTCTTTAATGATTCTATAAGGATCAAACTCATGATGGCTATCCACCCATTCATCAAGTAGTAAATTAGGTGTGCCTTCAAGGGGTATACTTGGCTCTTGCTCAACAAGATGGTTTTCTTGGTCAAAGATGGTATAATTAACATTTATGGAATTCAGAATAAATGGTTCAATATGGTTCCTAATAATTGGCTTAGACTTAATGGTAAATTTAGTGCCATACTCAGTTCTAAAGTTCATATGAGACCAATCAGATGATAGGTATCCCCCACTCTTGACAGTGAAGTCCCTAGAAAGGTACAAAGTAAAGTATAGAGGGAGATAAATTATGAAAATATCTTGGGGAATGTAAAAGTTTGGGAAAGCATGTAAATTGAGTTCCAAACCCTTTATGACACTAAGAGTCTTAATGGTAATTCCATCTAATTGAACTACTCCTTTAGAGAGTGGCTCATATTCCAAACCCAATTTGTCTTTTATCTATTTTGACATCACTGAGCTACTAGCCCCTAAATTTATTATGTAATTATGGTTTAAATTATTATTTATGACTAAATAAATATAAAATTGTGGGGGTTTTACACCTTTATTCAACTTACCTTCCTTTGTTTGAGGGGTCTTTGTGAGTACTACTTTTGGTTGTTCCTATGATGACCCTTCTAAAAGACTAAGGTTAGACAAATTTGCTTTCAATAGGTCTTTTTATCCTAGGATGGACAAGGATTCCCACATGGTTATATTCACATGTTTTTCTTCATATGCTCAAGAATATTGAATAAGGAAGTACTAACCTTTTATTTTATTTTGGTAGCAACTATACCTTCTTACACTTATGTTGATTGAGAATCACTTTTGGGTTATCAACTTCCTAAAGTTTAATTCATATGGATTTATTATACCTTTATTAATAAATTAGGATCAAAAACCTCTTGTAACACTATATAATATGATTTAGGATATTACCATCTACTAGTTCAATTTCTATAGCCCTTTTCTTAGACCTAGTATTGGTTGCCACAACTAAAAAAGAAGATTGGTACCGACCTTACAACTGATTCACTCCATAATACTCATCCAATTGTTAATTTAGAAGTGTAATATCACTCTATATAGGCTCTTGAGGAACATTTTATTTTGATGATACCTCAACTTGTATCTCTTATTATGGTGTTATGATTTACACCATCAATGCTTGGTTAAGGATCCATTATGACAAGTGGTTTGGTTGTGCGGAAGATTACATAGAAAGCACCATTAATAGTCCTATACTAAGTTATTTTGAATAATGACTAAGGATTTATATGTGTTGGCAATACTGGGGTTGAAATTTTGATAAAGATTTACAGCAGTAATTTAGCCTTAGCCTTAAATATTTGACTGATATAATAGCCTATTTGGCTGATAAGGTCCTTGATATGGAGGATTTTTATTTTGATAAGGCTAATGAGTTATTTGATAAGGTCTATAATTATAATAATATTTCCTTTTCATAGTGACCAACTTATTCCCAAAATTTTGAAGAAGGCTCTTAACCTCTTGCAGATCATTTGATGGGCTAGGGGTAGTTTTATCTTGGCTTGGTAGTTGGCTAGTTGGCACTATAATATGCACTAATGTGGGTTTTTGAGGTGGAAAATTGGATTTTATTTATAAAAAATTAGAATTAGATTCCTTGATAAAAAAATTTCTAACCTGTATAATACTATTCTCAACCCTAATGCCTACCACATAAGCATCTGGTAATGTTCTACCACCCATTCATTGAATCATCACATAGATATAACTATTTAAGGATCTAAGATAATAGATAAAATCATACTTAGGTGCATGCATTACCAATAGTGGAATCTTATCCCATGTTATTAAAAGTATAAGATTTAAATCTTCCATATACTCATGTGGTATCATCTTAATATTGGTTAATTATTCAACTAGGGATAAATGATTTACTTATTTTTAAACTACTTACATAAAGCTTCTCCTAGATCATCCCATGAGTTGATATAATTGGGTCACAAATCCTATACCATTAGTGATATTTTCATTTGAATGAGGAATCTAAAATCCTAATAACAATGTTATCATTAGTAACATGATGTAATGAATAGATATTAGTAATATATTTAATGTGCTCTATAGGTGTGGTAGTATCCCCTCCATTGTAATAGAGAATACTCTTGAGATGAAATGGGTATACCATCGTATTGAGTAAGGTTTAGTGGGATTCCTCCATTGAAAAGGATAAAGACTTAATTTATAGGGACAACCTTGTAAGGGACCAAAAAGAATCCTACTCTTGGGTGGGGGAATCTACCAAAAGGAAGAATAGATTGAACTCTTGAGGAAGGTTTTCTAAGTTCTTTAGATATTCTTATAGGAGACAAGGATGCTTTAGTTACTCTTCTTATTGAGTGTGTAGACAATTCAATGAATTGGAAATTACCTTTTGAAGAAGATTTTGTTGCTCTTGACATGAAATACTTAGGGACTAGTCTGTTGGAGATCAAAAATGTTTAGAATCACTAGGTGTTTATTTGATGTATTCAACACTAAATTTTTCTAAGAGTAACACCAAATTCTCAACTAAAACCTTCTAACTCAATGGAATTGAGCAAAGGCCCCACTAGGCATGCAATAAATTGTCACCATGTTAAGTTTGACTCTTTGAATAGGTTTTTCACATCTCCTCACCTAATCAACATAATGGGAACACCCTAAGGATATGGGTCACCTATGGTTAGAGTAAACCTATAGAGAAGGATAGCTTCCCATGATGGATCACCTAATACTAAGACTAACACTACGTCACTTTCAATGAAAAGTGAGAAATAGTACATGAAAACAAAGATATTAAAATCAAATGGGGTGACACACCAGAATATTATGATACTCTCTACTCACTTAATCATACACAATGAACATAAAACAGTTAATAACATTCACAAATCATAATATAAAAACCCTTTTACATAAGGCTTTTATAGGGAGGCAAGGAACTCAAGAAAGCACTTAGAATGGAGACACTCCATATAAAAACACTACCTAAACTCAATATCACAAAATATACAAGCTACAGATGTGTATCTTCATATATAAAGGTGAGGGAAGTGGACAACAAATCAAGGATAAATAAACTTCTTCACAAGATAATATTGACAATCCATTAATTCACATAAGATATAAGGATATGAGAAGGCAAAATCAGCTCTATTATTCTTTTAAAGGCATAAAATCAAGGTAGAGGGATCAACGATGGGCCAATTTCTATAGCATTTTTATGTTAAAAAGGGTCTTCCCATACAATGATAATTATACCTATTTTTATAAGCAAGAAATCTAGATCTCAGGGTCTTAACTCAGTATTACCCACTATAGAGGTGGTTATAAATTATAATAATGATTAGGGAAGGGGTCAAGGAAGTGGGAATCTCCTTGGGATCACCATGTCCACACCTATGTGATTTCCTAACATGTCCCCTTAAGTCTACAGCTTCTCTTATGCATGCATTTGATTTTGATCTTCATGTATTTATTTCCATGATTATTAGGGCTAGATTCTATCACCCTTTCTCCCACTTTTCTTGTTGGATCAAATTTTCACTATGATTTACATGATAAGATACTCCAAGATTGATTATAAGAATCAATGAAATTACATAGCCTGCTCATGAGTTGGTAGTTGAATGGGAAGAATGGGCCATCAAAATAGTTTTAGTCAATGTCAATGTGGATGAAAACAAAAAATTTAGTGGTAGTTTCCAGCCATGCATCAACATTAGGCTCATTTTGGGCCCTTATTTACTTGTGTGATTATATTATTCTTTAGGTCCTATTTCAGCACTTAATTGATTATTATGATTTGAAGACCTAGTTTGCGTTCATCTCTAAATTCCACATAGTATTCTTTTATTTTATGTGGGATTCATATCATTTCTCATGACATCCCCTTCATCCTAATTTATCATGATTTTTTCTCAACCTTTACCATGTGTCACTTTCTTGATGCTCCATGTTCTAAATAATGGATTCATCTTTAAGATCAAGGGATCTCAGGAATTCACCACGTGTCATCATTCTTCTCACATGGAACTCTGATATACTACTTTGCTTTACATAGACCACCTTGGTGTCATGGAATAGTGGGATTTCATCATGTGGTATCATCCCATTAACTCACTAGCCTAGAGGATTTTTAATTTGTATGGATAGTTCTAAGACATCGATTTACTAAGATCGTGACACATCAAAGCATCCTGCTAACCCAAAGCTTTGCTAATGTGGAGACCAACTGGGAAACTTTTGAATAAAAATAGCTAAGTCCTATTGAGTATAAATGTGACATGTGACTCCAAGAAAATTTCAAAGAATAGACTAAGTGTTTAAACATTTCCTCTTTGCACAAAAAATATGACATAGTCTAGTGTCCAAAACTTTTGTTTGGAACAAAAGTTTTGATTAGTTATGTTACGTAACATTTTCCTGAAAGAAAAAGACTTATCCATTTCTCATGATATTGTCAAAACCATTGTTTGAAATAATTTATCTAAATACTTTTTAAAATATGTGAAGACTAGACCATTACCCTTACACAAAATCTAAAGACTAGAATTTACAAAACTTGTGAAGCAAACTTTTGAAGTATCAATTTTTATTTTGAGACTTAGCCATTTTTTTGAACCTAGACTGAACCTTAAAACCTTTTCATGACTACTTAAATATTGAATTATTAAACTAAAAATAGATGTTGCTCCTTCATGGTGACTAAAAATAGTCAACAATAACCTTTTAAGGCATCACAAGTTTTTCACATTAGAACCTTACTAACCAAGTAAGTATAAATCTTAGCATCTAGGACCATTATAGAGGAATGTTTCAACTCCAAAATACCACACAAAGATAGTATACTATGAGGTAACTCGAGCACATCCATAGAGAAATGAGCAAAGAGAAGATGTTATCCAAGTGACCTTAATCTTCTTGACACAATACTCAATCAAGAATCATACAAACTTCATTTAGTCAATCATCATAATATTCAAGTCATAAGACACCTACTAAATGATCTAGACCCTCCTTGGATCTTCCCTAAAACTTTTATATTGGTCAAGGCTCTCCCTCTTTAGGCTCTATTTGGTTTTATTTTTCTTTCTATTATTCCATCTCCATTCTTATTAAAATGGAAAAACATGCTTTTATAAGAGATCCACCTTCCTCAAATAGGTATACTCTCGTCCTTAAACCCCATTCAGAATATGACATGTGTTTTTTCTTTCCTTGGATCGACTAATCACTCTGCTTGTCAGCCCATGCCTTCATAAATGGACATTCTCTTTTCTAGACCATAATGGCACATGGTGGCTTAGAAAAGTCTTATGGTTGTTTCTAAGATAACCCGCATCCCTATACAAGGATCAAGGCAAAGGTAACTAATGGATAAGTCTAAAATTTTACTATAAGGAATTCTAGATGTTGGTTTACTTTATTATCATGTATTAAAGATGATAAGCACAAAGATGGTTCTACCAACCCAATAGATATTAAAACCACTATGACACACCAAGTTTTAAAGGAAATTTCAAAGGGTATACAAGGAATATAAATAGGATAATATGAGGTTAAGAAAAGATATGGGTTAAAGGTAGGATTAGACATGATGCAATTATCCCTTGCATAGTCTTTGTTCCTTCATTAGCAATGATTTATTCTTGTACAATTATTTCACCCATGAAATGTGCTATCCTAATAGTAAAATCTTGAAATCATATCATGCTAGATCATTTACTTAAACTAACATAATTGGCTTACCAAGCAATTCAAAAGGTAATGAAGTGATATTCTTATAGCACCTAATGCATATGTAATTTCAATTGAAGCCTAAGGTAATAATTTAAGCATTATTAAACTAGTATTTATCATGTGCATAATCCTCTTACCTTCATATTCATTACCACCAAATGAGTATCAACATTGGTTTATCATAGTCACATTATTTTCTCATGAGGATCCTTATAATTAATCTTATGAAGTACCCATTCAATCTCCAATAGGGAGTGTATACATGTATGTTCCACCACTACAAAATAATATGGTAGAAATAAATCTATTGTTATTTACACCACCAAGCCATGTACCTCGCACATATAATACCCCTTTGTAGATAGGTTATGTCCCACCCTATGTAGCACCAAGATACAAACAAACTACATTGGCAACACCATAACAAACCACATATAGTCTAATAAAATAGGCCATGATGCCTCCCACATCTCACAATGTCTTCCATATTTCCATATGTATTTGAAATATACTTAGCTAGATAATTATTTTTCATCCTACTCCATCCTATCTTATCAAGATTCTTTTATTCCTTATAGTGGCTACCAGGTTATCCCATACATAATCCTACCTCCACATTCTAGTCACACTATGATGATTATAGACTTTAAAAACATGGGGACCTATGCTAAATATATCAAAAAAACCCCTCAACATTAATATACAAGGGTTTATTATTATATGTCCCCTAATAGATCTACCTAAGTTCAAAAGAGAGGGTTATCTTAATGCACATGTGAAAGCCTATGCCACTGCTATTATGGAACTCCTAACTTGGGATGGAGTTATAACTAATATCTTTCCCAAGACTCTCAAGGGGATAGCACTTGAATGGTACTACCACCTCTCTAAGGGATCCATACACTCTTTCTTCTAAATTATGTCTAAATTCATCAAATTGTTTGACATGAACAAGCTCATAAATACTGACATACATGATTTCTTACATATCAGGTAGGAATACAATGAGTTGGCTGACCATTTCATCATGATATGGAAGTATGACTTATACTCCTCTACCAGTGCACCTAATATGGATAAATGAGAGTTATGTGATATTTTCCTCCATTCCCTTAATAATGAAATAAGGGAAGATGTTCAAAAATTCTTGTATTTCTCATATTAATAATCTTTCAAGAGTGCCCTATGTATTGACCAATCATACATTGATATTGGTCAATAGACTTATGGGACTAACGAGCGTAACTTTACCTCAAACAAAACCATGACAGGTATCAAAATGTAAGCCCAAATAATGCAAAAAACCAAGGTCCCAAGATATTAAATCATAATAGGGATGCTACCACTAATGGTGTCACTATCAAAATAAGAAGCAAAACCCTGTGAACAATAATCAATATCACCTACAAATAACACTATTAACATGGGGTTCAAGAACCAAAATCCCCTTTATTTCCATTCATGCAGTTTATTTCAATCAACCACCACCTTTTAATGCACAATATCAAAATCATAACCAAAATTAGTACCAACCAAATGAACAATACCCCCAATTTAAAAAACAAAGTTACTACCTATGAAATAATTAATAGGGGTTTGAGAAATAAGGATAAAACATGAGACCTAGGGATTATGATCCCAATATCTATTTCCTTTTCCATATAATCATAGGTCATGACACTTAGAACTATAGGGAATACAAATAATTCATACAAATACTCTTGGAAGACCAAAGGCAAACATTCATTGACATGTTCCTAAGAAATACTAATACAAACACCAAAACCTCCTCAAATAGTCATGTTGCTCCCTAAAACTAGAACCTATATATCTATCACAACCTTTTCAAACCAAACCATCAAACATACCTTACTCAAAATTAGTACTAAGGCTACCTGCATGGTCACCCCATTTAATATATCCAACCCACAATGGTAGGCACTCATGACATTGAGGCCTCCACCTCTAGAACCACCAACTCTAATGTAACTCCTCAATTGGGAGTGCAAGGCAAAATTAGAATGATAGGAGTCATGGAATTATAGGTAGAATAAGAATTAAACATTGTTACTCATAGTAGGGATTACTATCCCATGGTTCTTCACCCATCAAACATCCTAGAAATGGATTCAAATCATAAGCACATGGGAAACTCTGATCTATTCTTTGATTTGACTAAAACACTCTCTCATATTTCACTCCTAAACTTGCTCAAAAACTCTCCCATTCATCACTTTGCCTTGCTCGACACCCTACTATTGGGACATTTATTTAATGTCACCACTCCCCCATAGTCTTAGATTAACCAAATTAACTTAGACATGTTTTCACCTAGTAAGGACTCATGGGATGTTGGTTATTTCTTTGATTTATGAAGTCTTCCACCTGATTATGAAATGGCAAGGAGGGGAGAGTATGTTAAGAGATCCAAGGTTGATGATAGAAAATTTGTCAACATCATCCCCTTCTCCTTCTCAAAAAAACTTGGTTATAGGGAAACCAACTATTTTATGACACGTAACACACTACGAGTCTATGACAATCTCAAATCCACTTTCATAGGGACTATCATACTACCGATCACCTTCAGTCCCAAGATGGTACTAATAGAGTTTTATTTCATAAATAAGGACACCAATTACAATATGATCTTGGGAAGGCCATGGATATATTGAATGAAAGCTATTCCTTCCACCTTATCCAAACAAATCTAGTTCTTTCACTTGGGAAATTTTTTGTATCTTAAGGAGTCCCTAAACCCTTTGATATGTTACAAAACATCATGCACAATTATCCTATGCTACACATCAATTACCACTTGCCTACCAATGGGGTCATAAAGACCCCAAAATTGGTAAATATTACTATATCCTTGAAAACCAAAGTGGTCATCCTAAATAAAGGGGTGGAAATACCTCAAGCCTTATCAAAGGATAAACTAGAATACAAATATATAACCATAATTAAAAGGATCTCTGATTCCAAACTAGTCACTAGTGTGGTAATTTCCACCATGTCTACTGTCTAAATCATTAGTCTCCTAGAGAAGGACACTCCCCCAATTCTCCCATTTAATCTATAAGGATCAAGGACCTATGGCTTCCTTGGGCCTTGAATCTAGTAGCCAAAAGAGGTTTTGGATAGCCTACCATACCTTTTCATGGTAGAGGTGATTAGTATCAAATAGGTTCCCCTCAACAATGACCATCTCAATGGTTATCACTACACCCAACCAAAATCCAGCCATACAAGAACAAGTCATAATCCACATCTCACCCTCGTTACTTTCAAACCACTTTGGAGTACTCTTTAAGACCATAATATGAGAGATTTATATCAATTTTATAGGGTCTTGACTCATCAAACTTGTTCCCTCCTTAAATGTCAACTATTCTTCTCTAACTTGTACCTAATCGTCTTTATAATCACATATAAAGTATGTCTATAAGCAATTAGGTCACTGCCCCTTTTTTTGCTATCCCAAATACTCAAGGATAATATTCATACCATGATTGAGTGGAGAATATAAATCAACATTAGGACTCATGATTACCTATGAATTCATGAGAAGGGACTTATCTTTCCCATCATAAAGGAAGAGGATCTTAAAAAGTCATTTATCAGGTTCCTACAATCCCTCCCACACACAATGATAAGATAAATAATACTACCCATGTCATACCCATAATGTTTTGAGTAAATTAACTATGCATGGGTGCCTCCTCCATAGAGGTATGATCTTAATTACATTGGCATTCTCCCTACACCTATACAAAACCCTAACTATGATGGCATACTTATAACCCTGAGGGAAAAGCCATACAAGTAATCTTTTAATTTTTTGAAAGTTCTTACCTACCTTGACTTGAAAGATATAAAAAAACCCTTTAAGTTCCCAAAAATTTCCTGCATCTACAGTGCAAGTTTGAGTCGCCCACACTTCCATAATCCCTTCCATCCACCTAGCACAGGAGATAGACTCATTACCTTATAGAGCTTCAAAACTAGAGACCCCAAAGGGGATTACCTAATATTTTCAGTATTCATATGGTCAAAATTTTAGAGGACCAAGAAACCTTACCTAATGACATCCCACCTTCTATGCATGATCAGTCGATCCTCCACTATGATAGAGATAATTGTCATCTAGGAACCAAGGAAGGATTCATTCTCATTTATCTTGAAGGGCAAGTCATGCCTTTTGGATTCAAATTAGAATTAGAGTGTACAAACAATAGAGCTAAATACGAATATCTATTACTTGGCATGCTCATTATGAGATGCATAGGCATCTAACCTAAGGACCCAGGGAGATTTGTATCTCATTACAAACCAAGTTTTTAAAGTTTATAAAAATAAATCCAAGCACCTCCAATTTACAAGGTTGTTATTTGTGAGGTTTTCAAGGAATTTAATTTTGTTTCTATAGAATAGACCCTAGAGAAATTAACCAATTTGTTGAATCTATGATTTCCTCATCTTTATGTTTCATTACCCATCCTATACTACTATAATTGAATTTAATAGTATCAAACAAGATGGAGCCTCTCATATGAAAGACTCGTAATGATTGAACATTCACCCCTATTAGTCGATATGAATACCCCTTGGTCTTAGACCTAGCCAATAACAATGAGGCCATCCTTGAATTCCTATAATCTTATAATGACCTCCCCTCATTCCATCATAAGAAGGGCTTCTCCCTTACCCATTAACCTAATTCAACCCTTGAAATTTAGTTTATGATTCTTAAGACCATATGGAGGATTACCCCTCCTC
Source organism: Torreya grandis (assembly GCA_037957365.1). Classification (NCBI taxonomy): domain Eukaryota; kingdom Viridiplantae; phylum Streptophyta; class Pinopsida; order Cupressales; family Taxaceae; genus Torreya; species Torreya grandis. The sequence continues at coordinate 1,638,921 of JARHVA010001755.1, read as the reverse complement.
TCATGATGAGAATGATGTATTCAATGTTAATCTTCCCCAAATCCTAATGTATTTGAGGAAGGAAATGTATCCCTCATTGAGTAAAATATTGAAATTATTATAGGAATATAAGAGAACCCTAGACTCCTTAAGCTGGGATATTCACTATCTAATCAAGAGGTAGAAGACAATAAACAACTCTTCACAAAGATTTCAAAATCCTTCATTTTCTCCTACATCGATGTGATAGGTATCAATCCCAACATAGTTTTCCATAATCTAGTTACAATCCCTAACATGAAACCTATCAAGTAAAATATTAGGCCCATCAAACCTAAGTTTGTTTTAATGGTAAAGTAAAAAGTCATCAAGCTCTTAAAATTCAGCTTCATTAATCCCATTTATAAATCTAAATGGATGTCTAACATCATCCCCATTCTTAAAAACAATGGTAAAATTAGGATATGCATAAACTTATGAGACATTAACAAGGCATGTTTAAATAATTACTTACCCCTCCTATCCATTGACATCATTATTGATGCTATTACAAGGTAAGAACTACTATCACTCATAGATGTATTTTATAGATACAACCATATTCATATTTCCAACAAAGACCAAAGCAAGTCTTAATTCACTACACCTTGGGGGATATTTTTCTATGTTATAATTCCCTTCAACCTAAAAAATACAAGGACAACATATCAAAGGGTCATGACCCACATTTTCTATGAGCTCATCCATAAAATAGTAGAGGTCTACATGGATGACCTTATCATAAAAACAAGATGATGTGAATACCATTCAGGAGTGTTACACATCATCCTCACATGTATAATCAAATATGGAGTTACTCTCAATCTAGAAAAATGTGTGTTTTGAGTCACCAATAAAAAACACTTTGGGTATATCATCTCCCAAAATGGGATCGATGTTGACCCCAATAAAATCTAATAAATATTATAAATGATCCCTCCCATAGATTAATTAGGCATTAGGAATTTTTTATGAAATTTGGGAGCTATCTAATGATTCATCCCTGAACCTACCTACATCATTCATCCCATAAACAAACCGCTCAAAAAGAAACTAGCCTAATTTAGATGAGTGATTATCAAGAAGCATCTGAGGTAGTAAAACAATTTCTTATGCCTCTTCATATGTTCATGAAACCTAAGCCATACAAGCCTTTGATACTTTATATAAGGTAAACTAAGGTGTCCATCGCATGTATGTTGGCTCAAGAATATGACATTGATAAGGAACACGTAGTCTATTTCATCAACCAAACCCTTATTGATTATGATTTATAATACACACAAGCAAAAAAAGAATGTCTAGTAATATTATTTACAACCAAACAACTATGAAACTATATGCTTAATTAGGAAATGAAACATATCATGAGATCTTAGGCCCTACTAATTATCCTAACCCAACCAGATCTCTCTCAAAAGGCTAGGTACATTGTTACACTCTTGAGTGAGTTCAAGTTGACTTATGTCAACCAAAATTATATTAAAGGATAGATCATCATTGATTGGTTATCCACCTCATGTTTGGAAGATAATGACCTCATCAATATTGATTTCTTTGATGAGCTAATATATTATATATAAAATACTACCATCATTTCTTCTCCTTGGTATATAGTCTTCATTAATTATCCAGATGACTTTACCTATCTTAAAGGTGCCCAATTCATAATAGAGAAGGCATCTTCATGTCATTGCATATAATTACATCATCTTAGATATGATCCTTTATTTCAAGACCTTTGACAACATGTTTCTATAACTTTTTGACCAAGAAGAGTCAAAAAGAGTCATCTTTCATTGTCATAATGGCATATATGGTAGGCACTTTGGAAACCATGCAATCGCTTAAAACATTCACAAGATGAGATATTTATGGCCCACTCTAGACCATGATGTTATCAGATATGTGTGTAAATTTGAAAAGTATTAGCTTTTTTCCCATGAGATACACATCCACACTAGGGAATTACATTCCATCATCATCCCATGGCCTTTTTATACTTGGGGTCTGGATTTGGTGGGTAAACTTTCCCCTGGTTCTTTAGACAATCACCACTTCATTATCATAGTGATTGATATTTTCACCAAATGTGTATAAGTGATGCCCCTAACAACCTTTACTAGATCAGTCATTATAAATTTCATACTAAATCAAATCATTTGTCTATCATAACTAACAATGGGTCCCCTTTCAAGAATCCTAATGTCTGAGAGTTGTGTGAAGATTTTAGCATATCACACCACTCAACCTCCTTATATTATCCACAAGATAAAAACCAAATTGAGGCCAAAAATAAGACCTTGAAGTTTACTATAGTCAAAACTATTAGAGATTCTAAGTGAGATTGGCTTTTGTAACTTTATCTAGATTATGGGCTTACAAGACAACCATCAAGTCACCTATATGAGAAACCTTGTATTCGATCATGTTTAGTTATAAATATATTTTACCCTTAAAAGTATAAATACCCAATATTCATGTTTCCCTCTAAGACCTCCTTGATGAATAAGAATATAAAGAGGGGTTCCTAACTGATTTGGAATTATTAGATGATCATCAAATCATTATTGTAAATAATCACATTGTTTACACTGATCAAATGTGTAGGAAATATTTAAAAAATGTCCATTAGTAATTAATTTATGTAGGATATATTTTCCTTATACTCGATAGTCTAATTGACAAGAAGAAGGGAGAAGTTCAAAAATTTAGACCCAACCAGTTAGGCCCCTACTTAGTGACGTAAAATTTTAACAATGGAGCCTATCGGATTTGCATTATAGAAAGCAAAGAGTTTGGTGAGTCTATGAACTCTTTGAATCTAAAAATTTTATATGTATAATTATTACATATCAACCTATTCTCACCTAAATTACATTTTCATACATTACATATCCACCAACATAGTAGAGGTGTTGTTTCATGATTTTTTAGTTGGTTAGTTTTTACAATATAGAAACCTTCAAAATGTAGCATATCATATTTACCTCATTCTCACATTTCATTATCACCCTATAGTAGGTATTATCAAAATTAGAATGTCACATTGGTCTTTATCTTAATTATTATGAGTAGATTACACCTCTTTCCCTACATCTTCTTGCATGATTCAGAAGAATGCTAGCCTATAGTGGAGTTTAGAGGCTTGTCCATGATAGAACCACCCTTTACAGTGATTTTCAAAAAAAAATAGTAGCATGCCTAAAACAAGTTAAATTTACCACCCATATTGGTCCTAGGTGGTGATCCTTTACATCTTACTAGTTGTATGGAGCCAAAGTTTGGGGGTAAAGGCCTTACAAATAGAAAATTAGGTGCTTCCATGAAAATCAAAAGATTATCCAAATATAAAAGTCAAAAAATTATACATCTTTCACCCTTTATCAACCCTTGGTATTGATCCTTCACATCTTACTAGTTGTATGGGGCTAGCATTAGAGATAAATTCCCTTTACTCACTTATATCTAGACTTTGGTGATAAGCCCATGTGTCTTCTTGGTCACATAAGACTAGGTATATGGGGTGACAAAGAGATGTAAAAGTTAAACTCAAAAGTAATGTTAAATCAGAAGAAGTGTCTAAAGAAAATTTTCTTAAAAAATATTACCTATATGTCTATGTTTAAAAAAAGTAACCTTTTGCCATTAACTAGTTCCGTTGGGGCTAGTTATCTCTATATGAAGGCAATAAAGTGATCTAGAGGATTTTTCATCCTTCATAGTTCCCAAGATCTCCTAAAACTAGTATAGTATTGAAAAGAATTTTGAGATATTTCCAATGCCTATTAGAACACATAAAATGGACATCATATGCTCAATATATAAATCATTAAAGTTTGGAAAAAAATGGTCAACAGTCAAATGGTTGCCAAGTGAAACAATCAGCATGTGACATGTGGTAGTGCAATGGTAAAATGGTGTTTAGTTTTCACCTTCGACACTCATGTTTGGATAAATGGGACCCACTATTTTTTGGTTGGGACCCTTAGTAAGGGTTGACACACTCTTTTTGTGGAGGGGTGCCTTTGCCTCCATTACTTCATATTATCATTGTTACATTTTTTCATATATATGCCTCTATGTTGGTTACATGCTACATGTGGGACTAATAATCTTGAATTATTAAATTTAATCTATTTTCCAAGTCACTAATGTTATGGTGAGATTGAGACCCAGATTGATTGCCATATTGAGTCATTATTCTAACCAAGATCAAAGGATACACCATAGATCTTCTAAAATGACCTTGCCTATTCTAGTCTGAATCCTATTAAGTAGACCAGATTGTTATCCAACTAGCCATCATCCTAAGCTCCTCCACATTTAGCGGAGTTGTTTGGATCTTCTAAACCAAAGAAAAATAGAGATAAATATTTGTCCTAAGCCACACTACATACACCACTAGCAGCCTATTTTAGGCTTATGTTGATTTGTAAATTGATACATGTGGGATATTAATCCCTATATAACAAAATATGTGGACTATGTGATTGGTCTAAGCATCCATTATGGGATTTGAACCTATGATCCAAGGTAAAATAATTAAGATTCCTAAAAAACCCACAACATGTTTGTAAGTTTTATTTAAAGGAAAAAAAAAATTTTGTGTAGGGTATTGAAAATGATTGTGTAAAGGATTTTTAATGGCAAAATACAAATATTTGCATTTTTGGCTAATCCCAGGGCATTTTCAAGTCTTAGTGTAAACTAGAAAGTTGTTCAAATTTTTGAGACACTCCTTTTGGTATATTTTTTCTCCCAATTTTTTGTTGTTTTGATGTATTTTTTATAAATTTAAGTGATTCTTTGATGTAGAACATTGGGATGATATTATGAAAGTGCTTTAAGAAGGTGGAGGATGGTTACTGAGCATCGTCAAAGTATTTCGAAGGTGTTATGGCACAAATATGCAAGTTTGAAATCCATTTTGATCTAATTTTTTAAAATTGTTGATATTTGCATCATTTTTAATGGATCAGTTCATGATTTATGAATCTAGAGATGTATCCCCTAAATGGGTGAACTCTGTTATCAAATTGGTGTCAATTTTCCTTTTAGTATTCTATGTTTTGGTTATTAAGTTATTTTTGGGAAAGAATTAGTGAGACACTAAAAATAATTATGGTAAATTATAAAAATAACACTAAAATAGGATTTTTAATCCAGAAATGAGTTTTTAGAGTTTCAATCACTCATATTCATTTCCAGAACACTATATCCAATTTCTCTTTGATTTAATTGAGAATATTCCACATCCAATTCTATGTAATTAAGGAATTGATATTTTTTAGTATCTAATTTTAAAAACTATTTGATTTATCTAAGGGGTTAAATCATGTTTATAGATCAATTTTGGTATCAGAGCAAGTTGATATAGGACTTGTTTTAGTTATTGATATACTTCATTTTTGGATTTTTTAGATATCAGATTCTTGATTTGATTTCTTATATTTTATTGGACCATGTAGGAAGGCTAGTGCAAAGGAAAATTGTAAGGTATTCTAATTCGTTAGAAGAAGACAAGCTTATAATAGGCAAGGTTCTAAAACCACTATCCCTACAAGATCAACATGGATGAAGATAACAACACATTGTCACTTGAAGGTGTGAGATGGTTTTGAGAGAGGATCAACCTTTCTTTCTTGGTATGCATTCAGATAAAATTCAAGGCATTTTTATTGATGCCCATTTGATAGAAATCAGTTACAGTCTTATACCATTCTTACATAGATGGCAAAATAAGGTATGATGGTGATCTGATTTCATATTGGTATTGACATAATATTTTTTATTTGATAACTAGTTATGTAGCCTTTATTTTTGGATGACTAATCATATTTTGGAAGCCTATAGGAACAAGTGAAAAGACTAGTCCCATGGTAAAATATGGAAATGTCAATAGGGTACTGTTCAAGAATGAACATGTTTTTACACTTTATGGATTGGGTTTTTAATTGGTTCATAAGTTGGTTTGTGTTTCACAGCTTTGTTAAGAGTTGCAAGAAGAAAATAGGAAGTTGTTTAAAAACCAACAATATGCCAACCATTGTTCAATAGGTGTGCACTTCACAGTTTCTTTAGAGTTATAAATTATTTTCAAACATAACTATGTTTACACAATTTTGGTTGAATCCTTTATGTAAGGTTGCTTTGGGAGTAAAATATGCCTTGATTTGTAATCATTTTTAAATCCTTTTGAAAAATTTAAATGGATCATCTAAATCTTAGTGGATAGAGTTGATAATATGAAACCTTTTATTTAGTTATTGGAATCCATGAAGAGGGAACAACCCTTACCAATAAAAATCATTAACATGAATAATTTTGGATAAATCATAACTATAGTATTGCATATTATGCTTATATTACCTTCAAACACTAATTTCATAGAATTCCTAACTATTGGATCCAGGGAAGGAATTACGGATAAACTTTTATTATGGAAGAATGTTTTTGCTATCTCTTATTTCACCTTTCTGTTGTAATAAACTTTTTTAAAACTAACTTAGTTTGATGAGTATGGAGGTATGAATTAGAGAGCAGTCATATGGTGAAGGAAAACTCAAGATAGGTTTAAAATTATTATTTTTCTTCTCACCTTTATATGATATTTTTCTTACAAATAATTGCAGAGTTAGTAAGTTTGTAAAGCGGCTCTTATTTGTGAATTGTGTATTTATAACCTTAGGATAGACAAATTAGTTTCAAATTTTTATACTTGACATATATGTTGAAGTCCCATTGTATCTTGGGAAATGTTTGTATTGAAAAATTTTTGTACTCACATGTATGTTTGTCATGCATGTCATATAGATGTGATTTCAAATACCCATAGATGGGCAACATTTGTAAATGTAAGTATACAAGGGTTATAATTTGTTCACAAGTCCTATAGGTGTATGTAACACATTTTCTTTTCCCTTGTGTGATGTTGATAATAAGGAGAATAACTTAGCCTTTATGCAATGTAATGGTTAAGAGAATCCACCAGATTTAATGACTATTATGGGTGATAGGTCATTTTGGTAGAATGGGTAAAGAGTTTGTTTTACTCTTCATAATCAGGTTATAGTTTCAGTTGGATAGTTGACTTCTTGTAAGGAAGTTTTATAATGTCTTATTTCATTTATATTTTTTCAAATGGAGTTTTATCATGTCATTTTGATAGATTGACTTCATAACTCCATATACTATTTTTGGCTCATGTATGTTTGGAATTAGTGCAGGTAGATTGTCAATGGTAAAGAAGAGAATTCATGTAGATTTTTTTTTGGGTCAATTGGATTATTAATATTTTTGGATACCAAATGACTCTTTGGAGGGAGTTTTGATTTGAAATATTTTTCATCATTCATAATTCTTAAAATATCCTAAAACTAGTATAGTATTGAAGAGAATTTCAAAAGATTTCCAACACCTATTAGAATGTGTAAAATAGACATCATATGCTCTATATATCACTGGTCAAAGTTTGGAAAAAATGGTCAATAATCAAATGGTTGTCAAGTGGACCAATTAGCATGTGACACATGGCAGTACAATGGTAAAAGGGTGTTTAGTCTTCACCTCTGGTCTTTGACACTCATATTCAGACAAATATGCCCTGCTATTTTCTTGTTAGGGACCCTCAACCAGGGTCAACACACTATTTTTGTAGAGAGGTACATTTGCCTCCATTACTTCATATTACCATTATTATTATTTTTCATATATATGCCTCTGTGTTGGTTACATGCTACATGTGGGACTAATAATATTGAATTGTTAAATTCAATGTATTTTCCAAGTCATCAATGTTATGGTGAGCTCAAGACCCAACTTGAGTGTCAAATCAAGTTGTTATTCTAACCAATCTCAAATGATATACCACATATCTTCTAATTTGACCTTGCTTATTATAGTTAGGATCCTATTGGGCAAGTGGACTGGACTGTTATCTAACCAGCCAACATCCTGAGATCCTCCACTTTTAGTAGAGTCATTTGGATATTCTATACCAAAAAAATAGAGATAAATACATGGCCTAACCCACACTACATACACCAATGATAACTTATTTTAGGCTTAAATTGATTTATAGATTGATGCATGTGGGATACTAATCCATACATAGCAAAATCCATGGGCTATGTGATTGGTCTAAGTGTCCACCATGGGATTTGAACCCATGATCCATGGTAAAATAATTAAGTAGCCTAACCAAACTACCACACATTTTTAAGAGTTATTTAAAGCATGAAATTTTATTTGTACAGGGTATTGAAAATGACTGTGTAAAGGATTTTTAATGGTAGAATGCAAAGATTTACATTTTTAGCCAATCTCAAGGCATTTTCAGGTCTTGGTGTAAACTATAAATTTGTTTAGAATTATGAGATGCTCCTTTTGGTATATTTTTTCTCCCAATTTAGTGTTCTTTTGACTTATTTTTGAGAAATGAAAGTGATGTTTTGACATTAAACGTTGGGAAGAGATTATGCAATTGCTTTAGGAAGGTGGAAGATGATTACTAAGCATCATCAAAGTCTTTCAAAGGTCTAATGGCATGAATATGTAGGTATTAAATCCATTTTTATGTAATTTTGTAAAATTGTTGATATTTTCATCATTTTCAATGGATCAATTTGTGATTTATGAACCCAAAGACATAGCCCCTAAATGGGTGGACTTCGTTATAAAATTGGTGTCAATTTTCCTTTTAGTATTCTATGTTTCAGTTATTAATTTAGTTTTGGGAAATAATTAATGAGACACTAAAAAAAATTTATGGGAAATTATAAAAATAACACCAAAATAGGAGTTTTAATCCAGAAATAAGTTTTTAGATTTTTCAATCACTCATATTCATTTCTAGAACACTATATCTAATTTCTCTTTGATTTAGTTGGAAAATTGAAAATATTCTGCATCCAATTCTATGTACTTAAGGAATTGAGATTTTTTTAGTATCTAATTTTAAAAACTATTTGATTTATCTAAGGGGGTGAGTCATGTTTATGGATCATAGAGTTAGAATTTCATAAGTTTGGTAATAATTGCATATTCTTTTTTGCTTGTAAGAATTATGTCATCTTCCTTTTTCTTATGAAATTTTGATTTATGGTTTTCATTATTTATCGTCTAACATTTATCCTAATTCCCCTTCATTATTTGTTAAAAATTGAAAGTCATATGATGTGTAAATGAAGCAGTTTAGTAATTGCCTACAAAACAAATATTAACACTATTGTAGTCATATACAGTACATCCATTATATTAAATCATCTACATATATTCTAGTTTCACATGTACATAAACACTTCTCATATAAGTATATCAAAAATAAAAAAGTACACATACACCATCATATGTCTAGTCATTTAGAGTGCATGAACTAAAAATTTGATATGAAAATAAGAGTCACATCACATAATGATAACAAATCAATGAGAGATATGCCAAAAACATATAAATATCATGTAAACTGCCAAGTTTATATAATAAAAGTGTCTAATACAAACACCTTATTAGAGATCCAATATGCCTCAAATCATCTCAAAAAGAATCAACATATACAATGGTATAGAAAAAGTGTCTATAAATAAGTCTCAAGAACTTATCCTCCTCCTTTGAGAGGGTTATAATGTAGAAGAGTGCCTAGGGATCTGGATCTAATAGAATCTCCTGCTATTACCTCCTTTTGAGGCCATCTCCTTTATCTTATGGTTGAAGGTTCTACCACCTCCCAAACCCACCATGGTGTCTACTAAGGCCTCCACTCTCCTTGCCCTGGCTAATAGAGTGTTTCTATATGACCTAAAATATATCATCACCAGGCATGGTATGTTAGGGAAAAGACATTTTTATGGTACCAGATCCCTATAGGAAGCTTGGGATGTACTAAAAATTGGATCTAAGTCTACCCAATGCTTAATTGAGAAAGGCTGATCAGGGTGTCCCTAATCATCCACCCATGATATCTATAATCATAAATTAATCAAGATAAATAAGGTCTAGTTGATGTGAAATAAAATCAAACACATGTAAAATTAGATAAGTAACAAAAATGAATCAAGATGTGAATTATAATCATTAATTAATAAAATCAATATTTTACCTAGATCCCCCTCATGTTACTTTGGATAAAAATCATCTTGTATGACCTCCTCCTCGTCTATGTTGAGGTCCTCCTCTAGCTTAAGATATACATGATCCTCACCATCTCCATCCCCTAGATGGTGCTATTGTACAAGACCCTATAGTGGTGGTGGTGGTAGACTCATCTGATGCTACTATCTGACTCTAACAAATCCTCATCCTCCTTTGGGTGCTTTTCAAACTCGTCAAGTGATGGGCACCCCTCTCAGGAGTGGATTCCATGCCAACTAACCCAACCTCATGACCCTCATCTTATGAATCCCTATTACATGGTTCTATGGATAGGGAAGTTTCCCATATAGGGCATATCAAATCGCTAGGGTACCTGATCCATGGGGTGTACCTCAATATTTAATAACCTGTCTCAAAATTAAGTGGCCCTAATGGCTATTGAAATATATACTCCCTAATTTTTTGATTTCCTAACCATATCCCAATAGGGAAAGCTAATAAAATATTATAATATTAGTGTCCTCATAACCTAGGACAAATCATGAATGGGCACCATATTTATCCATATGGTAGCTCTGATGTCTCCTAATGCCCTAATCAATACCCCCTTTGATATGGGATCATCTTCTCATACACCAAACCATGATAATAATTAGGTGTCTAATATAAAGGGCTCCTAGGTGAGCCACTTAGTACAAGTCTTTGTAAAGGGCTCCTAGGTGAGCCACTTAGTACAATTCTTTGTAAGTCTATGCTATCATCTCCTGGATCCATGCATAGTGTGGCTCTCTCCTTGATGTGTCACATGATCGGTGACCAACTTTATAAGGGCCTATATATACCCTTATTTCCCATCAACTAGGAAGAAAAGATGCTAATGATATCCTTTCTTAGATTGGGGATCACTAATCCCTCAAATTGAAAATTATCACTCTACACTTTGCACCCACGTCAGGTGTGCCAGAGTCCCTAAAATGATATGCCCAATTGCAGGCCTCACAGTGGATATCAACATCTTGAATAGACACCAATTAGTCAATCATATGGAGATTGATGATCTAATACATGTCCACAAGAGTTATCATCCACTCTTTTGGGGTTTGTGGGAACATAAAAGTGTTCCTATCAAGGTCTTGATAATTCAAGAGATTACATAATACCCAATTAGAATAAATAATAATCCCTACACATGAAATCTGAAGTATCCCCACTTAATCGAGAAGGGCCAACTCATTAGTCATCAGTAACACCAACATTTAAGGTATCCACTCCTAATATTGAGCTCTACTCCATTATATGTAAGCTCCTTAAAATGAACAAAGGAGACCCTAATTTAGTTAAAAACCAATTGTACCTTCCAAATAAATGAAATTCCATACACTTTTTCCATACACAAAACTACCTCATTTTATAGGTGGTGACTACAAATCCACCCTACGATAGTTACAAAACCACCATGTGATAGTTACATAACCACCCCAAGATGTTTTATAACTACCCTTTGCTAGCACTAATGTAACCACATTATGATAGTTACATAACTATACCCTACAAAGGGTGATGGTTTCATAATACAAGTGATAGTTTTGTCCATCATTTGCTTCTCCAAAAAACTTCCCAAAACCCCATGAAACTCACCCAAAACTATGAAAATTTCACAACTTTCTAATATACCCCTCAAAATAATCACTATAAAACTATTTTTTTTAAATTAATTGAAATTTAGCTAATTTTTACTTAAAATTTGAGGTTTCAAGAAAAAACAAAAAAAGTTAGAAAAACTAACTTGATCTTGATCGATAGTGCCTTCTATTGGTAATTTTTCATTCTCTCATCCTTCTCATTTCATCAAATACTTTTATACTCAAAAAAATAACTCAAAAATCATAACTCAAAATTCTCTCAAGGCAAATGGCATAAATGAACTATTTTTGGTTAGTTTTTTAATATATTAGGCCCTAGGCTAGTCATTTTAATTCAAAAGTTTTCTAAATTTGGAATATTTATTTATTTAAATTTTATTCTCACATTTATAAGTCATATTTCTCCTATATTCCATGACTAACATTTCACAACTAACATTTTAACAAGTTTATATATTCTTCATAGCAAGTTTTACAGTTTTATAGGTATATGACAAACTTGGTACCAGATTCGGTCCCTTAGTAGAATAATCTAGGTAGTATGATCCCCCCCCCACATGTATGGTACTTATTATTTTCATATTTTAATTACATAGTCCATTTTTTTTATTTTTGATAAAATCACACTTGACTCTCATTTTCTATCTATAGGTTGAGTGGAGTCCCAACTGGATTCACTCTGTTGCTTAGGTAAGGAAAGTATTTATAATCTCTCATGAACCTTGCTCAAGACTACACCTTCCCAACTCATGATAGGCACCCTCTAGAGGAGGTAATATTTATGCACCAAAAATTTACATGGTATGACACTTCTGATGAAAATCTAATGATGATGTAATGACCTCTTATTTTATGCTCCATAGGGAACTCTCTAGATCTTTCCCCTCCATTAAACCCCTTTGATCCCCTTAGTTTTGACTATCCATGGCTACTTCTACCTTATTTTAAAAAATAAACATGCATGATAGAACTACCACTCTAGTCAATGAAACTACCCCTCTTCACTATGAAACCACCCCTTATTTTACATAACTAGCACGATGTTGTTGTAACTTAAGCAGCAATTTTGTATGAGAACAATGGTGGTTGTGTAATCTTCAGCAGAAATTTTATCATCTTAAGTGGTAGTTATTTAAATTCCCCTGAATAAAGTGACATTTTAATCATAATTCAAATGTATTATAAAATTAGTTCTTGTGACACTAGTTTTAATGTGTTTTACATGATCAATTTTGTGTTTCTTATTTTAATCACCTTGTGTTCACCTTAAATTAGGCCTAACTCACTCCCTCTTAAATTTTGGTCCACTTTAGTTCCTCTTAATATGAACTCACTGTTAGAATTAGTTAAACCCCTCCATAAAAGCTCCCATCTTTTTCTACAAGAAGGCCAATTTTGGCCTAATTTCATATCCAAAAATTTCCATTAAAAGTTATTATTGTGAAAAAAAATTAGTCATAGTCCTACTCTAATTTATTAAAGATTTGGCCTCTATTATTTTGAGTTGAATATATTGCTATAACTGAAGAAGTTCACTTGGTGAAAGTAACTCAAAATTTTCAAGACAAGACATTAACTAGCCTCAATTCAACTACTCTCAATTTGTGGTTGTGTCTTCTCTTTTCCAATCTTATTCTAGATCTTGTACATCCTCTAACTAGATATTTTCCATTATTTATACAAGATCATACAGAGCTATCATATTGAGGATTCTTCTATCAATATATCACATGTACTTAAACTGATTTATGCCTTAATTAGGTTAGATTTATCTTGATTTATAGTATTAATTTTCTCTATTAAATTATATTTAGTATATTTTTTTGTTGTGATATATTATTTTTTATAATAATAATAATAATAATAATAATAATAATAATAATAATAATAATAATAATAATAATAATAATAATAATAATAATAATAATAATAATAATAATAATCAAATTTGATAGAAAAAAGAATGTTTCTTTTCTTTGTCTTTCTTACAAAAAGAGATAGTTAGCTTTGATTTTATGTTTATATTAAAATATATTAGTTTCATTTCAATTAATAATACATATAAAAAATCATTCTATTAAATATCTTATTAAATATTCAAGTTATTTCCAACCAAGGAAACTTTTCCTTTTCAATATCTAAACAAGTCTCTTGTACTTCAAACAGTCGTCTAGACAATCCAAAAAATATAGAACCATAGGTGCATACACAAGGGTAGTATATTTATGATTTTATTTGTTTTGAAGAGTTAAAATTATTATCATTTTCCTCTTTCAAAATATAAAACTAGAACTTGCATATCTTTTTTCCATTTCAGTAATTCATTCAAAAAGCTTGTTCTTAGCAAACTAGGGAAGTTGAAAAGCTAGTTTAGTTTATTTGTGAATACATAAATAAAAAAGTGTTGTGTTGTTTCTATTTTAGATAATATTTATTGTTATATTTCCTACCTATTTATATTCAATTTACACATTTAGTCCACTCATACATGATAATCAACACAGATAAAAACATAGTCATCTAGTTTGCATATAAACAAAACTAGAAAAAATCTTTGTTTTTCATAATAGCATAGTTTATTTCTCTTTACCATTGCATGTATTATAAATTGGAAAATATTTTTAAAAAATAATTTTTTATTTCATTTACTTTCAACTTTTTCATTCTTTTACTTTCAATATTTCACTTTCAGCAAACAAAGCACTTATTTCCATAAAACCAAGAAAATCCAAAAATAATAAAAACTTAACAAAAACAATGCCAAAAAGCCTTGTCAATACATGTAAGCGAACACATTATATCCAAGCCTTGTCTATTATTACAAACATATTAAACAAATCCTTATCCATTCATACAATCATACATTACAAAGCTTCGCTTCCACATTCTAACAAGCACATATTTAGAAGCCATTGCCTGAATAAACTCATTTGATTTTACTTCAATTTTGCTTAACCTCATTTGGATGACCCTTTTTGAGACACCATATATTTTTTGACACAGTCTATTACCTAGGGTTAGATTACCTATTCCCACCATTGTCACATAATATGATATTATTATTTAGTTAAGACACTAGGTCTTTCACTCCACTCCCATTCCTCATCTCATTATATACTCCTTAGCCACTTTATAAGAACAAGAATGCATCTCCAACCTACCTATAATTATTTCCTCATGAAATAGAGGATTTCAATATAACATCATCTAAACATAGCTTCTCATACACCTCTCATTCTTCTCCTTGGGTCTAACCTCATCTTATATCATTCACATTTAGTGGATGACATTGATCGGTAGAGTCAACCCAATATAGTAGACCTTTTCCCATGAGTCATCTAACCTGATCTCCCTCATTTCCCCAATCTTAATATTAATCAAAATTTTCACTTTCTTATGATATCAAAGACCAAAGGACATTTGAAATTTATTTTATCCCAACTTAATGTTCTTAATGAACATGAAAATGGTGTTGATGTCTTTTGGAACCCATTACCACCACTTATCCTAAATCTCATTCCACCAAACAACCAAATAAATTGATAGCCTATCCATTACATTAGTTACCTTAGCCAAACCTTGAGGAATCAAGTGCATAGTTTAACATGTGTTATTTATGTGTATACAGGCACCATATGTTATTTAGAGTGTTTCACCATAAGTACAGATAGTTACATCTTATCTTATTACACATGAGGATAAAAGTTCACATGGGTATATGAGTAGTGATTTAGATGGTTATATTACAACATATGATTCCTACTTAGAATTAGAAGCATCTACATTTGACACTTCCTCTTTACAATAAGTCATTCCTTCATATCACATGATAGTTTGTGCATACATGTTTCCTATTATAAATATAATTGGTTATCTACTTTCCTAATTTCATTTATACATAATTTATTTTATTTTACCTCTTTGCTAATTATTCTATCCCAAATTCCAAACTTTCTTCTAACCCTTGCCTTTATTTTCACATTGGGTACTTGCACTTTTAATTTTCAAATCAATTCTAACAATCCAAAACAACTATATTACAATTATTTCAATGCACATTATTTATGGTAATCCACTTGCTTAGTATTGTATATCTATCATGTTAAGGATTCCATTGAATTTACATGATCACATCTTTGTAATTTTTAAACACTACATGAGCACACATATCCTCTTTCCCATTATAGGGCATGTAAATTATTATCTATATCAATCATATGTTTTAAATTTCTATAACTATTTTTTGCATACATTGGGGACATATTTCTTTCCTTCCTTCTTGCTACACTATGCTTTAACACCTTGTTGTGGATTGTTTGAATCCATCTTATTTATTCTATTTTCCATGCCTTGCTTCTTATTAATTTTTAAAATATTTTAAATTCAAATTTTAAAAAAGTTTAAATATTTCAAAAGTTTAAATATGTCAAAAATATAAAAATTCAAAAAAATCATGAATTCAAAAATCCAAAAATATCAAAATATTTGCAAAAATCAAAAATCAAGATCTCAAAGCATTTTTTTATGTTGCTCTTTTACTTTTTTCTATATATTATCTATTTCATGTTAAGTAGATAACATATTTTAATTTTCATAAACACACTTATTTTCATGAGGTATGTGAGTGTGAATAAAACATACTATTACTTGGTTCTTTGATGTTAGTCTTACTTTTTTACCCATCAACCTTGTTAAGTTGGGGGCATCTCTTCATTCTCTATGAACACTATAATAGGTTGTATCTATCCACAACCTTTCTACCATGATGAACTACATATAATACAAGTGTTTTGTCATTCACTCATATTTTACATTCAGTTACATGAATATAATATATGCTAACAATGGCATTGATGCATATGGTTGATGTACACAAGTCTCATTTGCTTTATACTTCTTTTCAAATTATTACTTCACTACATGATAAGTTACAACTTGATTATTTATTGTGTGTGGCCATTGGCCTTATGTGTGAAGCATATACACATTTTTACTTGTATTAATTCATCATGCCATTTGATTTGGGCCCTTGGCCTTTTATATTTGTACAACATTCACATGTCCCTTGTGTGTGACATTTTGTGAAAGTTGTGTGACATTACTTGAATATTAATTTCTTGTTTATATGGTGTCATGATTCCTATCACACATTACTTATATTTTCTAGTTTTTCTCTTGTGACATGATACATATCATGAACATGTTACCTATGTGCCTCAATATTGTATCTATCTAACACATGTTTCATATGAAATTTAATGTTATATTCAATACTATGATGCAATACATTTCAAATGTTCATACATTATGACATGATTATATCTTACACATATTTTATAAGTTTTATTTTTAGATTAGTGACTTGTGGGCTCTTTCTCATCTCAAAAGGGGGGAATCACAATAATATTTCCATGATAATTCAAGCCCTCATGAGCAACAGATTTCAAATTTATTTCAAAATTATAGTATGTTTTAGAATTTTCATATTATGGGGGTAAATGACATGCATGTGCACTTATTCCTATATTTACTTGAATGTGTATTCACAAACACTTGATGAATATGCATGGGGATGTGAAAAATAATTACAAGTTATAAGTTTTAAATAGATATATGTTTAATTGGCATTCTATATTAATATAATACAAACACATGGGGCATGATATATATTCATGTTCATGTTACTACATTTCAAATTTCAAATTTCACTTTTTAAAGTTCAAAAGTTTCAAAGTGGGCCATGTTAGAGTCTAGTGACACTAAATGTTTATGATTACACTTTAGTGAGCCATATTTCGTGGTTCCACCTATTCTTATTATACTACAAATATTTTAAAATATCACTCTACACATTTACATGAGATTTGGAGCACATAATATTTCCAACTCAAAGGTTTCATTGATTTTTAAATTGAGACTTGATCACTCTTAATTTTCCATAGGTTCAACATTTCTCCAAGTGCCCCAATTAGGAGGCACATACTTATCCACTTTCAAGTTAAATGGAAATTATATTGCATACTCTTTAAGGTGTACTCTTTCCTTTCTCTTTTTTCAAATTTAAAATTTCATGTTTCAAATTTTTAATTTTTAAATAAGGACAATAACTATTTTCAGTGACATTTTTATAGGCTTTTACATTGAGACATCTTGAAAAATAAAGCTTCACATCAAAATAAAAAGTGTGTATACACACTTAGGTTTTCATCTCTTTTATGTTATTAATTTCATTTCATTACATCACTAGAATAAAGGTGGGGTAAATGTAAACACTCAAATTTAATCATTAAGTACTCAATGATTTTTAATCTTGACATCCTTATCTTACTTGACCTATTCATATTTTTTTTTCTTGAAATATCTATGAGAACCTTCACTATTATACTCATTATCTTTTAAATACTAAAAAACATCATTCAGACATCATTATTTTACTTACAAATTCCTTCCAGCCAAATTCCAACAATATTTGTCCTTCTGGGACAATACTGCATTAAGATGGATAGGGTTGTATCCCATCTTTGTCTACTATAGTGGCCCTCCCACATTTTTATCAAATTTGGTTAATGGAAATATTATAAATATATCACTATATAAGCACATCAATGTCAATTAATACACATCTAGCAACTTGAAAGCACTCTCTATACAACTTATTGCACATTGAGAAAAAGAGTACTAATCTTTCCAATTCAAGTTCTAATTTATTCCATCAGTCATACACTACATGGAAATGACATTCATTTTCAAACATTCAAGTAGATTTACTAGATGCATCCATATAATGAAAGTATCAAATTTTGCATACTTACTCTAGGAGAGAGAACTAAATCAGTTTGGGGTCATTTTGGGCTATGTAGGTAGCACTTAGATTATGTGTGGTTTTATGATAATAGCTTGACTATTCCCTTTTCCTAGTTCCCCTTTTTTCATTTTATGTCTATTTAGTTTTATGTTTAGGAACTAGGTTTTTTTAATTATAGGTACTTATATGCTACAATTTAGCACCTATAGACAATTAACAAACCACCTCTTATATGCATGGGTACCAGAGCAAGAAAATCATCCACACAATCAACACATACTCAGCCATAATAAAAAAATAAGGATATAATACACTCATATACACCTAGTATGTCTATATCCCAATACATCATAGGATTCTATTTTTAGTTGTAACACACTCTAGAGGTCCTCCCAATTAGCTCTACATCATCAATCTTCCTACACAGTCATCACAAGTTATATTTGAGCTAGGTTTGGATATTTCATTTAAAGTTACTATTTATGTCTAATTTTAATTTTTTAATTTACTATATTTTACATTTAAATTATTTATATCTTGTATTCTAAATAATATTTTAATAATTTAGTGTTTATAACATTTAATTGTTAAAAAAAAATAACCATTAAACACAATCCTATAAAACCTACACTATTGCCTACTAAGACAACATATCCACAATTTAACACTAGTATATTTTGAGGAAATAATGATAAAAAAAATTGTCAATTTATTTTTATTTTTACAAACTTGAAGATATTAACATCAAAAAAACATGTTTAGCCTAATTTGTGTTAGATTAATAGTAAACACCTGTACTTTTTTATTAATCCTCCAAATTTGGTAGTTTTTTAAAACTATAGTGCAAAATGCATTAGTCATCAAGTGGAATCGATGCTTTGACTAAGGAATTAACCATCTCAGAATCCTTTTAAAAAATAAAATTTGATGCATTCAAGATTTTGGGAAACCCAACATTTTTTTAAGGCAAGTGCATCAAACTCTACATTAGATAGTACCATACATTGTAAAAAGAAAATTCCAAATTAATATTAGAGGGAAAACATTAATTCATATATTATGATTTAAATATTGATAGTATAAAGAAAACTAATAATTTTGAAAGGACCAAATATGCTTATTTATTGAGATTTGTTTGAATTTTATCTTATATTTTTAAATTTATCTATTTTTTCTTGATTTTTGTATTAAAAATGGGAGACCAATAAAAACTAAAAAGATAAAGAAGAAAAGTAAAAAAAAGACATAGAACCAAGATACAAGGATGACTAATTTGAAAAACATGATAAAAATAATAGGAAATTTTCATATTTTTCTTATATCATTCTTTATTTTGATATTTATAAAATGAAATGAGGCTTTTAGAATAGTTTTAATTTTTAAACATGAATGACGGTTAATTTTCATTAAAAAAATGGGAATTCCACTTAAAAAAACCTAGATATGTATTTTTAAATATGCATACCTAAGTTTATAAAAACATAAATCCTTAAGATTCTCATTAAATTGTTATATATATATATAGAGAGAGAGAGAGAGAGAGAGAGTCAACGTATTTTCACTTCTTAAAAAAATGTTATTTATTTGTATTTTACACTTATTTTATTCATTCATGACTTTTTAATAAATGTAATACCTTTCATGTTTTCAATAAACAACTTTCAAATAACTGCAACCATAAGACCAAATAGAGGTTGCAATGCGACAAGATTGAACAACATTCTTAAAAGGCATCGATGTTGCAAAAGTCATGTAAGTAATTTTATATTTATATTTATATTTTGTTTTTTTTATTTTTGGGTAATTTTAATTTGATTATTCAGTAAGAATTTAGACATTTTTTTAAAAAATAGTAAATTACTCTTGAAATACTAAAAAAATAAGTAATAATTTTATTTTTAAAATATTTTAATTTATTTTTACATAGTTTTAGTTTTTTTTTAATTAATTTCCTTTAACCAACAATGTTTTTACTCAAACTAAATGCATGTGTAAGGTTTTTATTTAGGTTCAATTAAAGTTAGTATTATCATCTTTGATTAGGAAGAAAAATTTATTACCATGTTTCAATTAATATTATTTTTGGTTAAAAACTTGATTTATGATGTTGAGTATATTTTTTAGGAGTAGAGTTGTAACAATAAATATGAATAAGAGGATTATATAAAATGCAATGATGACAATGATAATTATGATGATGATGATGATTGTGTAGTGACTAGGACTAAAATAAAAATTTAATTTGATGGTTCCTTATAAAATATATATCAATAAAATGGGGGTTGAGGGGCCCTCACTCCTATATTAATATCCAAAAATATTCTTACCTAAGTAGAATATATAAAAAAATATATCAATATAAGACCACTAACTATCAATGAATCACTAATACATATCAAAACTACAATTATAATTATCTTTTATAACAATTACCATAGCTTTCGTAGCAAAGTAACAAAACTTCTATAAGATAGGATCCCCACTTTCATAAAGTAAAAAGTTTTAATACACATGTTTAAAGAGAATCATCAAAATATATATATAAAAATACTCCAACTATATGAATATCCACCCTTACCTATTATATGCATTATAATTCTATTATAATCCTTCATAAAGTCTCTAGCTATAAACAACATGATACATAATTTCCCACACCTAGTAGGAGTAGAAACCCATCCTAATAAGCATTTAAAATTAAAATTACAAAGTTCTAAGTCTTTTGAAACATAATCCTAACTCCACAACCTCAAAACCATCCTTTGCAACAAAATCCACTATTCCATAGTTCAATCTAAGAAGTCTGTAAAATATATACATGTATAACTCAAAAAACAAACTATCCAAAAATAAAATTGCTCGGGTCTTGGATTCAAATTAATCTAAAAGCATAGGGATCTATATAAGGATACAAATTAGGAAATTAGTAACCCTTATAAACCATAATTCATTGACATATTTCTATTTCCCCCTCGCTACCCATTGGTACCTTCCCTCTTCAATCAATACTAGGTACCATAGAGGAGGTTAACAAAAATTGAGCCCAACCCATATTACCTCTAATTTTATAACTTCATCTACATAAATATCCACTCTTGGTATTTTATCATTTTAATTATAATGATAATAAGGTTCTATTTTTACTAAATGCCTCTAGGATATCAATCTATCATACACAACAATTCCTATAAGCCACCCTATATAATTATTTAGACCATGCCTCAAATTGGAAAAAAAACACTAATTTTTTACCCAAAGCTTTAATATCTATCTATAAATTGGACATTAAAAATCTCAATTTACAAATCATCTCCAAAATCCTTGGATGTTCCACCCTCAACCAAAGAAGAACCTCTAGTTCAAGTGTATGGTATAAAATACACTCTTTACCTCTACTAAACTCGTTTTGAATGAATGAGATGAAAGGTATTAATAATACATCCCAAAACAAAATAATGGTTCTAGTAAGAATGAAAAGAAAACCTATATTATGCACATAAAATTCACCTTAAAAAATCCATATTTGTCAAGGAGAAAAATGATTGATAAAAGGTTCTATCCCTACCACAATTAAATGG
The DNA here is from genome assembly GCA_037957365.1 of Torreya grandis. NCBI lineage: Eukaryota > Viridiplantae > Streptophyta > Pinopsida > Cupressales > Taxaceae > Torreya > Torreya grandis. The sequence continues at coordinate 1,616,785 of JARHVA010001755.1, read as the reverse complement.
AAAATTAGATGCCATCCTCTCTAATTAGTACTTGAAACAATGCTCATTTATATAAGTATCATTCTAATTAAATAAATATAATTAATTAGTAATGGATAAGCTCATAACTTTATATATGATGTTAGTGTTTATTAAAACTTTTTGTAAATAATTACAAAACTTTGATTTGGTGATTAAATTTCATCATTACCACTCAATTTGTAACACCTCTTCAACTTTGATAATTATTTTAGTAAAAATTCAATGAACATATATTTAAATTAGTTTACATATAGTTTGCTTTTATTATATTATGATTGACATATTGTTATTTATTTGTTTTGAGTATGTTGAAAATATTTACTCTGATTAAGGATAAACCCATATTTGATAGAGGGCATGGAAACTATCCCTATACATAATAGGAGGTCTAGGTCTCTCCCTATCAATTAAAGGAAACCATAAAACATCACACTAGGAAACAAAAGAAACAACCCAAAGCTAAACTAAGAACCACTTTTTGTTGGTGTGGGAGCCAGCTTGGACTTGAAAAGAGTAGTTCCAAGTCTTAGCATACTAATTTTAATTTGATCAAGAACCAAAGAGGAGAAAGAAACCTTACAGAGTCCCCAATGGAACCCAAACCCAATGAAGCTCATCAGATGATAAAACAAGAAAATTGAGCTAACCATAGAGGTTTTATCCAAACCCCAAACTAGGATAACTTGATGTTTTACAAGTTCTAGAACCATCCTAAGCACAAGGGGAGGCCCAAGTCTCCTTAACAAAATAACTTACAGGGGTTTCACATTTCCCCACTTCCATATAAATAATAGAGCAAGGAAATTCAACCCATGGATGAGAATGGGTTCTTGAACGGGGTCGACCCATCAATAAGTTAAACAATATGGGTTTTGCATTGGATCCCACAAACCATGAAAAACTACTAAACTTAATATTTCCTCTTTATATTAGTATAGGGGGTTCCAAATATAATCCATAAAATGGAACGGATTCCCTAAGGGTGGTCCACCCCCACACTACCAAGAATAAGATCCACCTCTTAGAGGTCTAAAACAAGATTGAATAGAGCAATGAACCTAAAAAACCTTTCCCTTCAACAATATGAATAAAACTAAAATTTTAAGGTTTTATTAAGATATTAAAAAATAAGCAAACATTACTTACAACCAAATCTAAGTCCACTTCCTTCCTAGCACTAGAGACCAGCTCTTTCCAAGATCCAACTAGTAAATTTTATGTAAGTTTATCCCACTTCAAATCTCTACATAATCTACCCTAAATAAGGGAAAACCTTTTCCAAAAAATATGATCAACAAATCAATGCCAAGGTCTAAAATAACCAAGAAACTGACCTTTGTTCTTGTTGACAAGCCTCAAGCAGCCAAAAGCTAGGCTCGATAGAGAGAAACCAAGTCCTAACCATTTGAATAAAATAAAGAAAAATTTCACCCAATAGGGAATCTCTTATAAAATAAAGGTGTATAAACCTTCCCAAATCTATGGTGTCAAGCAATTCATAAGGACCTCTCAACTTCTAAAACCCACCAGAGCTTCCTTCCAACTAAAAACTTTCCAACAAAACCAAATTAGCCAAGCACTAACAAGAACCCTTTCCATGGAAATATAAGGATGTTCCCACTATCATCCAACCATAACTGGGTGGCCATAACATCATCCCCTATATTGCATAGTCATTTAAAAGCCTACCTCCTTGATGCTTTCAATGGTACATAGACAAGGCTAGCCTAACCAAATCCTAAAAACCACTTCTATATGAGAATGGCTACTCCCAAAACCTTTTCATTCATGATCCCATTAACATCATGGGCCAGGTCCATCCCCTAACCACAATTATCTTTGTCCTCATCATCATATTCACCCTATTCTTCCTCCTTATCAGAGCTAAATTTTGAAAACCCTCTTCTACTCCTATTCCTAATCTTCCTCTTTTTATTATGTTGAAAATATTTATTATCTAGTTCATTTTTGTGTTAATTGATTGAAATATATGATTTTTATCTCTTATAATTCATGTAAGCATTATGTTTTAATTTTATTTTATGTGAAAATGATATTGGCCATTTATAATAGTTCATTATCTTTACTTAATTATAATTATTATTATCATCATTATTTCCATCATTGGCATCTACAAATGACAATAAAAATTGCAACTATAACAATAATGTAATTATTTAACCTAATTTAACAATATTTAATTTTTTTAATAAGTAATTTTAATTCTATTAAAAGTAATGGTAGAGAAAATTAATGTTTATCCCACCATAATTAAAGTATGAAATTTCAAATGGATATTAAAATTATGACATATAAATTCGGCACAAAAATTATCCCTTTAAAGAATCAAATTTATAATTTCAAAAATATTGAAAAGTCAACATCAGTTTTGTGGCACAAATTTCATCAAAGATCTGATGAAAATTGCATCATACCATAAATTTCAATTTTTTTCCAAATTTATGATGATAAAAATGTGTCATTTAGCATAAAGGAATTTGAAGCAATTTGTGTTAACTAAAAAACTTGTGTCAAGATCACATTCCAAAAATTTTAAGTCTTTTTCTTAATTTTGTTCAAATTTTCATTATGATGACAAAATGTATTAGTGAAAAAGACATTTTATCTATCAATGATAGGAGCCACATCCTCTTAAATAATATATAATTTAATTGTGGGGGAAGAGAATTCAGTGGGAGTGAATTCTTATCAAAAAAGTGAAAGGGAGAAAAATAAGGGGTGATGGAATCCATTTTTAATTAAATACATCTTGAATAGCTGATATAGTTCTCCATTATTATTCTCATCTTGATAATGGTTCATAGAGTGTGACCCAAAATGTTGATCCAATAAGCACTCACATAATTTATCTAGAAGAATTAACTATACTCTACGTAGACTGTAGAAATACTATTACTCTTATGGATGATATAGTTCACTTAATGCCTGGTAAATTCAGCATCCATCAAAACCCAATATATGTCACACATATTCCTATACCATCCCTTTATTAATATTGAAACACTATAATAGGTTATGAGAGGGAAATAGACCACCAAATGTGATTGATGATTGTGAAGAATGAAAACATAGTCATTGGAGGGTATAGAGGTGCACAAAGAATGATTGAAAAAAAATGAAGTTTGAAGATTGTAATGACAACTAACATAAAAAAAATCAACCTCTTTGCATTCAAAAAATAATGAATGTTTCAGTGTAAGAGATTAATGTCTTAAACATTGTCATGTCAAGATCCTACCACCTTACTTTATGAAAAATAATTTTCTCCCATAATTATTTCAAGTTGTTGCTTAACCAACCCTCAAAGATGATAATAAAAACATGAACATTTTTTAATAATAAAATAATTTTCATTGAATTTATAGGTCGAGGATGCCTTGTAAGTCTTAATAAAGGAGCTTCACTGTGCCTAGCCAATAAATGGATTAATAGGCTTTAATATTTAAGAAAAAACCAAGGTAAACCCCCACAATTGCAAGTCTTTTTAGAAAGTTTCCTATCTAAAATAGTGGTTGAAGGTAATAGTCTAAAATATTTCATTAAATATCTTCATTTTCCTAATGATTGTATTTAATTTATAATTAAATAATGGCCATTCATAATCACATTGATGATGATTTTAGAGTCACTTTATTTTATATTTCATACCCTTTGGGAAATGACAAGATGGAGGCCATCAACAAGTACACAAGTTTATGATTTGTTGTTGATATTGAAGGAGATATGTGAAGACAAAGTAGCCTCAAATGTCCCATTCTAGGAGCAAACAAAACTACTTCTATCAACTAGACCTAAATTATGTTGAAAATTGCATTAAAATTAAGATTTGTAAGATCTATAAATTATATAAACAACGCAATTTATTTTTGGGCCAAAAGTATAATATTTGAAATAATTATCCTTATTGTTTTTTTTGTTAAATTATAACTAGGGAAGGGCCTTGGACCCATAAAAAATTGAGAGTTCTAGTTTGGATAACACCATACCTTAAGTTCATAAATTATAAGGCATACTAGTATGGAAAAAAAGAACATAAATAAAGATAATGACATTTTATCTTTCTCTCTAAACATGGCACCAATTACCACTCTAAACTAGCATAGCAAGATCCATCAGAATAGAAATTCTTATAAATTAAAACCACTTGAAACCACCAAGTATGCCACCCATACACATATTATTTCATCCACATGTGTGCTTAAAAGTATGTGGGTGAATACAACTATTGAAGATAGACATAAATAAATACATAAATAGATTCATAGTGTTCATAGCATTGTAACCCACTTAATAAATTTCAAAAACAATCCAAACATACATGGTATGACCAAAAAAAATAGTAGAATAAATTGAAACCATCATGTTAATTTAGAAAAGGTTTTTATGAAGGAAAATAACTCCAACCATCCTGCCATATAACCATTCACTTATCAATGCATCAATATGTGCTCAAATAATTGAATGCTTCAAAACACACACATTGGAGGAGATAAATATTAAATAAATATGTTGCATCTATATAGATTACAAACCAAATCAATAAATTTAAACCTAAAACATATATACATAACAAAAATATAAGGAAGCTAGAAATTAATATTTTATTTTGTACCCAATTCCTCTACATATAGAAGATGAGAAGTTAGAAACCAAAACCTTAAATTTATATCTATAGAAATTATATTTAAGTTTGGTATTATTATTTTATAATAAAATCACTCGATAGACTTGAACTCCATATATGGAATTCTCTTTATTTCTTGATAACGAAAACAATATCAATCATCATGCAGAGAAAGGAGATGTGCATTCGTTGAAAATTGTGTTCCCCTTGAATTATCAAAATTACACCCATTTCAGTCACATTATCTGAATTGAAATATAAAATTGAATACTAAAACCATAGATATATGTCCATAACTAAAACCTTTAACCTAACACCAATCTTCATAGTTTCCAACAATATCTCAAATCATATAAAAATATATATATAGGAAGGGGAAAATTATATAATCCACCCTCTTATGCCTCACCAAAAAATCATTCTTAGGTAGGGGTCTCATGTTGGGGGTTAGTTAATTATTTTTGAGGGGATACTAATGAAAAATTATAGGATTCTTTTTCCCTATTATCGGTATCATTATTCTTTAATTTTTTTAATACATGCTACTATGAAAAATTACTATTATTTTACTAAAAACTTTTGTTAAAAATAATAGAAAATTTTTGATTAGATATGAACTTATAGTTGGAAACTAAAAAATAGGAGCATCCATGAAAATATTCAGCCCCTTATTGCTTCCCACCCCACAAAAGCTTCTTACTAATTAATAGTTTCTCCTTATTTTAAGATGCGGATATTTTTTAGTAGTTTTTAAACTTTTGATAATGCATGGGACTACTCTAAGCAAATTTTTTGAGCTGGTAGCCCCTAGCATGGGACCCCTCTATTATTACAACTAGTTCACTATAGTAACATTTTCTAAGTTAGTAACTCATAGTAAATAGTAGAAATGAGAGTAGTGAGCGAGTGGGAAAAATGTTTTTTGAATGAATATTCTAAAAGGGGGAAGGGCAGTGGTGACATATATAACTTGTAGGTAGAGGAAAGTGGTCATGTGGGTCCTTCATCAGAAAGTGCTTGGATTGGGAATGTTTGGGTGAGGTATCCAATGTCCCATGTGAGAGAGATGGGTTAGAATCATTGGATCCTAAAGATAAGAATGGTGAATCTCAAGGTAAGATCTCTTGGTTCTCTAAAACTAAAGGAAAAGTCTTGGAAAAACAACATATATATTCTAAGGAGGAACTTATGATAAAAAAATATTCAAAAGGTTTAAATATTAAATTTCCTGAATCATTGATTTAAAAGAATTCATCTAGAATGGAATGTGTACTTGTTATAAATTTCATGGGTTCTAGACACAATATTGAGGTCTTTAGATAGTGGGTAGAGACAACATAGAACCCTAAAGGACATATGGATATATCAACCAGACTAATGTATTTTTCCTCATAAGACTAAATAGTACAAAGGATTTCACTCAAATATTGGTGGGGGGCTTGGTTTTTAGGATGTTTTAGGCTATTCTTGAGGAAGTGGAAACATATTTTTGACCCTAAGAAGGAAGATATCAATGTTATGCCCATTTGGGTTTGGTTCCCAAGTAACCCTATTGAGTTTTGGGATGAGGATCTATTTATCAACATAGCTAAAACCTTTGGGTACTTGATAGCATTTGATGGAGCAATAAAGTCTAGAATGAGGTTTGTTCATGTTATATTCTATGTGAATGCTTTTGTTAATCATTAATTATTAGCATGTGTGTTCTTACATACCTCCAATGGAGAAAGGAATCAGAGTATCTAATATGAACATTCTACTTAATTATGTTCTAAGTAAAATAATTTAGGCCATATAACTAAACTCTACCATGCTTGACCAAATAATAACCTTATAAACCAATATGGTCAAAGAAGGATCCAAAGAAGTTTGGAACTCCAATAGGGAAAAAGGATCCCCAAAATTTAATCTAGTTTACTCATAAAGACATTGTGATTAACCTTGACATTTATGCAATAGAGATGAAAATATCTTGAATCATTTTTTTAGATATTAAGGATAGGGAGAATGCCATAGATGAAAGGTCAAGTAGGAATGAGCCTCAGCTAGCTCCTTAGAATAAATAAACTAATCAATCATCTAGAGAAGGGAATAAAAACCCTCTTAACATGGGAGATGGACTAGATATAACCTTGATAACAACTCCTATCTCTCTATGAGTAATTCTAGGAATAGGAGATTTTTTTTAGTATGAATCCTTTAAAATCTCTATTACAGTGGTTGATCCAATGGAAACTAAGGTAGAAGGGGGATACACAAATAAAGTACTAGTTTTTAGCTCCCCAAAAGATAAAAACAAATTTTAATGCTTTTGTTATTTAGATTATGAGCCTCCATTATACATAGAACATATGGAGACTAAGGAAAATATAGGCCATCAGACTTCTCTTTCAAAGGGTCCAAAAATGTGGAAACTAGAGATAGAATATAAGAATCAAGAAGGTAAAGTCTAGCCTCAGACTCTAAAAGGAAAATATTTCAATCCCTCTTTAGTGAGTATGAGAAGAGGTAATAAAGTGGATGTAATCGGTTCCTCTCCAAATCTAGGTATGTAATGAACCTTTACACCAAAAGCTTAGATTATTAGTGAATCCACCCACTAGGTTCTTAACACCCCATCACACTTCTAACAATCCTATCCTCAGGATGGGTGTGCACCTCCATGCACATGTAGGAGCCCTAAAAAAACATTTTTATTCTATAATTACCACCTAAGATGTAAGAATCAAACATGGGTGGGCACTCTAATATAGCTTGTAATGAACCATTTAACCAAAATATTGAACTATTAGTGAATCTACCCACTAAGATATTAACACCCCATCATGCTTCTGACAATCCTATCTTTGAGATGGGTGTGCACCTCTACACACACACAAAAGACTCAGGTGAACACTATTATGATATCATTACCACCTAAGACCCAAGACTCAAACATGAGTGGGTGAACTGATATGACATATAACAAACCATTACACCAAAAACCTTGATTGTTAGTGAATAAGCCCACCAAGATCTTAACACCCCACCATACTTCTAACAATACCATCCTTAAGATGGGTGTGAACCTACACACACATGCAAAAGTCTTAGGTGAACACTACTATACTATAATTACCACTTGAGACCCAAGACTTGAACATGAGTGGGTGCTCTAATACCACATGTAATGAACCATTACACCAAAATCCTAGACTGTTAGTGAATTTACCCAACAAGATCTTAACACTCCACCATGTTTTTAATAATCCCATCCTCAAGATGAGTGTGTGCCTTCACATGTATATGGGATCCCTAGGAAAACACTACTATGCTAACATTACCACCTGAGACATGAGACTTGAACATGGGTGGGCACTCTGATATCACAAGTAACAAACCATTACACCAATAGCCTAGACTATTAGTGAATCCACCCACTATAATTTTAACACCCCACTATGCTTTTTAAAATCCCATCCTTAGGATGGTTGTACACCTCCATACACACATGAGAACCTTGAGAAAACACTGTTATACTAGCGTTACCACCTGAGACCCAAGACTTGAACACAAGTGTATACTATTAGTGAATAGGATATTTTTTTCAATATGAATCCTTTCAAAGCTTCAGTGTAATGGTGGATCCAATGGAAAATAAGTCAAAAGGGGGACACATAATAGATTACTAATTTTTATCTCCCTAATAGATACAAACAAATTTGAATGACTTTGTAATGTAGATGATGATCCTACATTAGACATAGAACATATGAAAATTAAGGAAAATATAGGCCATCAAACTTCTCTTTTAAAGGGTCCAAAAATGTGGAAACTAGCGATAGAAGATAAGAATCAAGAAGGTAAAGGCTAGCCTTAGACTTTGAAAGGAAAAGCTTTCAATCCCTCTTTAGTGACTATGAGAAGAGGTGGTAAAGGGGTTATAATAGGTTCCCATCTAAAGCTAGGTATAACCCCAAATAAATAATCCTTCAATATGGTTTTGGATGTGTAAATTGTAGATGGGACACAAGTTATGCCTCCTTTTAAAGGAATTATATCACTTCATAAAAATAAAATATGAATATTATTTCTTGGAACATAATGGGATTGAGTAGATCTAACAAGTAGATGATTTTTAGGGATTTTATAAGAGATCATAATCTTATTTTATTTGTCATTTGATAATAAAATATGGAAGAAAATTCCTTTGTATAAAATAAACAATATCTTTACAAGGAGGTTAGAGGAGAATGCATGAGCTCTACTGGTGCTTTAGGAGGTTTAATTACCTTATAAAATAGTAAATTTTTGGAGGGGGAGGTTTTATGTAAAAATAAACATCATTTATCAATCATCTTCTCCAATATGTATGATGGAATGCTATGGATATTTTTGAATGTTTACACCCTCGACTCTATAGCTACCCAAAGAAGACTTTGGGAAGACTTGAGGTATTTTAGAAGAAGCTATAAGGACTTTCTTTGGATTGTAGTTGGATACTTTAACATGTTTTTATGTCATGGTGAAAAGAGTGGTGGAGTTAAATCCTATTCAAATAGTATGGATGAATTATTTGCTTTCATCTCAAATTATGGTGTGATAGATGTAGAATTAAGGGGATCCCCAGTCACATGGTCAAATAAAAGATTGGAGTAAATTTTAATTCGGCTTAGATTAGGTAGATCTTTAATTTATTTGGATTGGCTACCTCAAAAGGAATTTTGTTTTAACTCTCTCCCAAGACTAGGATCTAACCATAATCCTCTAGAATTGATTATTGATGATGAATCAAAAAGAGGAAGAATGCATTTTAGAATGGAACATATGTGGTTTAAACTTCCGGAGATAAAATATAGAATTCTAGGTTGATATATTAATGTTCAAGGTTCATTCATGTTTTTCTTGATTCTTAAAATGAATAAGTTCAATTTTAATAGAAGGGTGTGGAATAAATAAGTGTTTAGCAATGTGTTTCAACAAAAGTAATGGCTAATAGATTAATTATATATATGTATATATCCAAGTTTTAAAATTGGATAGCTGATAATGGAAGTTATAATTGAACATATCTAAAGGAAAAGTAATTGATATGTGAATATCATTCTTTAGGTTTATGGCAACATAAATTCAGAGCCATTTGGATAAAAGGGGTAGATAAGAATACAACATTTTTCCACATGACTACTCTTAAACATAAAACGTACAATAATGTTATGGAGATAAGGAATCCAAAAGGGTTTGTAATCTTTGATAAGGAAATTATCAAGGAGACTATTAACTTATTCAAGAGGATCTTTGATTATAATCCTAGTCCCAATGTGAGGATGGAATAAGAGTTATTGCATGAGATCCCTAAACTTTTAAATCAAGAACAAAACTCAAGATTGATAGCCCTTACATCAAAATATGAAGTAAAGTCTATGATTTTCCCCTTGAAAAAAGATAAAGCACTAGTGCCTGATGGTTTCCCCATTGTTTTTTTCTAGATCTTTTGTAAAATTATTGAGGATGATGTGGTGGAGGCTACTAACAATTTTTTTACAAAGGTTTAATTATTGAGGGAATTCAATAACACATTTATATATTTATTCCTAAAAAGGATGAAGTTTCTAATTTTTATAATTTTTGACCTATTAGTTTAGGCAATGTTATCTACAATATTTTCACTAAAATTATATCCATTAGACTACAACCTTTGCTAGAAAATATCATTAGTAATCAACTGGGGGTTTTGTACATGTAAGGAAAATTCAAGATGGCATAATTATTGTTCATGAAACCATTCACTCTATGGATAGAATTAATCAAGTGGGTATGATTATTAAATTAGATCTGAATATATATTATGATAGATTAGATTGGAATGTTTTGGATAGATTCTTATTGCAATTTAGTTTTCAAAATAAGATCAGACAAATTTAAGAAGTTATATTTCTTCTATTATGTTTTCTATTATTATCAATGGGTTCCTGAAGGTTTCTTTAGGAAAAGAAAAGGGATCAAAAAAGGTGATATACTATCTCCATTCCTATTCATAATCATGGAATAGAATCTTAGCAGAGCACTAACGATAACCATAAAAAATGGTGACTTAAAGGGATTCAAACTAGTAAGGGATATTGAACCAGCTTTGCATCAACAATTTGTTGATGATACAGTCATTCTTGTAGAATATTTTAGGGAAGCCAAGGAAATAAAATGAATCATCAAAAAATATGATGTGGCCTCAAATTATAAAATTAATTTTGAAAAAAAATCAATTTATTTCTTTAATACCCTGATGTTGACATATAATATGATAGCTAACATTTTGGGATGTCGGATCAAATAAATCCCATTCACTTACCTTGACATGCCTATTTCTAACAAAAAAATATCACCTTTGGAATGGAATCCACTTTTGGAAAGGTCCTAGAATAAGTTGGGTAGTTGGAAAGGTAAGCTTTTATCCCATGTTGGTAAACTTACCCTCATCAAGAGCTTATTACAAATCCTCCCAGTGTACTTGATGTTTGTGTTCAAGTGGTGTGACAAATAAGTTGAAAAAAATTCAAAGAAGATTTATCTAGTTACGTTTAAAAGAGAAGGATAAATTTTCCTTGGTGACTTGGGATAGAGTATGTACTCCTAATATTAGTGGGAGTTTAGGGAAAATAACATCAAAGTGGATGAACCTTGCTCTTGGAGCCAAATTAGTCTGGCACTTCATCAACTATCCAACATAGTGGACTATAATTTTACAAGCCAAATACTTGGAGTCTATAGAGGTTTTGTGTTTTTTGTATGAGGAACAAATTGTGAATGGGTCCATTTTATGGAATTTTATGGTGACCAATAGAGATTTCATTCTAAATGGTTACAAATGGAAAGTAGGGAATGGGTAGAAGATTATATTTTAGGATGATGTGTGGGTACTAGACCAACCCCTTAAAATTTTTTAACCCTAGAATCAATTCAAAGACATTATACAACATGAATACGATAATAAAGTTTAGAATTGTGTTGAAATTAATAAAGGTATAAAGATATGGAAACATTTGAGGAGTGAAGTAGCAGGGGTAGAAGTTAATGTTATCTTAGAAGAGCTTAATGTCTTGATAAAGTATTTACATATTCCTATTATCATTAAATAGGGTG